>JADHKK010000011.1:0-226812 GCA_019925535.1 Leptographium radiaticola | reverse complement strand
GAGAGACGAGAGACGAGAGACGAGAGACGAGAGACGAGAGACGAGAGACGAGAGACGAGAGACGAGAGACGAGAGACGAGAGACGAGAGACGAGAGACGAGAGACGAGAGACGAGAGAGAGAGCATGGCTGACCCCACCAGGCATCGTTCGCGCCCCCCTCTTCACGACGGCTATGCAGGTGGCCAGCCGGCTGCTGCTGGTGTGGGGCATCGTGTTCCCGTTCCCGGCGGCGACGACGACGAGCGTGTTCTACACGTCCATGGTGCTGGCGTGGAGCTTGACAGAGGTGATCCGGTATTCGTACTTTGCGCTCAGCCTGGCACGCGGGCCGGAACAGCCGCTGGCCACATGGTTCACACGGCTGCGCTACAGCACGTTCCTGGTGCTGTACCCGGTCGGCATCAGTTCCGAGGTGCGGCTCGTGTACCTGGCAGCGACGACGCCAGGCGCGGCGGAGGCGCTGCACCCGCTCTACCCGATGGCGCTCTACGTGGTGCTAGCCATCTACGTGCCGGGCTCGTACGTGCTGTACACGTACATGCTGGCGCAGCGGCGCAAGGTGATGCGGCGGCTCCGGGAGGAGGAAAAGAAGGAGCAGTGATGGGGCAGTGATGTCTAGGAGAGAGGGAGAGAGCCGGGCTGAGAAGGGCGTAATGCACGGAAAGCCAGGGGACACGAAAGACACGGTATGTCGACGGCAGGCAGCAAGAATGCGGGGCGCTGTATGATGGGATAGAGCAAAAGACGACAGCAATCAAATGGAGTATCATTAGACATCAGATCGTACGGAACAGGAGCGGCACTCATGGCGCCCGCACCTCGGTACTGGCCGAGTACCACGGCGAGCCGACGGACCAGAGGACGATCATATCGCGGGCGTCGGCGAGCAGGCGGTTGTAGTTGGGGTTGCCGGCGGGGGTGAACATGTCTGAACAGTGAGCGGGGGAATACATGAAGAAGAAAGGAGAAAGAGAAGAAAGAGAAACAAAAAAAAGAAGAAGAAAGGAACAAAAGACACAAAGACATAAAAGCACAAAAGCACAAAAAACTCACGCATATGCGCGCCCGTCTCGTCGGTGGCGGCGTCGTTGACGGCGGGCCGCCACTCGCCGGCGGGCTCGCGGGTGGGCAGGTTGCAAAAGGTGCGGCCGGCGGTGAGGGCGGTCGAGACCTGGGTCTTGGACTCGGCGGCGCGTCCGAGGCGGGTGTAGAGGTTGCCGAAGCCGACGCCGAGCTGGCGCTGGGCGCGTAGGACGGCGGCGATGCGGCGGCGCAGGTCGTCGGCGCGGGCCAGACAGCCGACAAACTGGAGGTGCTCGGTGGCCCAGGACCAGCCGCTGGTGAGCTGGTCGCGGTGGCGGTAGGCGGCGGCGGCGGCGGCGCCACTGGCCAGGGCGCCGGCGCCGGCCACGAGGGCGATGCGGCCGAGGGACCAGGGAGAGGAGGAGGCGGACGACTCTGAAGATGCCGGCAGCGCTCGGGACGCGTCCACCACGGGCGATGCGGCCTTGTTTGGTTTCCCCCACAGCGACTCGCCCAGGCCGCGCAGCTGGGCCACGGCGGCCGTGGTGGCCTCGTAGCGGTCCTGGGCGCCGTGGGCGACGACGCCGGGCGCGATGCCGAGGTAGGGCGTGTCGAAGCCGAGCACGCCTTGGATGTGGGGGAAGAGGGGGGCCAAGTCGGGGAGGTCGGGGAGGTCGGGGAGGTCGGCGGGCGGGCGGCCGTCTGGCGAGACCGTTTTGCCCTCTTTCTTGTCCCCCTCCTCCCCCTCCTCCTCTCCCCCCTCCCCCACCACCTCGTCGCCCAACACCGACCGCAGCACGTCCGCCGCCACGATCCCCCCCATCGAGTGGCCCACCAGCACGCAGTGCACCGACGGCTCCACCGTCGGGCTCGGCGTGCGCGCCGCCACCTCCAGGTCAATCACCGCGTCCTGCAGCCAGTCCCGCACCCGCGCCACCGCCGCCGCCAGATCGCCCCGTGTCGCATACGGCGGATAGACGGCCTTGCGCACGGCCACGCGCGGCAGCGCCGCCGCCACGCGCGCCCGCAGGTCCTCGGCAAAGCGCGCCCCCGGCCCAAACGTGTCCGCGTCGCCCTGGAAGCCGTGGACAAAACAGAGCAGCAGGGTGTGGCGCATGGTGGGTGAGAGGGAGCCATGAAGCCGAGGGGATCCGGTCTCGCTACGTGGAACGAAGCTAGAGACAGCTTTATCTGGATTATGTATTGTGCTGAGTCAGCAACTATGTACAATACGTCGTATGTACACCACCTCTACCTCACCACCTCACACCTCTCCCCCTAAAAGTCCTCCACCCACCCAAACACCTCGTTGACCGCCAGCGTGTTGGCCCGCAGCGCCGGCAGCGCCAGCACCAGCGCGGCCACGTCGACCAGCAGCAGCGTGGCGGCGGCCAGCATGAAGCGCGGGCAAAAGACGCGGTACAGCATCAGGTGGCGGCGCAGGTGGCCGGCACAGGCCATGGCGGCGGCGGCCTGGACGGCATAGACCACGCCAAACACGGCCAGGGCGCGGCTGGTGGGCGAGAGCAGGCCGCCGCGCCGCCGCGGGCCCGTCTTCCAGAGCACGAGCAGCGGCACGGCGGCCACGGCCAGCAGGTGGGCGCCAAACGTGTTGGCGGCCACGGCCAGCGGCGACCACGGATAGCGCACCGTCGTCAGCGCCACAAACGCGCTGTCCCACTGCAGGCTGCTCAGCACCGCCTGGTGGCCCGTGGCAAAGTAGTGCAGGCTCGCCAGCAGCGCCAGCACCACCGGCCCCGCAATCTGCCGCGCGCCACCGCCCAGCCCAGACAGCAGCTCCAGCAGCTCCGCCAGCGAGAGCACCTGCCACAGCAGCAGCGCCAGCGCGCCCACGCCCACCGGCTTCGCCACCACCGCCACCGCCAGCAGCACGTTGACCGCCAGCAGCAGAAACCGCGCCCCGTGCGCATTCGCATACCCCAGCACCGCCACCTGCGCCCCACGGCCGCCCGCCGCCGCCGTCGCCGTCACCGTCACGCACGGACCCGCCCACGCAAACGCCACACCGCCCGCCACCACCGCCAGCCCCAGCGTCGTCTGCGCCACAGTCACCGTCACCGCCTTGCTCGCGCCCGCCGCCTCCAGCGCGCCGTACAGCGCCGTCAGCAGCAGTCCGCCCCGGAACACCCCCCCGATCCACACCGGCGCCAGCCCCGCGTACGACTTGGTCGGCTCGTAAAACGACCGCACCACCGACGGCAGCACCGCAAACACCACAAACGGCACCGCCACCTGCCACGGCGCCGACGTCGACGACCCTCCCGAGGCGTACAGCGTCGTCTTGCACCACGGCAGCTGCTCCTCCCGGCACACCCGCGACAGCGCCGCCACCCGTCCCAGCACCACGATCATCACCGCGTGGTACACCCCCAGCACCCGCTCCTGTCCCGTCGGCAGCCGCACCGCCTGTGTCGCCGCCACCACCCCAAAGGTCGCCACCAGGAACAGCGTCTGGCTGTCTTCCCACACCGTGTACGAGTTGGACGCGAACCCCACCGCCGGCGCCACCGTCAGCAGCACCGCCAGCCACGCCCACACGCTTCTCGGCACCAGCCGCTCCAGCCGTCGCTGGCCCACCCCCAGTAGTCGTGCCATCACCGCTCCCATGCTTGCCATGGCCCCGTAGCCCGCCCCCGCGTACCACGGCCCGCCTCGCACCATCGACCACAGCCCCATAAGCACCGCCGTAGGCACCCACGCCGTCACCGCTGCCACCACCAGCAGCCGGTGCAGCTCCTGTAGATTTCGTAGGCCTCGTGCCTCGGCCCGCTCCGCCTCCGTCTCCGCCACCGCCGTTGTGCTGCCGCTGCCCGTCAGCTCCCCCTGCACCTCCAGCAGCAGCTCGGCCTGGTCCAGCGTCGAGTTCTCCTGCACCGCAATCTCCTCGTCCTCCTCGTCGCCGTCTCCGCCGCGCGATGCGTACACCAACAGCACCACCACCCCCACCACCATAATCGCCACGCCAAACACCATGCTGCCCACGTCGAATCGCGCCCACAGGTCCTTGCATGTCCGCAGTGTCGCCGCCTGGTACTGCGACAGCGCCGCGTAGGTCGCTTGCACGTCCCCGCCTTCTGCCACCGCCGGCCGCGCCGCCATCTTCGGCCCCGACGGCCCCAGCTCTGCCTGCCGGGCCGCAAAGTACGACGTCTGGTACCGCTCAATGCCTGCCGCCGTGATCGCTCCCACCTGCGCCAGGTTCGCCCAGTCCGTGCCCGCCGTCCCCACAAACGCCTCCTCGATCGGCCACCCCAGACTGTTGTACGGGATCGGAATCCCCAGCAGCAGCGCCAGTGTCGGCACCAGGTCGATCTGGTTCACCGCCCACTCCTTGGCCGTCAGCGGCGGATGGCTCCCCGCCGCGCTCGTCCGCCCAAATACCGGCCGCCGCGCGTACATCCACAGCGCCGCCTCCACCTCATCGTCGCTCTCCCCGCCGTGGTCGCCCTTGCTGTCCATCCCGTGGTCGCCCATCACCACCAGCAGCGTGTCGTCGTCAATCGAGGCCGCCACCCGCCGCACAAACTCGTCCATCTGCTGCAGCTTCGCACGCATCGCAGAGTGCGACGGTCCGTATCGGTGGCCCGCGTGGTCCACCCCCAGACAGTGCCCAATCAACACGTCCCATTGCTGCTTGCTCTCCTTCCCCTCCAGCAGCGGAAACAAGTGCTCCGCCACCCCGTCGTCCACCGTGTGCAGATCCCACACGTTGAAGCTGTCGTACGCCCGGCTGATGTTGGCTTCAAAGTAGTCCGGAAAGAGCGCCGACCACGTGTCGTCGCCCAACTGCGCAATCTTCCGTCCCGTCCCCCGCAGCTGCGCCAGCAGGCTGTCCTCCTCCACCGCCGTGCCCGCAAAGCTCGCCCCAATGTCCACGAATGTCGGCAGCGTCCCCGTCGTCAGGCCCTTGAGCCGCTGCAGCGTGGCCGTCGGCGGGTCCGCAATGAACGGCCGCAGGAACGCCTGCTGCGGTTGCGCCACGGCCGTCTCGTACAGAAACGGAAACGCGTCGTGGAACTCCGCCCCGTCGCCCACCGGCACCGTAAAGTCGTACCGCAGTGCGTCAATCAGGATGATCACCGCCCGATCAAACGTCTTGGGGTGCCAGCAGCCCTCCGCCGCTGTGCCAGGAGCCCCGGCCTCGGCCCCCAGGGGGCTGACCGCACACTCTGAATGCTCGTCCAACACCATCCGCGTCAGCAGGAAGCCCGACGTAAAGTACAGGATCCCCGTCGCGTGCATCACCAGCATCCACACCCAGAAGCCCGTCGTCCACAGCCACCGCCGCTCGTACGCAGACTTGCGGCCCAGCTCCCGCGCGACCCGGTGCCGCTCCATCGCGCTCGCCGCCCGATCCGCCTGAACATCCTGCTGCGTCTTTTGCGTCTTGAGCGCCTTTTGTGCCTTTTTTGCCTCCTCCAACGCCTTGGCCCGCTTGGCCGCCGCAAATTGCGCCGCGATGGTTTGGTACTCGCTCGCCTTCGGCTTCTTCGGCCGTTGCGCTGGCGTCGACATCGTGTATCGGGACGTTCGGACCGTATGGAAGCCCGCAAGTCGAAACCGTGCTTTTCAGAATGTAAGATGCTTAGGAATTACTTGAAAGAAACGAGCGGCCACAAGCAAAGTGAACGATTCGGTAGAGGAAAATGAAGAATGCGCAGTATAAACAGCAGATGAACAACAGCCTGGTCAGCTAAAGGGGGCCGCAGCAGTTGGCGCCGTGGCCATGTTCCCCGAGTGCCGTCGTGAGCGTGTAGGGGCCAAGTGATGTGAGGTTGAGACGATGGAAAAAACAGAGTCGACGTTGCTTCTTTGCCGAGCAGCTACGACTAAGCTTTACGTGCCACGCTACTCGCAGTCAATTGCCCGGGAGGGGCGGCCCCACTAAAACTAGGTCGGCTCAACAGAAATGAGCATCGAAAAGGAGTTCCGGACGAAAATAACCACACGCCGCACGACGGCAGCCTCGCTCGCTCCGGCACGGTAGAATTCTCATTAGACGCTGGTCTGCACGCTATACCCAGGAGTCAACGCTGGATGGATCAATATTGCTGAGACGGTAATATACAAGTATGTACATGTAACTATACAGGACGGGTGGCGGCCGGCATCAATGGCCTTGGCTGGTCCGGCCCGTACCACCCACAAAACATATCTCCATCACATGTGCTGGGGGCGTGGTGGCGAGGGTCACCGGTATCTAAGTGGTTCGTGTTCGGTTCGTATCGTGTCGGCGCCGCAACAGCCCCCTCTGCCCTTGCATCACCAACAGGATTAAGAGATTCGGTCTAGGAAGGGTACAACAGGAGTCTGCGAGAAGAGAAAAGAAAAGACCGTCAGGGCGAGGGAGGCTGTGGCACAGCGGGGGGGCCGGCCTAGTTGTAGTTGGCGTGGTTGCCCTTCTCCTTGAGGCCGCCAATCTCGTCAATGTTGATCGAGTAGAATTGGCTCTTGCTGTCCTTCTCGTATGCCGGCAGCTGCTCCTCTTCCTCGTGCACCGGCTCCATGCCGATCGATGTCTCGCCCACACGCACCACCACCACGCGGCCGCTGGTGCGGTGGCCCATCTCGTCCTGCTCGTCGGGGAAGGTAATGCGGATCTCGGGCACGTTGTCGGGCGAGTACGGCGGCGACTGCGGGTTCGACAGCATCGGCTGGCCGTCCTTGCTGAACACGAGTACCGAAGACCGTCCGTTGGCGTTGGTCGTCTGGATGGTCAGGCCGGGGGCCTTGCTCGACGGCAGCTTGTTGTACTGCGGCAGCGTCGCCTCGAGCAGCTGTCGCTGCCGCTTCATCCTCCGCACATACAGGAGCGTGGACGACAGCAGGAGCCCAAGGAAGACGAAGCTGAGCAGGACGATCATGGCCTTGATGGTAGTGTCGTTGGAGTCATCCGAGACTGAGTCGTTGGGGTCCGCGTCCACCACGGACCGGACCACAAAGCTGCTCCGGGCAACAAACTCGTTGAAAAATCCCATGATGTCGATATTGCTATGCAGTGAAAAGAGCGTGTGTGGCTGTGTAGCTGTGTAGGTATGTCCAAAAAAAAACCAGCCGGGTCGTCGGTTCGATAATACAGCAGTTCGGCACCAGAAAATATACTCTCGGAACGGTTGGAAAAGCGTAAGGCGGCCTGCACCGAAAAGAAGAAGAAACCACTGGTCAGCAAACGTCGCCTTGATCGTCCAGGCCAGGCGGCCACGAGAGGCCAGGCAAGGCCGCGGGTCTTATAGTTGGAGGCCATGCCGGCCTCCCTAGCCCAGGGCCTTACCGGCCACCCCATTCCAACGGGTCGTGATCGAGGGAGGAGGGAGGGGAGAGAAGGCTGGGTTCACGTACAGAATAGGTTCGTCAAGGGAGGATAGGAGGGATCCCTTGGAACTCAGGAACGCAACAGCTTAGTCGTACTTGCGCAGGGCGTCGAAGGAGTGATTAGAATTAAGTGACTGGACGGAATCGGGCTTCAAAAGAGTGCAAGCCGGAATCCAAACGAAAAATAATAATAAAAAAAGAGTGTCGATAATCGCCAAAAAGACAGATTATGAAAGAGCGTAAGGTAAAGACGAGAGAGGTCAAAAACGAGCGCGAACTCTTCGTCAAAGGCGTGAAGAAAGAAGAGGGATTAAGAGAGGGCCAAGGGGGGGGCTCGGCGAAAAGAAAGAAGCGTGCTGTCTGCATAGCCAAGAGTTTTTGGGGGCCCCTAGCATCACGCCTTGCAGAAAGTGGAAGGAAAGCCTATCCCGCCAGGGGATCTAGCCCACTGTTTGGCCAAAAGCAGTCAACTGGACAGCCGATACGACAGTAGCCAGGGGCAGAGCGCCGCAGCAGCCAATCACGGGCCAGACTAGGGAGGGGCTTAATTTGGGCCCGTTGCAGTTGGCCCGTGCTCGGTCGAGGCGGCGTTACGCTTGACCGCCCGGATGGCGGTGGAAGATGGAGAGCATCCTTCAGATGAATGTGATTGCAGTGCAGGAGTGCCCACCAGAACGGGCAAGCATATCGAAGAGCGGGGGCTGCTTGTTTATTGGCGTAAGATGAGGCTATTAATGGCGCGTGCTGGGCCACCGTATTCGTCGGGCGAATGCTACCGCTCTCTTTTGCATAGCCGCTTTGTCAGTCTGCTGTTGGTGGGCTGTTTAGAGGCACTATTGAACTATTTGTGCTTGGTGTGCTTGGTGTGCTTGGCCATACTTGTTTGCGCTTGTGCGTGTGTGTGCCTGCGTGTTTGTGTTGTTTTGTGTTATTTGTTTGTTGTCTGTGCCGGTCTGTGCAGGTCCGTGTCTCTGGCCCACCCAAAAGGGGAAAAGCGACGGCGAGCGTTGGATAAAGGTCTCGCATCCTGTTTCAGCCTCTCGTTTTCGCTTTTCTTTTTCCCATGTGCAGCAGTGGGCATTGAAGCAAGGAAGCAGGTGTTGACCGACAGCGCCACGGCCAACATTGGGGCCATCTTTGGAGCCAACTTTGGGGCCAGCTTTGTTTCACGCTCCCCGCCTTCGCGTACAGAAACGGTGCCTGTCACTGCTGCGGCGCGCCGGGGACTGTCCACTGACGTGCCACCGATCTCAAGAAGCGAATACATACGAGGCGTACTCATATTACGCGCAGCACGGAGGAAGCACGTAAAAGAAGCCCCACCGGGCGGTTGACTGCCTGGCCCGACCGGGGGCGGGAAGAAGGAGTGAGATAATACAGATAACACTACGCGTATTTCTTGGTGCACCCAACTTCATTTTATTGTCTTCCGCCGACCGTGGATAAAATAAGATACAAATCTTACGAGCAGGCTTCGTGCATGGAGCCGGTCAGACCGCGCCAAACAGTTCCTGGGGTCCAGTGACTTTGTCGACAACCAGACATCATGTCTTATCTTGCAGGCCGTTTTGTTTTGATTGTTTTAATTTTATTCCAACTTATTTTATTTCGGAGACACGAGCGCCATCGCACCGGACAGCAGCCATTCTACCTGGTGCCAAGGCTACATACAATAAAGATACACATCCTGCGTAAGCTGCCCAAAGGCACTGGCAAAAAAAGGGTTGGCTGCTTACGAGGGATGCGCCTCGCTGGGCTATTCGCCCTCCGGACACGGCGCTGCCGTTTGCTACCCCTCACCGGTCTGCCCCGTTGGGCGCTCTTGCATGCTGCTACGCATCGGAAGCCGTTTCCTTTTTGATCCTCTGAGTGGCTGTCGATTGCCGTCTGGTAAGACCGTTTCGGCATTCGCTCGCCCGTCACACAGCGCCACAAAGCCAACTTGGAACAGAACAGCGAACACAAACGGGAAGCGGACGGCAACAGTACGAGTACGTATCATATTACTCGTAAGATGCGAGGTCACGGCCTCGTCCCCAGGCACTCGGCACCAGGTGAGATGTCAGCCCGAGCCAGAGGCCGCCCATTGCTGAGAGTCTTGCGGACGCCGTCCAACGGGCGCGGACGGCCCGATTTGGGTCGCCCTCGCAATCGGCGGTAAGATACGACTATGCCGTTACCGGACCTGACTCGTAAACCCAACAGGCCCTGCGGCCGTGCATTCTGATCTGACGGCCAAGCCAGCCACTTGCAAGAGCACCATGGGAGTCCTCTGTACTCTGCAGGTGCTGTCTCACCCGTGAGTTATGAACGCTGGCACAATCTGGCCCTCGTTAGTCATCGTCTAGCGCTCGATTCACTGGCCACTGGCCGCTGGCCCTTAGCATCCCGGCCGCTCCCAAGACACCGGGACGATCTCAATCCGTCTGGCTTAGCAGCCGAACGATAATATTCCGTACTCCGCTGGCCACCTCATTTGCAAGCAAGGTCCTTTTTCGTAATGCATCATGCACCTCCTCCCTCTGCATCCTCACCAACTCACGAAGAAAAAAAAAAAGCACTCCTGCAATCACGCAAGCAAAGCGAAAGCGGCCCAGCTGACCGTCGCCGTCTTCTGCTTGTCTCGTGCCCATTCTGTCTTGTTTTGCGTTTACCTACTGCCTTGTCATTACCTACTGGAGCTCCATAGCTACTGGTAGCTTTGCCCGCCCCGTTCCCATTCAGCACTTCTAGCAAACGCAAGGCCGCCCGACGTTTTGGACTTTTGTTTGCCGTGCCGCTCCCTTTCCGTTGGCCGCTCGGTCCTGTTCAGTACGCCTGCTGTCTCTTTTGTCTCTTTTCACCTCTCCATCACCAGTCGTTTGCAAGTCGCCCTCGCAGACGCAGTGCCACGCTCCCGATCCGGCTCACCTGGTCTGCACATCGCCTTGGTTTCCCGCTCTCCTCATCCCGCCCGCCCGCCTCCTCGCAAACAGCCTTACGGCCAGGATTCGTCGTAGCGTCGGCCATCTCAGTGAATCTCAATATTACCCCTCTATCCCGCGCTACAACCACCGTGCGCCGCGCTTACCACGCTATATTTGCCGCAACTTGCGCTGCACCGACTGGAACCTGACACCCTAAACACACTACCCGCTGCCGGCCACCTGAGTCAGGCGTGGGCCAGCCACTACCACTCTGTCCCACCCCACCGCTGCTCGCCCGCCCGTCCACTGATCTCTTCTCGCCTTCAGGCTGCAGCTACGCCTTGTTTGCCTTTCTGGGCCCCCCAGCCTAGCCTTTAACCTGCCCCGAGTCCTTTACTCCACCCACGCCAATTATCAACCCCATAATACTCCGTATACTTAAAAAAAACCCAATTCTCACAACCAACAACTATCGCAACAAAAAGGGAGCCTCGTCTCTCCTTTGCCCGCACGCGACCCTTTCCTCCTGCAAGCTCGCCTTGCGCCCCCCTTCCTTCTTTTCTTTCTCTTCAAAGCGGCACATTGTCCTGCGCTTGCATATTTTTTTTCGGTAAACTTCCTCTCTTTTCGCTCCTTCGCTTGGCGTCGACGCTCCCGCAGCACCTCTGTTTCTTCCCCAGCTTTTGCGACCGGCTGGCCACATCTTTCTTTCTCCGGCGCCCCTCTCGCTCCTCACAACCTGATTTTCTCCCTTTCACTCCGCCAGACACGCTATATCGCCATCCGTGACGCAGGCTCGCTACCCCGTTATGGCAATGACTGTGAGTCTCCCTTTCTCGTATTCATCTCTTATTGTCTCCACCTCCCGTTCATCGTTGCTTTGCATCATTGTCGTCTGGCGCGATCTTGCCCCATCGAGGACTCTTCAGTCTGCCTTGATTGACGTGTCCCCTTGTCCTCAAACGTCCATGATGCCCGTTGCTGACCATGCGTGCTGACAGGGCCAACCCTCCCGGTTCACCTCCTACGGGAAGGGCACTTCGACAGACGCCCCTGCACCCTCATTATCATCCCAGCAACGAAACAACAACTGGAGCCAGCCAGCCGCAACTAACCTCTGGTCCACACACATCCACTCGTCGTTTGGCAACCCACAGACAGCTTTCCCAGGTGAGCACGAGGGTGGAAAATAAACGTCTCGACCGCAAACGGTTTGGGAGGCTAACAAACTCTCTTTAGGCCACGACGACCCCTTTTCAAATTCTCCCGATACCACAAATGCCTTTCCCGACACAACGGCCGTTTGGCCACCTGCCTCCCGAACCTGGAGCCACACCGACAAGACGGCTTCCCGCAAAGCCTCCTCGAGCCCATCGCCCGTCTACACGAGAGACGCCTCCCAGGCGTTCCATGACCAATTGCACGACCGCACGCCGTCCAACTCTTCGTATATCGCTGCCAGGACTGGCTCTTCGAGCTTTGCGGGCCCTCGTCCAAATGCTGCTGGTCGGTCTTTGGACTCAAACGCCGCGTCCTTTCGATACCCAAGTCATATGGCCTCCTTTCGCAATAGTATTGCGGATGTCGACAGTGCAGCGGATGGCTCAGTCTCGTACCCATCGTTTGGCTTCGACACTGAGACGCCGGCCATGGTGACCCGACCTTCACAGGATCTCTCCGGATATGGTGCCGCTTCTACAGCCGTCGCCGGGCCGGGCTCATCGATTTCTGCCTCAGTGACTGCACCAACACCGAATATGGCTGACTCGGACATATCCGCAGCTTTGCCATCGATCCCTTCATTCAGCTCCTTGCCCTCGTCGCACAACGGCCATGCTCACCGGCCATCCCTCCAAGCCGCGGCCGCCTTCTCCTCGCCAGCGATGTCCTCAGCCCAGCTGCCCTACCGACGACAGTCGCAGGCAGAGGAGTCTGTCTCTCTGTTGACGGATTTGATGTTGCGGCAGAAGCTCAATGGGGAGGAGCGGCAAGATGTCGGCACGGCACTAACTGGCGGGTACTCCGCTGCGTCGACGCAATTCCAATACAACCCAGTCTCGCAGTCCTGGGATGTCCTCGATCCACTCGTGGCGGCCGCCCTGGCCGCGGCCCGTGCAAATTTGGGCGGGCTTGACGCCAATGCTGTCTCGGCTGGCAACGTCTACCGACAACAAAACGATCCACGCAGCCTCGGAACGCCATCCAATGGCACCGGCCCATGGAATCGTCACGTACCCCGCGACCCAAGGCTCTCGGGCTTCCACGACAACTTCAACAGTACCATAGGTCTGCTACAGCACCCGCCGGCTCACCTTTCCATGGAGCTGCAGCAGCTTGCCGGGACGCCGGGCTTATTCCCGGGCGGTTTCGGCCCCTACTACGGCTCGTCCCAGACGCCGGTCGCCACCCCGCAACTTGGCCTCCATGCATTGGGTGGGCCATTCCTTCCTCCGGCACATGTGCAGGGGCCTCGTGACAGAGATCCTGCCCATGCTTTCAGGAGTGTGCTTCTCGACGAGTACCGAGCGAGCCGAACGAGCCGGAGGTTTGAGCTCAAGGTAGGCAGAATTCATCGTCGCTACTTTTCTTTATGCTGATAGTTTGCTCCAGGACATCTACGATCACATTGTCGAGTTCAGTGGTGATCAGCACGGCTCGCGCTTTATTCAAAGCAAGCTGGAAACGGCAAACAGCGATGAGAAGGAGCATGTCTTCCGTGAGATATCCGCCAACACGCTCGTGCTGATGCAGGATGTGTTTGGCAACTACGTCGTGCAAAAGTTCTTTGAGCACGGCAGCCAGGTGCAAAAGAAGTACCTGGCAGAGCAGATGAAGGGCAAGTTTGTGGATCTATCGACACAGACTTATGCCTGCCGGGTGGTGCAGAAGGCGCTCCAGCACATTCTCGTCGACCAGCAGGTGGCCCTGGCCAAGGAGCTGGAGCCGGATGTGATCCGGGTGGTGAAAGACCCAAACGGTAACCACGTGGTCCAGAAAGTGATTGAGCTGGTACCTCGCGAGCACATTAGCTTCATCATGGATGCGTTTCGCGGACGGGTGCGTGAGCTGTCGGCGCACAACTACGGCTGCCGAGTGATCCAGCGGATGCTCGAAAACGGGCTGGAGGAAGACAAGCAGCTCATCTTGTCGGAGCTGCACGACAACGCCATGGACCTGATCAACGACCAGTTTGGGAACTACGTGGCACAACACGTGATTGAGCATGGCAATGAAGCCGACCGAGAAAAGGTGATCACGCTGGTGCTGGACCAGCTGGTGGTCATGTCCAACAACAAGTTCGCGTCCAACGTTGTGGAGAAATGTGTTGAGTTCGGCACGCCGGCGCACCGCCAGCGGATTCGACAAGAGTTGTGCCGGGAGGGCAGCGACGGACAGCCGGTCTTGCAGCTGATGGTCAAAGACCAGTATGGCAACTATGTGATCCGTATGTTGATGTTCTATCCTCTGTGTCCTTTGCGAAGAAGACTAGCTGACCTTGGACGTTGTGGAACACAGAGAAGCTTCTAAAACGGCTCACAGGCGAGGACCATCGGCTCTTTGTGGAGGTGTTGACGGCGCAGCTGACTCTACTACGGCGGACGAGCACTGGACGGCAGAATGCAGCCATTGAACGTCTAGCGGCGGCGGCAGAGGAGACGTCCAAGACTAACAAGGCCAGTGGCCTAGAGTCTTTGGAGAAGAAGGCACCAGGCTCACCGCAACTTCTGGCGGATCAAGACTCGACACCTTCTCTGTCGAGTCTGCCGACGAGCCCCGAGAGTTCCAACCCTCCTAGTGTAAGTGCTGGATCCTCGGGGGGCTCGCTAGAGTCTGGAGACAAGGACTCGACGGCGACAGCAACGGCCAAGTCCATGGTGGCTGGAGTCGAGGCGTGCCCGGAGACGGCCATCTAAGGCGGGCGTGGAAGGAAGCGTGGGAAGGAATGTGACAGTGATCGCTACTTACATCGGACAAGACCGGCATGCGGCGGAGGGACGGGTCATCGCCGTCATACTAGTGTTTGCCGTCCTGTTGTTCCTTGTTTTTTTTGGTCCGGGTTGGATCGGCCATCTCTTTTTTTCCTCATTTCCACCATTCTCTCCATCCTCCGTCTTGCTCGATCTTTTTTTCCGTCTTGCAATTTCTGCGACTTGAGCGAAGGCATGTTCCCGATACTCCAAGACGGCCGGGGCCCTGAAAAGCCGGCAAGACGCACGTTTATGATATCATACGACGATACCGACGATACCTATATCCGTTATCAGCATGTTTTCGCTTCTTTCTTTGGCACGGGTATTTCGATGACATTTTTCAGTTTTGCGCGTTCGTTTTCTTCGTGATTTGGCAGGGAGCAACAGTCATATCGGCCCGGATGGACGTCGGGGCGGTTTTTGTGGGGACACGGGCAGCAAAGGCCGCGGATTGCTTAGAGGGCTACGGAACGTCTTTACTTGGGAGCAACAGGCGGCAACACGAGGGCACGCACACTAGGACAACGACGGCGGAGAATCGGCTTCGCTGGGATCTTGCGTTTCTTTCGAGTGGCGATAATGAAACGGGCAGTCTATTGGTTGGGCTCGAGGGTGATATCTTTCCTGATCCGTCATATACGACCAGCTATGCCATCTAGATAGGACTCTCCAAACAAACTATTGCCTAGCGAACATTGGAGGTGATGCTATGTAAGCCGGCGATCACGTAATGGAGCCGTCCGCATTAGGACTAGTGCGGTAGCGGATTACTCGTACATTTGGACACATTGGGACTGCATAGCCGGACTTTGGCATGTTTGCTTTGGGATTTGCACATTTGCGACTCGACACGTCCAGATGCCTTCAGTCCGACTTCTTTTGCTGGCGCCACCGCCGTCGCCTCTGCAGATTCTGCGCAGTGCGACAGGCGCCGGCGCGTTTCATACGAGTTGCAGCAGCAGTGGGAAACGCGGCAGTCATTCGTGCCGAAGCAGCTTGAGGACGGGGACTCGAGGCGCGGCGCTGTTCTCCCACTGTTGTGGGCAGGCTCACGCGGCCTTTGGGACGGTGACTCGGTCGCGTCAGACGGCCTTCCCGCGGCACGGCACGGCAGTGGCGCCGGCGACAGTCGGGGGCGAGACGAGCGAAGCAAAGAGCGAAGCGAGGGGCGAAGCCAACGCGTCGCGTACCACGACAGGCGACGTGACCGGCAACGCGACAAACGACTCGACGGCCGACCAGATAAGAGCGAGCGAGAAGCGGCCCTTGGAGACGGAGGCAGAGGCAGAGGCGGCGACAGGGACAGAGGCCTTGGAGATGGCGGAGGCGGAGGCGGAGGCGACGCCGGGGCCAGGGCTGGCGGACGTGATTGAGCTGGGGCCACCGACGACGCCCATTGACGCGATTCTGAGCGGGACGGGAGAGGAGGCGGGGGGAGGGATGGGTGCGGAGGCGGACGGGGACGGGGGCGGGCTGGGCCGGGCGCTGTTGCAGCGCCAGCCGCTCTCGCAGCGCCAGCCGCCGCACCTGGCGCCGCCGCCGTACGTGCACCACTTTGACAGCTACGCGGTGGTGCGGCAGCTGGCGGACAGCGGGTACACGGCGGAGCAGGCGGTGACGGCGATGAAGGCGGTGCGGTCGCTGCTGGGGCTGCACCTGGCGGTGGCGCAGGCGGGCCTGGTGAGCAAGAGCGACGTGGAGAACGAGGCGTACCTGTTCAAGGCGGCGTGCGCGGAGCTGAGCGTGGAGGTGCGCAACCGGCGGCGGCGGGCCGACGAGCAGATGCGGCAGCAGCGGGCGCTGCTGCAGCACGAGGTGGACATTGCGGCGCAGTCGGTGGGCGCGGAGCTGGTCACGCTGACCGACGTGGTGCGCGGCCTCTTTGACGACCGCAAGATGGCGGTGCGCGAGGAGCAAAAGTCGGCGGCCGGCCAGATCCAAAAGCTCAGCTACAAGATCACCATTATGCTCAACAGCGAGATGCGCTCCGAGATTGAGGGCCTGCGCTGGGTGCTCATCCGCCGGTCCGTCATTGGCATCCTCTTCATGGCCCTCGTCACGCTCAGCTCGCTGCGCTACGCCAGCTACCGCAGCCACGTGCGCCAGCAACAGCAGAAGCGCCAGGCCGAGGCCGAGGCCAAGGCCAAGGCCGACACGGCGGCGGCGGCGGCGGCGGCGGCGGCGGCGGTGCAGCAGGACGGCGTCGAGTTTTCAGCCGCCGCCTGAGTGCTAGAACAAGATACAAAAGAAAGGCCTTGTCGGACCGCCAACCGTCGTGTTCGTGTCCCGTCCCATCCCGCACCTCCTCAGCCTCGTGATAACATCGTGAGGTGGTCCGTGCACCTGTCAAGCGCCGATGCCGAGCACGGCAGCCAATCAAGGGCCCATGTGAGTTTGCGCATATTTGTTGGGAGTCCTCCAGGATGCCCTTTGGCAAAAACCCTCATTCTTGCACGCCACGATCCCTGCCGAGGAACGAAACGGCCGGTCGGCATGCATTTCACGCCCCCCCCATGCGCGGTGAGGGGGAAAGCCAGACATTGCCATCTCGGCACCACGATGAGGCCGAGAAACGGTGTATTAGTGGGCTCGATGAACTCCGTTTGCCCTGTGTGTCTGCGCTAAAACCTGTTCTGACCGCCTTCCACTGAGATCGGACGTCGGGGCTACTCAGCATCCGAGAAGCGGCCGCTAGCGCCGATCACAGCAGCTTCCCATCCCCGCCTTCAGAATCGACGAGGGCAATTTGCGGGCAGACAGAGCAGAGCGACAATGGCCACATGCACAGGACCCATGCAACACACGGGGCCCTACGGGTCGCTGCCCGCTCCCATGTCTTCCGAAGCGGTCAGCCTTGGCAGTGTTGTGTGAGCGTGACGCCCTTTAGGCTCTGCCGGATCGGGCGGAATGACGTCCAATCGACTATGGCCGTTGGCCCAGGAGCGGTACCGGAAACTTTGGGGGGAGAGGAGGGGGGGGGGGTTCACGCGGCGGCGCTGCGTGGGACAACAAAAGGGCGGGAAGAGCGGCAGGACCAAAGCTTCTTTATCAGACTGCCGGTATGGGGGTGTCTACGATCCCATCGAAATCTCTCAGCCCGCGCTGGCATGTTGTGATTTCCCCTGGCCGAGCGCCCTACGAAGCACGCAACGGCCAGCGCTCATTTGCAGCGTGGTTCGACTTTGATATTGCGGCCGGTGTGCCCAATCCGTTCGGTCAGTAATCAGTAATACCTAGTAGGGGCTGACCGCGGCTTTTGCGCTGTGGGGTTTGGGGGCTTTGGGGGGGTTTTGGTCCGCCTGCAGAAAACGGCCGCAGCCACACTAGGGCGGAAGCGTGCTTCAATCTGCACTACAAAGTACAAACATACTCATGCCACTTTGAGAATACGACTCTGTCCCTGGGTCGCGATAACACAAACATGAAATGCCCAGACCTGCCCAGAACTGCCCAGTATTGCCCAGTATTGCCCAGTATTGCCCAGTCATGCCCAGACGATCCTGCAGCCCGTCTGGACCGTCGTCGACAGCCGTCCCACCGAGATAGGGACAAGCTGGCCTTGGCTTACACACGTCACGTCCGAGTGGCTGGCGGCAGCTCGGCGGTCCCCCCTCTGATGCTACGCACGAGAACTCGTAGACTCGGGAATTCACATCGGGAATTCATATCTTGCCTGCTCGACAAACCCGGGCCGTCCTACGGAGCAGGGGGACGCACCAAGAGATATGTCAGAGGGCACACCTTCTCCGATAAAGAGTGGGGCGGCTGTGTGTGTGCCCAACCTGGCCACCTGACTGGCTCGCCCAAACCTGCCCCGCCCGCGTTTTGGCTGCGACCGCCGGAACGGCGTGCTCTGCTATCTGTACGGCGACCCGGCCGTGGCTGCCAACGGCTGTCAGCACCCAAGCCGAGCTTTGTCGCACCGGGGGCCTTTCGGAGAATTGCGTGCGGTGGACTGCTGCAGACTTGTCGGTGCGCACATCCACACGTCTACATGTCCACACGTCTACAAGTCCACATGTCCACTTGTCCTCACATTTACACGTTTACATGTCCATACGTCACCCCCCCCTCTTCCGAACCCCGAGAAGGCGATGTGGCGGCCCTAGGAAAAAAAAAAGAAAAAAAAAAAGAGAGCTAGGGTCTCGGGCCCCACTTGGCCGACCCCGGGGCGGTTTCGGTTTCGGAGGCCAGGAATGGGCACGAGTACGCGCGACGCCATCCTGCGTTGCCGGAGATAGAGTCAGGCATCAGAGAGGGCAAGCCGTGTGCCGCGCAAACAGTGGGCACGGGCGAAGCTGTGGGAGCGAGCTGCATGCACGAGCGGCACGAACGGGCTGCACGAGGTCGAGACCAAAGGCTAAAGTTGTGGGCAGAAGCACAATTGCGATAAGAGCGGTAAGACAGGGCACCAATAGGCGGTGCAGCTGCAACTGCGCACGAGGGCACGGGTGGACACTCAGAGTCATCGTCACCAAGGCAATTTTGAGAATTTATCATTTTGAGATTTTTGAGATTTTGTGATTTGAGATATGGATTTGTGTTAACTCTAGTTGTGCGAACGCTATTCGTTCGCAAAAAACACCACGCTCAACCAGTTTCTGCTTCTGCAGAAACGGGAGTGCAGTGCGAAGAGAGAAGAGTGAACAGAGTATAAGAAAAATGAGAAATAGCCCCTGAACTCGCCCCATGAGTGGTGACACTGTAATCTAGACAGTCGATAAAATCAAATTCCCAAGCGCTTTTTTTCCCGGGTCTTGTTGTTCCCATCCATGTGCAAATGCCAAATTGGTATCGCTGCGTAAAATCGAAACAGGCCCTGTAAAACAAATCGCTGCTCATGCTGTGGCAACCCCCGAAAATGACAACCCAAACTTTTTTTTGTTTTCGTGACGACGTGGAGAGCAAAGCACGCGAGGGCATGCCAGATGCCCCGAGTGCGGTGCTCTAGTAGACCGAGACGGCCGGCATTAACCTTGCGGGGCTGCGTGCCGGCAGGTAGATGCGATCACTGTCGTCGAATTTGGGTTGTGACGGGGATGTTGCCGGCTTGCTGCTAAATGTCTGCAGGGCGAGTGTCGGCGGCGATGGTGGCATGGCTTCGTCCTCGGACACGTCCGAGTCCTCCATGACGAGCTCAGGCGGTGATGTGGGAGAGGGCAGGGAGCCTGTGACGGAATGCGAGGGAGAGCGGGTGAGGCTGAGTTGTGCGTAGTCCTCGTCGTCATCGGCCTCGGATGCGCTGTCGTCGTCGGTAGTCTCGGTCACGCCAATGGTGATGGTGGTGGAGGGGGCGGCGGCGTAGATGCTGCCGTTGTGCGAGGCAACGCGGCGGAGCGGTGCGGCGTCCGCCATGTCGCAGTCGTCGTCGTCAATGGCGTCCTCCTCAACCTCGGAGTCGTCCTCCTCGCTGTACTCGCTGCTCGTCTCGGATGAGGCATCCGAGTCTTCGTCGGCGGCCCACTCCTCCTCGGACTCGTCCTCCTCCGCAATGGCGTCGGCCCATTGCACGTGGCGATCCTTGTGTGTGGTGGCAGATGGTGCCGTGGGCGAGGCCACGCGCACCGATTGGTTGAACCACGACTCCTGCTCACGCTCGGCATCGGCCAGCTCGAGCATCAGCGTGTCGAGCAGGTTGGCGTGGCCGACGAGCAGCCGCAGGTTGTGGTCGGGCCGGGCAGCCTGGGACGAAAGCTTGGCCCGCGCCTTGTGGGCGAGGAAGTAGGTTTGTGTGATGCTCATGGTCTTTCGTTGGACACGAGCGGCCTGGAACGGCTGGAAGGAAAAGGGAGTGGTGGTGGTGGTGGTGGTGGTAGTGGTAGTCATGGTGAGAGGAAGAATAGACAATTGCAGATGCTTTGCCTTTTGTATGGTGAATGGCGTATTGTGGATTTTGGCAGTGTGACTCAAGGCGACCCGATTGCGGAACCGCCTAATATTTTTTTTGTGGATCCAGTGGATCTGGCAAAGTGGTGGGCAGCAGGCAGAAAAAAGCTGTCTGGCCAACCTGGTTGGTTATGTAAGGCGTTCGTTGCGAAGGGTCGGTGCAGGGTAGTAGTAGGCGACAGGTTCTTGCTCTTTCAGCCGTAGTATGGGATGGATGTGAAGAGGTTGCGGATGGGTTGTTGAGTGAATCAGAATCGAGTTGTCAGGTTCAGATGATTGTGGTTATTGGTTGTTCGATGGGATGTATGGGAAAGTCGAGGCATGGAAGTCGGGGGCAAGAGCTCATCTTTAACTACCACTTCTTCTTCGTGGTCTCGCATACGTCGAACCCCGATGGAACCGTCACAAAGGGGACGACTATGGCTCCGCCGGCTTTACGGGGGTAGTGTAGGGGGGGGGTGGGGGGTGTGGATGAGGGTCCGCGGAAACGGAGGTGACGATCAGGAATGTTGCTGTGTAAGGCCAGGCCAGCTGGGCCTGGCTGACAAAAACAGCAAAAAAGAGCAAAATCCGAACAGCGAGGCACCGACGGAATGGAGAAGAAGGTGTGGTCCTAGTAGGAATGGGCGTGTGGCTAGTAGCCCGAAGAGTTCGAGATTTGCCCGACGGACCGACCAGGCCAACAGCAAAAAGTCTCTGCTACAAGGCCCTGACACTACAATCGTATGGGAGACCCATGTACCTGGACATTGCGCGGCCAGTAGAACGTCACTTGGCCCAGGCCGAGCCCGCGCCCGCTTACCAACTCCATGCATGGCTCCAGCCGCTGAAAAATCTCTACGCGAAATACGGTGTCGCGGCCTTTAGGCGGGTCCGGACTGTCCGTTTTGATTTGTGCTCTTACGCCGTCCTGGCTCTGATTCACTCGTACTCCCTCCTGTTCGAGCTGGCTCATACGCGGATCTCGTCATGGCCTTATTATCGCACCCATCTTATTGCCCTCATTCTCGCTACTCGTACTCCATTCTGCAAGTGCACGCGCACTGCGACGACTCAGCAAAAACAAGGCTTCGCAAAGGCCCAACAGCCCCCCCGGGATTCGCAAAACGCTCGGAGACCGGGCATATCTTGCCTGGCTTCTCCGGTCATCGATGATCGTCAGTGCCCCGGTGACTCAGCTCTGGATTTTTAAGCCAGGTCGCATGCGCGCTACTCCCCTCTTTCCAGGCCTTAAGTCCAGCGCCCTTCGTAATTACGCCCACACCCCCCTAGTAATCCAGTATTATATCAGCAGGCCTGGAACGCCAAGCTTGGAAATGCACGGCTGATTCCAGAGGCGCCTAAGCCCTTCCACGCCAAACATGACCAATTGTGGCCGCGATCCCAATTAGTAAAGCTGCCCTTGGAATCAAGGCTTGCGCCAGGCAGCTGGATTGATAATCGCATCTCCACGGCACGATGTTTGGTAATAAGACACACGTATGAAAACGGAGTCGCAATATTGTAAATCACAAATCGCAAATCGCAAAACGGAGTCTACGTGCCATCCAACATTGCTGATGCCTAAAACAAAACGGACGACACGTTCGAGGCTTGTTTTGGCTTGCTGCCTGTTCGTTACGAAAGCGTCCTGAGGCGCAATGCAAGTTGCTCTGATGCCTGGCTTTGCTTACGGCCATTATACGCCGAAGGCAGTAGAATAAGAATTCGGTGGGTTTTCCCGCAGCGCGTAAAATGAGATGCCTCGTAATTGTGTGGGCGCAGCCCCAACAGCTTTAGGCATTACCGTTCTTCTGCAGTGGTTACGGCGTATTTATTGTCAGGACAATGCAGGGAACAAGGGCGAGCCTTAAATTTTTTTTCCGCATCCACTCAGAGAGTCTGGGGTTGAGATGGTCAACACGGGAGCCCCCTTATCTCGGCCATGGGTCTAACAATAGCTGCGCCCCTTGCCTACGACGTACGAGTACGAAGACACCGTATTCCGACTCGGCTCCGCCAAGGCGTTTGGAAATTGCTGGCTGCCTTGACCACCGCGGCCGAAGCAAGCGCCGGCATGCACTTACTCGTACTCCGTACGTTGTACTTTCTTAATCGTAGGCAGCCGCATCCCCAGATGACCGTTAGCCTCGCTTTGTATGCCCGAATCTGGCACGCCGGTCGGAGAGGCGGAGCGCAACGCCAGGCCGATTACACACGGCAGGGCGCATGTGAAGGCGGCCAGGCCCCGAGACCAGGCACAACTACGTGGCCGACGGGGAGTTGTTCCTCCCCTGCCGCTTATGTGATCCTCCGCTCACTTGGCTTATTTCAGCGGCCTAGTCCCGCACGGCGTTTAGCGAGAACGCCGTATCTACGTCAGTAAATACGATTATGGCCGCTGTAGGAAGGACCCGCGCTTAATTCCGAGCGCCCTTAATCCCCTTCAGTGCTCCGCGGACGTTTTGCCACGGCTCCGTCGCACGGTTTTCTCCCCTGCTGCGACCGTCTCGGGCGACCGCTCTGCCCCCCCTGCCGCCTACTTGTGCTTGTTCGTTTCTTCGACGTCGTATGCCCCGAAGCCCGCGAGCGACGGCCGGGCGCCCGGAGAGAGGGGTCACTTGATGCGTCAAAGATGGAACATTTCGGGCGCTATCATTTTTTCGGCTAGCCTTTATTTGTCGCCCTTTCGGACCCCCTTCTTTCAATGCCTCGGCTTTCCCTTCTGTACTCGGAAAGGGACGAGTCATCAAATAAAGAAGAATCGGCGAGGCCGTCGCCCGCACAGCGGCCAATCATGCCCCACCGTGCCCTCTCCCTGCAGCCCCACCACAACCGTATTGCTGGGACCGATTCGAGAACATAGGGCTGTCAGCGAAAGCGGTTGTGTTTCCGCTGATCTGTCAAAGGTTGCTCTCGCCATTTACCAAGACGGCGATGGCAGCTGTGCTCTCATTCCGCAAGCAGCCCCTTTCTTTCTCGCTGCACAAACGGCTAACAAAGGCTCTGCCCTCGTGGCGTTTGGATATTGACAATGTCTGTGGGGACCTGAAAGAGGGAACCTTGTTAAGGGGAAAAGAAAGAAGAAGAAAATTTCTGATTGAGTGGGGCCTGTCAAAGACAGCTTTGAGCAACCACCAATACGAGGGGCCACAGCATCCCACGATACCGGACCAGATTTTTATTGGGCATGCATGGGGGTGAGACATGGAATTGACGTGGCTAGCACCGAAAAGAGGCGAAGACGGTCAGCTGTAGTTGAATGAACACGGTTGAAGTTTTTTTTATGGACAAATTACTTGTGACTCCTTTGTTGACCGTACTGCCTTGCTATTGGGTGCGACTCAGCTGGCCTGCAGACTGTCGGTGTACGAGTATAGTTTGTTTCTGATCAAGTCCCTGAACTAGCCAATACGACCGTGTTTCCCAACAGACTGCTAGACAAGCCCCAGGAGTCACCTATCACGTTGCACGCAGCTTCTGCATGCCTCGCTTGCGCTTGCCGCCGACCTCGCGGTTCTCCTCGATCTCGAGCAGGGCCTCGCGTTTCTTCTCGCTGACGACCTTGAGGGCGTCGCGCAGCACGCGCGTCTCGAGGTTGACGCCGTCTTCGTGCCACGGCTCGAGCGGGCGGCCGACGCGGGCCTCGATGGCGAGCACGAGGTCGACGTCGCGCTGGCCCACAAAGGTGACGGCTTCGCCGCTGCGGCCGGCACGGGCGGTACGACCGACGCGGTGGATGTAGTCGTCGGGGTGGCGAGGCACGTCGTAGTTGATGACGAGGGCGACCTCGGGGATGTCGAGACCACGGGCGGCCACGTCGGTGGCAACCAGAATGCGGGCGGCGGCGGCGCGGAAGCGGCCGAGGTTGTCGGTGCGCTGGCGCTGCGGCAGCTTGCCGTGCAGGGCGGTGACGCGGTGGCCGAGCAGGCGCAGCAGGTGGTGTAGAAAGGCGGCGGTGGAGGTGCGGTTGCAAAAGATAATGGCGGGCAGCGCCTCGTTGCCGGCGGTGCTGAGAAAGACGTGCAGATAGTGCTCGCGGTGGGTGACGGGCACGGCGACGTGGGTCTGGCGCAGCGTGGCCGGGATGGCGGGCGCGTTGGTCTCGACCTCGCACACAAACACGGGCGCGCGGCCAGGCGCCCGCGGCATGGTCTTGAGGGCGCGCACCTCGGGCGTCACCGTGGCCGTGAAGAGGAGCGTCTGCCGGCGGTCGGCAGGCGGCAGCGCGCCCAGACAGGTCTCGACGTCGGGCAGCATGCTGCCCGAGCCTGCCGGCCCGCCGGCCAGCAGACGGTCGGCCTCGTCCAGCACCACAAAGCGCACGCGTCGCAGGCCGCACACCGTGTCCTCGCCCGACGTCCGGATGTGGTCGGCCAGCCGGCCCGGCGTCGCAATCACCAAGTGTGGCCGCCGCGCCAGCGCCGTCGCCTGCGTCCGCATGTCCGCGCCGCCGGTCACCAGCACCGCCTTGAGCGGCTGCGGCGCCGAAATGGCCAGAAACTGCTCGTAGATCTGCAGCGCCAGCTCCCGCGTCGGCGTCAGCACCACGGCGAAAATGGCACTCGGGTCCGTCGCCCACGCCTGTAGCACCGGCACCGCAAACGCCACCGTCTTGCCCGAACCCGTCCGGCTGCCACCAATGCAGTCCTCGCCCCGCAGGATCGCCGGGATGCAGCCCTTTTGGATCGACGTCGGCCGCCGGATCGCCATGTTGGCCAGCGACTGCACCAGCCACGGCCGCACCCCGAGACTGCCAAACGTCGTCTTGGGGTCCGTCGCCGCCAGAATGCCAGTGCTGCCCGCGGGCGTGCTGCCGGTCGTGCTGGCGTTGGCCGCCGACGAGTCGTCCCGTCGTCGGACCCGAGACGGCGGATTGACCATGGTCGGAATCACCACCTTGGGAGCTTCCTCCACGAGCAGCTCCTCCTCTTTATCTGCATCTTCATCTGAGCCATCGCCGCTCTCGGAACCGCCATCTGAATCTTGGCTGGAATCTTCACTCTCGTCGTCGTCAACGTCGCCTCGTCCGACTCGGCGCTTCTTGCGCGGCTCGTCACTGTCGAGGTGGTCCGACTCGTCGCCGGATTCCACCGAGGGAGCCTTCTTGGCCGCTCGATGGACCTTCCGATCCGTAATCCGTGTGGCAGGCATATTTTGTTTTGTAGTATTTCTTTGCGTTGCCGGCGTACCTATTTTCGCTATGGCTTTTTTTGCAGCTAAATTTGCTCCATACATGGCAGAAACTTTTTGGCGGTGAGAAAACGGGACCATCTTTCCTGCCAGTCATCACCAGTCCGACCGCACCGGAACGGTCACCGTATGATGGGGCTGACACAAAGCTTGAGCTTGTAAGATATATGCTTAGGAACTTCTCAAGGTCCTTGCAAACATTCATAAAACCCGTTGGACTCTTGATCTGCCCATTTTCAACGTGACTGGATGTATCCGTTACGAATCGCGAACCAGAAGCGAAACCGCCTGTTTCAACCTTCAATATGGGCGCTAGGGGGAGACCCACTTGCGTATAACACAACGTCGCTTTTGCAGTATTAGGGGATGGTGATTTACGAGAGACGTACAGTAGCAATACGGTGGCTTCGAGGGCGTCTCCAGTAGCTAAAGGACCGGAGTTCGGCAGTTGCAGGGATTTCCAGGTTCGTCTCGGGTCCGTAGAGAACCATATGAAAGTTTTTTACGGATCCGGGGCGATTTGGTAGTTCACCAGGTCGACACATCCAGATCACCGAATTGAAAGATATTGTGATTGTGTACGAGAAGTCAGACATGTATTTCCGAGTACGTAGCTGGCTAGAATCAGAATATACGGGATGCCTTTGCGACTATCCTTCTCGGTCTTTTCTGCGAGCAATATAAAATACATGAATCTCATCACTTTGATGCCGGCTTTTCCCAAAAGCCGCAAGTAGACTAGTCTTGGTTTCTTTGCAAACAAGCAAGTACTCACCCAGGACACCACGAGAAGGTGCTAGTCTGTCGTCCTGGATCCAAAAAACCAAAATTGGTGCAGTGTATGTGAAGGGCAAGTGCAAAGGCAGAGGTGTAAAAAAAAATCACGATGCACTCACCAGGTTAGTTTTGGCCAGTTTTGGCCGCTCGCGCGATGTACGGGCGAGTCCTGGCGGGCGCAGATGCGCCGCGCGGGCGCAGGGCGAGCTGCCGCCGGGGCCGGGCCGGGCGCAGCGGAAGTTGCTGCTGGTTTGGCGGGGGCGGTGGCAGGGCCGGCTGCTGCTGCTGCTGGGGGGCGGGCTGGGAGGGGGGCTGGGGGGGGGGGGGAGTGCCCAGGTGAGGAGGAGGAGGAGGAGGAGGAGGAGGAGGAGGAGGAGGAGGAGGAGGAGGAGAGGAAGATAAATCGCAGGTGGAGGTGCAGGTCCGCCGGCGGGGGTGGCGGCGACGGTGCCGGCGAGCGCGGAAACCGCCACACGAGGAGGCTGACGACGATGGCGAGCACCGACAACGCCACCGTCACCCACGGCTGGATGGTCGCCGCTGGCGCGGCCGGCGCCTCCCGGGAACGTGCGTCACCCTCCACGTAACGGAGCACGGCGTCGAAGACCGAACAGGTATCGCAGACCCGGGCAGGCGCTGGCCGCGTCAGCGTCCTCATTGACCCGTCCATGAGAAAGGGAAAGGGACAAAAGAAAAAAAGGGAAAAAGGGAAAAAAAAGAAAAAAAGGAAAGGAAACGGACACGGACACGGAAAGAAAAAAAAGGAAGCACGGTCACGAATTTCTGAGAGGATAGTGAATGGAAAGTGAGGGGGAAGGTGAGTATTTATCCCCGTCTAGATTCTACCAACTTTGGCTACAATCAGTTCGATGAGAGAGAGAATCAGACCTATTTCGTCTGATATTTTTTCTTGCTTCTAACAAAAGGTCGCATCTTCGTGGTAGAAGAGACGAATTTTCTCATTGGCTGAACAATAATCAAATGCGAAGGACGACAAAGCAAATCAGCCCCAGAAGAGGTAAATCAGTCGGGGCAAGAGGACGCCTGTAGTGGGTGGGTAGGCAAACGAGGAAGGAGCGAAGGGGCCAACATCGGAAAGCAAGTCCTGCGCGTGTCTAGGTGGCCAAGTGCAATGGTGTCACACAATGCCAATGGAACAATCTCTTCTGACTCTGTGCCGTACTGTATGGCGAGCCAGCCGGGCAGATCGACGGGAACAAAATGGTAGAGCGGCGGAGCCCTCCTATTCATTCTACTTGCAAGGGAAAAGGAGGAATTATAACGTCCTATGCGGCTCTGTAAATATCGTGGGAATATTTTCGAATCCAAAAGAAGGTACATGGCTGATTCCTAGAATTTCGGTGCGGAAGCGACCAGAATGGAAGGAACGCGTCGACGACATCACACGATCCATTTTTCCGTTACGCGTTTCGGTTTTTTTCCAAGTGCAATGTTATAATCATGACGACTGATTCAACATGCAAATCAGCCAAGGTATTTCACCCAGCTAGGTTGACTCGATTTTCTCTACTAGCCTCTTGCTCCTGGTCAACATAAATCTTGGAATATGGCAAAAGAGGTCACCCTTCCATTTTCTGTCTGCCAGCGGAACGCGCTCTGTCTTGTATTGTAGAGCGTATTAAAGAATTGACAAGCATAAATGTCTGCTATAACACAAATAAAACATCACCACCCGTCTCCGTTTTCAACCCATGAATTCTCGCGTCCAAATCTGCCAAAAGTGTCTTAGAACGTAGCTGTCTTCCTTTCTTTCTGTGTGTAGATATATTTATATTATTCTCGAGTTTCGTATTGTCTGGCCGCCCGGCCACGCCGTTGTGAGCCAGTGCTTGTTCAGTTCCCAAACCACACAGAAATGCACAATGCATAGATCTGCTGGCCTCTGCCCGTCCGGTGCTTTTTTCTACGCTGCTCCGTGCTATTTATGGTATCTTTTTCGTTCTCCTCTTCTTGGCCGTTGTTGTTTTCGCTGTCTGTACTGTCCTCGTGCTGCTCCGTGCTATTTATGGTGTCTTTGTCGTTCTCCCCTTCTTTCCCGTTGTTGCATTCGGTGGCTGTACTGTCCTCCTCGTGACTAAATCTGGACAGCTCAAAATTCGCGTAGTTAACATACTCGGAGGATAAGGTCGACGCAGTCCCGTAGATAGTCGTTAAAGAGTGCACGTATTTGGAAAGGAGCGGATTGAGAATGTTCGACATCGCCGATGCGAGACCACGATGCGTAAGACCGACATAGGAGATGGCATAGTGCGTGGCATTTTGTACCCACGTTGTGCGTAAAATGGCGTCTTGATCGGGATATTCTCTGGCGATCCCAATGGCGTGTCCGTGGCATTTCTTGGCAAGTGCGAGGGTTATGGCACTTAATTTGTCATCTGACATATCTGATTTGTCCATAACGGCCAAAGCTGAGTTCGCCTGAACCACGTTCTCGACTAGCAGACCAGCTGTTTCGACATGTCCCTCTTCGGGAAGCCGCTGTACCGCATCGCCAAAGCTTTTCAGTACGTTGACAAGTTTTTTAGCGTTTTCATAGGCCATCTCCTCTCTATCCTCGTCTGTTAACGAGCTATCATCTGGATAGTGGGCCCACATAACATGATACGCGGCTGTTATGCTGTCTTGAATGGCCTGGAACACCTCTTCGACCTCACCGGCTGCTCTAGCAATGGTGTGGTCAGCAGCCGTCTGGCCCTGGTGCTGTTCATCGTTGACAATCGTGTAGTCGCTTGTCTCGGACATGGTAGAGAGATGGATTCGATGAAAGATTATCAAATGTTAGGTAGGATATCTGTATTTGTGTTTTGGCGGTCGATTGAGTTATGAGCAGCACAGAACGGGAAAGAAGGAAGCTAAGGGATTGCGAGATATATTATACTTTTTCTAAAGAGGGGAAAATGTTGATCAGGCGGATGTCTTCCACTTCGTCATTGTTTATAAAATATGATAGATGGGAAACAGTAAGCCACCCTTGATAAAACAACAGCCAACAAGTGAGGAGAGAGTAAGCCAATGCACGTGACTGCTCAGCAGCGAATGTACTGTGAACGAGCATTAGAAACCGGCCTCCGATGCAGTGCCGCAAAACTCCAGCACTCTCTGTACATGGACTACTACAGCCATTATGGGAGGCGCTGGTTGTGTCGCTTACCAGCAAGTTACGCGCTCCTACGTCGTACGTCGTAGTCCGATACTACATTCGAAACTTTATGGCAGACGTCGGGTTACTTGCGCTAAACGAGGCCAGCCCTACGGAGTATTCCTACCTTACTTTCAATCTACACCAAATCCAGCTTGGGGGCCCTACACTTGGGGCCGTCGCGCAGACTACTCGCATGCAAGATCACCGTTAGCCTAGAATGGCTCTCACCTTTGGGTTCAAGGGAGGGAAAGGGAAATTCAGGACGATGGTTTTGGGATCGTGGAATGGCTGTTTCAGCGGCAGGATCGAGGACAACAAGGAGCTGGAACGATTGGTCCTGTGCGTGGAAAGTGCAGGGGGCCCCGCTGACTGTGTCAGCAGCCGCCGGACGCGCCTGCTCCTTCCAAGGGGGCTCCTATGCACTTTGCCCCTTCCTCTGCTGGCCAACCGCAACTGCCATCACCGTTGCAATGCCGTCATCCATAGCCAGACATCCCAGACATGGCAAGATTCTCGTCGGCGTGGCCCGAAGCCAGTCGTGTCTTGCCAGAGCAGCCGCCGGGCGTGCCCACTGCGACGCATCCCCTCCACAGTAGCTTCCCCACACCAAACCGGTTTGGGCGTTTTAGCGTCGTCGTAGGACTTTTTCGCGTCCCCTCCTTCCCCTCTGCTGCCGCTTGCTGCTCCTGCTGCCCTGCTTCTGTGCCGCCCGCTGATCTACTGCTCTACTGCTCTACTGTTTTTCCTGTTTGCTCTCCCGCCACGCCTCTTTAAATCCTTCTCGCCCTCACGACCGCCACGGCTGGCATTCCTGCTCTTTGTCCTTGCCGCATCCTGCTCGCTCCTGGCGCCGTTGCACCCGTTGCGTCGTCGTCCAGCCTTTCTCTCGCTTTTGTCCCCTTCCGTGTGTCTCCGCCATTTCCGTTGTTCCGCTGCTTTCGCCGCTCTGCCGTCCTTCGTTAGCCATTTTATTATCGTATCTTGCTAGCCTGTTCTGCCGTTTCGCCCTGCTTTCTCGTCTTGGCCCGACCGCTCACGACTTTCCGCCCACCGTTTCGTCCTCCGACTGCCACTCTCCTCTTCTCGCCATAGTTCGCACAGCCAGCACAGGCGACGGCTTGCTGCTCTCGCCCTTTCGTCACAATGCACGACCAAGAGACAGCACCAGCCGCGGCTGAGCCTTTGGCCCACGTGCGTCCTGTTCCCTTCCGTCTCTCTTGGTCGCTCTTGGTCTTTCTGCAAGCCCGCTGACGCTTTCCAGGCTCCGATACCCATGCTGAACCACGACCCCATCCCAATGACACACCCCATCCAGCCGCTCATGTCTGCGGCTCCCATACTGCCCGGCCATGTCCCTCTCCTCCGACCGGCCATACCAGGCGCCCGAGCCGGCGGTGTTTCGCGCGCACCCCGTCTTGGCCTCGCCATTCCGCCCTCGCCAAACGCAAAGCCTGTCGGCTCCATCGTCCCACCACATCAGCCTGTTGTGCGCCCTTCACTGCCAGTCTTGCATCTCGCAACCCCCATGGGCAGCCAGGGCATCCCGTACGAGCAGCCCTCCGGTCGGGTTGTGAACCCGTCGGCCCTTCAGAGCGCTTCTGGCGGCAGCGAGAGCAGCGCTGCCCACAGCCGCTCCGGCAGCTTCGGCCTGCTCGACGGCCGCGCCAGCAACCCCACATCCGCCGGCTCGCAATACTCTGCCCTCTCCTTTGCCAGCCAGTACGGCATCGGGGCTTCGCGCCCACAAGGGACGCCTGATCCGGTTTCGGCCGTCGGATCGCTCTACTCTGAGCTGAGCGAGGGCGGCGTCGGCATGGAGCGCGAGGGCAGCCTCTCTGGCTTGGAGGCCTTTGATAAACTGGCCATCGAAAAGGCCCGCACACTGGATGTCCAGGATCTCGACGATGAGGGCTGGCGGATCGCCAGTATGGAGCGCAGAATTATCGAACTGGGGAGCTTGGGCGAGGGAGCCGGCGGCGCCGTCACCCGCTGCAAGCTGGACGGGGGAAAGACGGTGTTTGCATTAAAGGTACGTTGGCCCATGCGCGAGTTCCGGGCCGTTGCTGACGTGTCTAGGTGATCACAACCAACCCGGATCCCGATGTGAAGAAGCAGATTGTTCGAGAGCTCGGCTTTAACAAGGAGTGCGCGTCTGAACACATTTGCGAGTACTACGGCGCCTTTGTCGACTCGGCCACGGCCACGATTTCCATTGCCATGGAGTTCTGTGAGGGCGGGTCCCTCGACAGCATCTACAAGGAGGTGAAGCGTCTAGGTGGCCGCACCGGCGAAAAGGTCCTGGGCAAGGTGGCCGAGGGCGTCTTGCACGGATTGACCTACTTGAACTCCAAGAAGATCATCCACCGCGACATCAAGCCGTCCAACATTCTTCTGTGCCGGAACGGCGAGGTCAAGCTCTGTGACTTTGGCGTGTCAGGCGACTTTGGCACCAAAGGAGAAGCGAACACGTTCATCGGCACCAGCTACTACATGGCGCCGGAGCGCATTACTGGAAAGACCTACACCATCACGTCCGATGTCTGGTCAACCGGCGTCACGCTGCTGGAAGTGGCCCAGCATCGGTTTCCGTTCCCGGCTGACGGCACCGAGATGCAGCCGCGTGCAGGTCTCATCGATCTGCTGACGTACATTGTGAGCCAGCCGATCCCGAAGCTCAAAGACGAGCCCGAGAACAACATTTTCTGGAGCGACAACTTCAAGTACTTTATCGAGTCCTGGTGAGTGTCTTTCGCGTCTCTCTCGCGCCCTCCACCGATGCCCGCTAACTGGTAATAGTCTCGAGAAGGAGTCAAATCGACGGGCCACCCCATGGCGAATGCTTGACCACCCGTGGATGAAGGAAATGTCTGCTAAGCGGGTCAACATGGGCCGGTATCTGGCCCAGGTCTGGGCGTGGGACGATGCGAAATAGGCGAGCAGCACCCTGTGAAGGGGTGTTTGAAGCTCACGAAATGACGAGATTTTTCTGTGCCGCGTTCTGCTGAATCGGACAGTTTTACTGGCGGCACTTGTATCCGATCGACTGGTTAGGATCGAATGGAAGGCCGGCTTACGATATTTGAATATTTTCACATCTGGATATGACGGGCAGCGACTGAGATGGAGCTGTTGAAATTGGCAGGTAGTGACCGGCGGTGGTGGAAGAGGAAAGAAGATGAAGACACGGAAGATGTCCATTGATGGATTTGCATTTGCATACACGAAGCCGCTGCATTTTGCAAGTTTGGATAGCCCGCATATTATTATTTCAGCATCTTCAGGCATAGATTGGCGTGATTAGCTTGATCGATGAGGGATTAACGTAGGGATTCCTACGATCCCATATTACCATGTATATTTATATACAGTGCAATGCAGATCCGTTCCCATCATGATTCCCTCTGGTTTTAGATGCTGGTCCGATCCGTCCGTTTCCACCCTTGCGGGGATATAATACAGTGCCGCAGCCGTCTCATTCCTGTGCTGTTCATTCCAAAGACCTCGGCCTCTTGTGGCCTAGTTTAAAACCAACGGGTGTCGTCGTTTCTAGAGAGTCGAGCCCGCCGTCTGGCCGACAGGATTCTGGTGGACGTAGCCGCCGTGGCCGAGGAGGTTGCTGCCGTGGGCTTGTGCGGATCCGCCGCTGGTGTTGCTGCTGGACGTTGGGATGTAGGAGGAGCTCATCATTTCGCGCAGGCAGATGGTGGCATAGTTGCTGGAGCTGAGGCGGAAGTTGAGGACCACGGCAATCTTGACAGTACCGACGTCGCCGAGGTCTGCCATTCCGACTTTCCAGGCGTCTGTCAGATTGACAGCAGTTGTGGTATCGATGGCGGTCCCGGCCTTTTCGGCATCGTCCGCGGCGACGCGGAACACATTCCGAATGAGCGGAGCGGGCGGAAGCGCGGCCGCGGCCGAGGAGGTGGCGCTGGGGAGGGCCGGGAGGCTCTTGTTCTCGTCGGCGGCGCCGTTCTGGCCGTTCTGGGGCGTCACGTCGTCAAACAGGCGGGACACGTCCTCCATGGTCGGGAGCTTGCCGACGGCAGGGCCAGGGGGGCCGCTCGTGTTGGTGCTGGGGACGGGCAGGTCGGCCAGAGGCGCGGCATCGGTCATGTGCACGTTGCCAGCCGCGGCGTCGCCGGCTGGGGCGTCGTTTTCGTCGGCGGCCGAAAGCCGCTCGATCTTGACGCGCTTGCTGCCTCCGTCGGCCTTGGACTCGACCCACGCGTCATTAACACGGAGGTCGGGCGGGTCTTGCGGCCGGTCCGGCGTCCGGCGGCGGCGGCGGTTCGTTTCGTCCGGCTCGGCGGCCGCATCCGTCGTGTTGGCCGTGGCCGTGGCGGTGGTGTCGCTGGTGCTGGTGGCCACGGGCAGAGAGACACGCAGTCCCGCTCCCTTGGTGTCCTTGCCGCTCTTGCGGGCTCGGATCTCGTCGAGATCGGTGGGGTGCATCTGCTCCGAGTCGTCCAAGTAGGGGCGAACAAAGAAGCTGGGGACGGTGGAGAAGCGGGCCATGACCTTGCGGTAGTAGCCGCTGAGGCTGAACTCCTTCTGGGGGCGGCGCATGCGGTAGGGGTTGAGGCTGCCGTTCTCGGGGCGGCCCATGAACTCGACGTAGAACTCGCCCATCTCGTTCTCCGGGTAGAGGACGTCGTAGCCGGGCACGGGCAGGACAATGTCAAAGATGGAGTACCTGCCGCTGGCGGCCTCCTCGGCGGTCAGCACGCGGGCCTCCTGGTAGAACTGCTCCTCGTCCTGGTTCAGGTCCTCGGACATGTCTTCGCCCTGGCGGTAGCGGGCCGGGTTGACCTCGGACTCGATAAGCACGAGGTCTCCGGCGACGACGGTGTTGCCAAAGCGGGACCAGCGGTGGCTGACGACCCAGTTCCAGACGAGCGACTGGTAGGCGTGGATGTAGAGGTTCCGCAGGCCGCGGGTGATCTTGAGGACGGCGCCGCAAAAGTCGCGGCGCGAGGCGAGGTTGCGGCTGAGGTGCTGCAGGATGGCGCCCTCGGCGCCGTAGCGCTTGGGCAGGGTCTGCAGGGCCGGGCCGGCGTCGCCGGACGTGTTGAACAGGTGGATGGCGCGGGCGCGGGTCATCTCGTCGCGCTGGAAGGCGCTGCTGTCAGAGTCGGGCTCGTGGAGGCGGGCCAGGAGGGCCGGGTCGACGTGCAGGATGTAGTTGCAGGCGGCCTCAAAGTCGCCGCCCAGGATCTTGAGGCCGACCTCTTGGGTGCCGATGGAGTGGGTGCCGAAGCGCTGCAGGCCAAAGTAGTTGATGAAGCCGTTGCGCTGGATGTGGTCGAGGGCGGCCTGGATGGAGGCCTGGGTCATGCGCAGGCGGTGCGGCAGCGAGCAGGTCTGGCCGCGGGCCAGCTCGACGTTCTTCAGGGCAATGGTGAACTCGTTGCCGCCGTGCTGGCCGAGCTGGATGGGGGCTTTGCGGCTGCTAAAGTCGCCGACCTTGATGTTGTTGTTGCGCGAGTTGAGCCAGGCGGGGTCGAGACGGCCGTGGTGCTTGACGCTGACGCGCTGGGTGGTGGCGGCGCGGCGGTCCTTGGTGCCGGCGAAGCCAAAGTTGGAGGCCTTGATCTTCATCATGCGCGCGAGGTGGTTGATGGCCTCCATGGTGTCCTTGTTCTCTTTGAAGAGGGTGAAGTGCACGTACGGCCCCTGCACGCGGCCGGCGTTGTCAGGGCCGCCGGAGCTGCGGCCACGGTTGTCCCGCGGGGGCGGCCCGTCGCCTGGACTGCGGCGAGGACCGCGAGGCTTGCGGCCGGCGGCCGGATGGGCGACGATGGATCCGCTGTTCGGATCGGCCTGCGTCTCGAAGCGGCCCAAGAAGATGCGGCGGATTTCCTTTGGACCGGGTCAGCGAGAACAGGACAGACACAGTGACAGCAGGCAACATACCTGGTGGATGTGGCCGCGCTGGCTGCGGTCTGAGCCGATGGCAAACGTGATCTTGGCGTTCCGGTCGACGGCGCCAGCGACCATGGCAGCGTACGTGTCCTGCAGGGCCGTGGCGGCCTCGACACCCACCAAGGCTTCGAGGGCTTGGACATCGGCCGGCGAGATCTCGGCCACCTCTTTTGGCTCTGGCTTGACCTCGACCGGTTCTTGCGGCTTGACGACTGGAGTTTTGGCCGCCTTTTCCAATTCCTGAAATGCTTGTTAGCCGTGCAGCACATTTATGAGAGAAGTGCAGATACGTACCGCCTGAGTCTCGGCTGGATCTTTCTCAATAATGTCAGACAAGTACACGACCGAGCCGTCTCGACGGACTTCATGCACAATGAAATCGGTATAGCTGGCGACGGGAGTTAGCAGAGTTTCAGAGGTGGGACACTGTAGGGAGCTGGCAGGTGGACGTGCCGCTTTCGAATATCACCAACCCAGCCAAAGTCAATGCTAGAGGTGTAGTGCAAGATGCCAAGTTTCTTCTCCGAGTTGGTGCGGACGCCTGGCAAATGGTTGCCGGATGGCACGCCCGTGAGATTGGCCATGGCGAACAGAGAGCAACGGCGATGGACAGACCAAGAATGCGAATGAAGTAGATTGAAGCAGAATGGATAACAGTCAAGATGGGGACAGGACAAAATTGGTATCAAGAGAGGTCAAGCGTAGTCATCCAGAAGGCAGCGCAAACGAGCAAGTACAAAGGTCGAGAGAGGTAAGAGAGGTAAGAAATGCGGGTCGGGGTATAGGACTGGAGCTGTGGCTGCCACGTGATTGTTGCACAACGGGGCAAGCAGCAGGCCAAAGGAACGGAGAGGTGCGAGAGGAGGGCCGTCGCACGGCGAGCAAGTTGAGGTGGGAGTGAGGAAAACTAGATGCAGTCGTTAGCACAAAATGAGCTCTGGTAGGCTCTGCGGCCGACAAGTGGGCCCGGGCCAGTGATATTTTCACACCGCCTTTGCACGAGGAAGGCGGTGGGCCACTGTCGATGGGGCCAGGCCGCGAACAGGGCCTGAATCGGCAAGGATGCACGAGCTGAACAGGGCTCGAGACGGGTCTGATGGAAAAGTGAAAGTGGAATTGGTTTGGTAAGACGAGGGCTTGTCGGGGCGGTGCTGGGGAGCTGCGCATGGGAACAGGACGAGGTCTCGGGATAGTGCCGGTTTATTCTCAATGGAGAAGTAGGCGGGGCTTCGTTCTTAGTCTCACCTGAGCCGCTCCTCTTTCCTTGCATCGTCCTCACTCGACATTCCCCAGCGACCACCATGGGCAAGGACGCCAAAAAGGGGGGCGACAAGAAGGGGGGCGACAAGAAGGGGGCCGACAAGAAGGGAGCCGACAAGAAGGGCGAGGTCAAGGGCGCGCAGCAGATTAACGTGCGGCACATTCTGGTGAGATTTGACGGTGACTTTGAGTGTCCGTGGGCTGTCTGTTCACGCTGACCCCCCAGTGTGAAAAGCACGCCCGAAAGGAGGAGGCGCTGGCCAAGATCCGCGACGAGGGCGCCAAGTTTGACGACGTGGCGCGCGCGTTTTCCGAGGACAAGGCGCGCCAGGGCGGCGCGCTCGGCTGGAAGGTCCGCGGCAGTCTGGACCCGGCCTTTGAGGAGGTGGCCTTTGGGCTGGCGGCGAGCACGACGGCGGCGCCGGTGGTGGGCGAGGCCAAGACGGCGTTTGGCTATCACATCATCATGGTAGAGGGGCGCAAGTGATGTTGTCATGCTTGTCCATCGTTTCTCCCGTGGAATTCTCACCTGTCTCATGCTCTCCTTTTCTGTCTCCTCTCCTCTCCCTCCTCTCCTCCTCATCTCTCCCCGCCCGTCAACAGGCCGGCCACTTTCTGGCACCGCCGCGCCACCCCCGGGTCGGCCTGTCGCCGCTGCCGGAACCGCTGCACCGCCGCCGTCGACACGCCAAACCGCGAGGCCAGCGCCGCCACCTCTTCGTCCGAGAGCGGTCGCGCCGGGTCGCTGCTTTCGCTGCTTTCGCTGCCTCGGCCGCCGTCGCCCCCGGACGTCCGCCCCCTTTCCAGCCGCGCCCGCATCGCCTCGTAGCGCCACGTGCGTCCGCCGCGACGCGGCCGGGGCGTGGCATCGTCCGTGTCGCTCTTGTGGTCCTCGACGGCGGCCGGCGGGACCTCTAGAAAGGTCGGACGTGTCTCTGCCTTGGGCCGGGCGGACGCTCGCACCACCTTTGCCGTTGTCTTCCCGCCGCCCTGCTGCTTGGCAAAGTCGGCGGCCGCGCGGTCCTCGCCCACATCGATAAAGTAGCTGTCCCACCGGTACGTCGTCGCGCTCCGGGGCAGCGAGAGTCCCCAGCCGGGTATGGCCAGGGGGGCGGTGCTGCTGTCGTGGCCGCCGTCACCCCTGTCACCGCTGCCACTGCCAGCGCCGTACGACAGCGCCGCCGTGGCCACGCCCCGGCCGGCCTGCACGTCGAGCCGGCTCCACAGGGGCAGCCGTCGCGCCACGGTGACGGCCGGGGCCGCCGGCACCGGCAGCTGGACGGGGGGGCGGCCGGCCGTCTTGGGCCGTGCTGTCTCGCCGCTGCTGCTGCCGATTACGAGTGACGACAGTCCGCGGACGCGCGTGCCCGACGGCCGCTGCTGGCGGTAGATGCGCTCCAGCAGCGCCGCGCCCTGGACGGCCACCTCGGCCGCCGAGAGGGCCGTGGCGTCGCGGCAAAAGACGGCCTCGAGCGGCGGATGCTGGCGGCGGCGGCTCTCGTCCTGGGCGGCCTCGAGCGCGGCCGGCCCGCGCATCTGCACCAGGAGCGGCTGGCGGTGCTGCGGCAGCAGCGACAGCGGCGGCGGCCCGCTGCTGGCAAACCAGCGCGCGACGGGCGTGCCGTCGGCGGCCACGTCGAGCCGCTCGTCGTCGGTGGTGTCGGTCAGGTCGCGCGTCTGCTGCAGACAGCCGCGCTCGCCGCGCCGGAGACAGCGCGTGCACTGGGCCGGCGGCTCCGGCAGAAACGGCGAGTCGCACTCGCCCGCCCGGATCGCCCGCACCAGCAGCCAGCGGTCCAGCTCGCGCTTCCGCTGCGTCAGGCTGGCCGTGATCGTCCGCGGCACCGCCGCCGTCGCCGCCGCCGCCGTCTGGCCGTCGCCATGCTCGCCATACTCGGCCGCCACCAGCCGCCGGTACGCCTCCCGCAGCGACACCCGCTCGGCCGTGTTCGCCGGCGTCGCCACCCGGTCGTCCTGCAGCGCCTGCGCATACGGCATCGTCGTCAGCGAGCAGCACGTGTGCGCCGCCACACACTGCAGACACGGCGCCAGCGGCCCCGGCAGCGGCGGAAACACCAGCCCGCGGCCGCTCGTGCTGTCGACGGCCACCCCGGTCTTTTTCTCGCGTCTCTCCGGTCTTGGCTTCCGCTGTCCCTTCAGCTGCTGCTGCCGCTTCTGCTGCCGCTTCTGCTGCCACCGCCGCCGCCACGGCCCAACGTGTCGCGAGTAGTACAGCCCCGTCGCCGTCGCGTTGCCCCCCAGCATCTGCTTCAGAATCTCAATCGCCTGCTCCACGTCGTCCTGCGCGCTTTCCAGCACCTGCACCAGCACCGCATCCTGCCCCAGCTCCATCTGGCCCCCCTCGCACACGAGCGCCTTGTATTCGACATACAGCCGCCGGAGCAGCTGGCGTTTCTGCGTCTGCTCCGCCGTCGTCTGCTGCCCTGGACGCGGCCGAACCCCGCCTTGTCCCGCCTTGCTGGCCACGGGACTTGCTGGCTGGTGTGTCTGCCGAACCGGCGTCTGCAGACTCAACCTCGCCGCCGCATCCTCGGCCGCTGCACTGTCCCGGCGCTTCTTACCTTTTGTCTCGCCCGCCGCCTTGGCACCGCTGCCGATCGGTCCTCGGTTCGCGTACTTTTCCGCCTTGAGCTGCGGGAAGAACCGCGACAGCTGCCACCGAAGTGCTTCCACTGCGGGGACGCTGTAGATCTTGTCCATTCTGTGGGTTGCGTGACGTGTTGTGTGTTGTGTTGGGTTGTGGTTGGTGTGTTGTGCGTCGTACGATCTGTGTCGTATTTGGTGTTTGTGTCCTGTTGTGTCCTGTTGTGTCCTGCTCTGTCCTGTTCTGTGATCTGTTCTGTCCTGTCCTGTCCTGTCCTGTTCTGTCCTGTTGTGTCCTTTCTGCCTGTTCTGTGATTCTTCCGCTGTTAAACAAATGTCAAGATTCAAATGGCACAAGCACGAGCAACACTTTTAACCACACGCGAATTCACCGGCATCTCGCCAGAACAAAGGCACCTTGTCATTGCAACCATGTCCACCAAACAAAAAACCGGTCCGCCGCGAAACACACCAAACAAAGCCGAACTCGTGTCGAATCCCGCCAAACAAAGAACAAGACGAAAAACGAAGAAACACGCCGCCGTTCAATGTCCTTTTTGGCTGGACAAAGCACGTCGCGTCTTTCCCCCCTCCCCCTCCTCCCGGCCGCCCTCGGCCGCCGCCGGCCTCCTCACGAGCGCGCCTCCTCCAGCTCCAGCTCCAGCAGCCGGATCCGTTCGCTCTGCTCCGACGACGCCAGCAGCCGCTTCTTCAGCCCGTCCACCTCCTCCGTCAGCGCGTCAATCTTGCCGTTCTGCGCCTGCAGCAGCTCCGTCAGCTTCTGCAGCGCGTCCGTCACGCCCGTCGAGGCCACCGAGGCCGCTGGAGCCGCTGGGGCCACCGGAGCCACCGCGGCCGCCGGCGCCTCGTGCGCCACCACCGTCGGCGTCCGCGACACCACCGGCGACGTCGGCGTCTTGGCCACCACCGGCGACACCGGCGCCTTGTACGGCGACGCCGCCGCCCGCGTGGCCGACGGCGCATGGCGCGGCTGCGGCCGGCTCACTTCCTCAAAGCTCGACGTCTCCGCGTCCTCGTCGTCCTCCTCTTCCTCGTCGTCCTGGAACTTGCTCGCCATGGCCGAAATCGACTGCTTCTGGTCGCTCACGCTCGGCGGCGGGCCCGCGTGCATCGGCACCGGCGCCGCCGTCGGCTTGGGCTTCTCCACCTCCTTGGCCGCCGCTGCCTTGACCGGCGACGCCGGCGTCGGCGCCGGAGCCGACGTCGTCGCCGTCGGCCGGTACTCCGTCGGCACCTCCACCGGCGCATGGCCGTCGTACACACTCTCCAGGTCAATCTTGGACGGCAGCCCGGCCTTGCCGCCGATCCATTCCTGCGCCGACACCGCCGGCTTCAGTCCCACCGCCGGCGGGTAAATGTCCGACTGGAACGTCTCGGCACGTCGCGGCACCGTAAACGAAATCGGCTCAATGTACGCGTCGTTGACCGTCTTGTACGCCCGCATCACCTCGTTCTCGTGCACCTGCCGTCAACCACGCGTTAGCAACAACACTGCTTCCCCGGCATGCACACCCAGGCTGGAACGCACATTCACGCCACGCCGCGGCACAAACGCAATGCCTCTCTGCGGGTCGCTCGACTTGTACTCGGAGAGGAACTCAAACTTGTCCTGCGCATACTCAAAGTAGCGGATGTTTCCGTCGCTGTCCCTGTCAGCAACCCGTCACTCGGGCACAACATCGGCCAACCGTCACTCACCCCTTGCCGGCCAAGTACAGGCAGTTGGAGCCGTCGTCTGGAAGCACGGTCAGCCCTGCGTCCTTTTTGCCATCCCCGCCATCCCCGCCGCCGCTTACCCCAGAAAGGCATCAGCACGCCCGAGATCGCGTCCAGGTACGTGAACCCGCCGATCGGCTCGTCACGGCCAGGCTCCCACAGCGCAAGCTGCCGCTCGCTCATCCGCGAGAAGCCCGTCGTGGCGAACCGGTTGTGCTCGCCCAGCCACACCACCCGGCTGTTCTTGGCCCCCAGATGGCCCGGGTGCTCGTGTGCCGGCCGCTCCTGGCGCACATCCCACACCCGCAGACGCTTGTCGCGCGACGTCGTCGCCAGCAGTCGGCCGTCTGCGTTCCACGACAGGCTCTGCACAATGTCCGGCTGCTTGAGCGTAAAGGCCGTCTGTCCCGTCGTCACGTCCCAGAGCCGGATCGTCAGGTCGCCCGACGCCGACGCCAGAATGTTCTCCGCCGCCGGGTTGAACAGCACCTGTCCGACCTTTCTGCACCGGGCGTCAGCACCTCTACCAAAAGACGTCCCCAAGACACCGATGCCACCGAAACCCACCTTGAGTGCCCGCTCAGCTTGCTCACGGGCGCCACATCGACAACCTCCTCGGCATCGGTGTGCAGCGTAAAGTCTTGCGGCACCTGCCACACATACACGCGGCCGTCGTCGGACGCCGACGCGATGACGTGGTCGTCAAACGGATGCCTGCGCTGGTCAGCAGCAACGCCGGAAAACCACCGGCCGCACAGCGACCCCCCTCCCGCCACACCCACCAGTCTGTATCCAGCACCGCCGCCGTGTGGCCGCGAAACAGCGGGATCTGGTCTGGCAGCTTGCCGCGCTCGCCCACCGGAATCACCGCAAACGCGCCGCCGCCACTCGACTCCCAATTGACCGAGAGGTACTCCGGGTTGGCCTGGTCGTCCCTTGTCAGCACCATGGCTCCGTCGTAGCCGCCGCCCCCGAGTCTGCCCCCCTCACCTTCACCAGGTTCGTGTCCCACGCATTGCGACTGATGTGGATGTTGTCGTAGCAGAATTCTCTGCGCGTAGGTTTGCCAAATACATGGCCTGTACAAGAGCACGAGACCACGTCAGCTGCCACTCCCCATCGCACGGATGCGCCTGGAAGCAGGGTACGAGAACGAACGATATTTGGATGCGCGCACAAAGCGTCCAGCCATTTGGGTAAGCTGCAAACTGGGTGATCCCCGGAAGCTTGTCGCAACGAGAGAGCTAGAAAACCCGTCCGAGATCGACGAGAAGCCTGCAAAATACGAGATTCTTCGCGATGGAAAAACCGGAGCACACGCTTGACGATATGGTCACGGGCAGACGCTATCTGAACAGCTCGGGTTGTGCGGGTTGGCGATAAAAAAACGGTGTTGGTCGACGAAAGCCTTGGGATGAAGAAAGACAGAGTGGAAGGAATGGAAGCTCCGCCCCCTAACCCAACCCCTACTACAAGTAATAGAAAAGACCCCGCAACGGCGCCTGTCCTCAATAGCTACGAGTACGAGTACCGTCCTCGTAGAGAGCACGTGCCACTCCTCCCCTTATCGGCCGCCTGCTGCCCTCTCAAAACGAAACATGCATTGTTTCAAAATGGGAGCCGCGAGCCTTGCCGGAATCCTGCGCTCGTTAATACGGAGGGAGTACGACACAGCTGCGCCACCGCGTCGGTTGGTCGTATGATACCAAAACGAAACACAGTCCCCAGCGACAAAAAGAAAACATGTGGCTCCGCTGGGGCTCGAACCCAGGACCTTCTGCGATTTACAATCACTTGTGAAGCAGACGTCGTAACCAACTAGACCACGGAACCGTTGCTTGTTGGTTAGCTGCCATACGCTAGCTTATAAAGACGCCCGATTCCCCCCGCTTCAACGTCAAGACAAGCTTCAACTGACGTGCTCAACAGCATGAGCTCATACTCCGTGGTACTCGTCCTTTTAGTAAAAATAGATTTCCTTATTAGGTGTACAAAAAAGAGTGCCCCCTCACGCAACCAGACGTGACCTGACTCCGAGTGAAGCGAAAGATAAAACAAGACTGGCAGAAAAAAAAAGCAGTCCAACCAAACACGAGCAAGCAAATCGGCTGCCCGTCATTATTTCATACATGTCCTCTTCTTCTCGCCTCTGGGAACTGAGAGTTGCTTGCCTCCCAAAACGCAATCCTCGCCAATTGTACGCCACTATCAAAAGATCTTCGCCATTTGTTGGTATTCCGGCCCAGACCACTCCGTTCCCCTTTGCCATCCTTGTCCACAAGGAAAGAAATAAATACAGAGACGTCGTCTGCGGGTGTTGGTGTGATGCACAAGACTTGGCCCTTCCTCCAGTCTTTGGCCGCCGTACAGCCTCAACGGTCCTCGAGCCTGGCACCGTTGGTCTCGCCATTGGCGTTGCCTCCCGAGTTGTTGGACACAAGCTTGATCTTGGGAAGAGGCGTCACTGTCGTGGCGGGGGTGCCAGACCTTGTCGTGGGCGCCATCGACAGCTCCTTCTCCGAGGACGGTTCCAGCTCTTGGAGCTCAGAATGCTCTGCCAGGGCCTCTCTGAACCTGTCAAGGAAATACGCCTGTCCAACGGTTAGTCAAGAGCACAAAGGCGACGTGGGCCGGCGGGAAAAACTCACCTCGATCGTGTTCGCGTCGGCGTACAGCAAACTGCCATCGTCATTGTAGGTACGGCAGTTGCTGCACAGCAGCTGGATGTCCGCCTTCATGTCGCTGAGCTTGTGGTACTCGTTCTTCTTGATCTTGGTGTTGATCTGGTTCATGCAGATCGGCTTCGAAATGATCACATAGTAGTCGCCATAGTCACGCTTCGAAGGCAGCTTGACAAAGGGACCAATGATGATGCGCTTGCCGACCTCTTCCTCGTCGTTCTCGTCGTCTTCTGGCTCCGGATCGTCCACTTCGAGTGTCATCAAGCCGTCAAAGATGCGTCGCAAGCTCTCCTGAAGTGCCACGCGCTGTGGTGCCGTGATGCCGCTGTCGAAGCCGGACCCCATCGGGCCGCCGACAGCCTTGGCACGGCCCTGGGGGCCACGCCGTTTCTTGGCCGGCGGAGGCACTGACTCGTCCTCCCCGTCGTCCGCCTTGCGCTTGTCGTTCTTCGCCTGTGGCTTCCGGCCCCGCTTCTTAACAGGAGTCTCAATCTCTTCTGAGCTGGCCCGGCTGACAGACGGAGACACGTCTGCCGACGCAGACCCGCCGGCAGCAATTCTCTTTTGGCGGTTGGCCTCACGTTTGTCTTTGCGCGCCTGCTTCCGCGCAGCCGCGGCCTCCGGGCTGTCGTCTTCGTCGTCGACCGCCATGAGCCACTGCTCCTCCGTGAGACCGTCGTCGTAGCGTACCTTGGTCCGCTCGCGCGCACCACGACCAAGAATCACTTCGACTTCCTCTTCGACCTGGCTGGTGTCTGCCAAGTAAAGGTCCGGCAGTTCATTTTCGGCCATGAGACGTGGAATGCCCTTGCAGCCAGGGGCGGTACCGTAGAGAGGGTCATGGCTGCGCACCTCGTCCATCTTCTGGAAGGTAACCAGCTCTGCATCGCTACGTGCCAGGATCATGTTGAGCTCCTCGTCATCCATCTCTTCCTGCTCGCCCGTATCGGCCATGTCCGCCGATTCTAGCAGCGTCCGCAGCATAGCATCCCGATCTGTCTCGGACGATTTGTTGTCGAAGCGACCGGCTTGGATAACCTTGCCATCCATGTCCAGCTTATACCGAGCGCGTTCCAGGATCTTCTCCTCGATGGACGTTGACGTAATCAGCCGAAGAATGCGGACCTCGTTCTTTTGACCAATACGATGCGCACGATCCTGAGCCTGGAGATCCTGGTGGGGATTCCAGTCAGAGTCGTAGATGATGACCGTGTCGGCCGTCTGCAGGTTGAGACCCAGACCACCAGCACGCGTTGAGAGCAGGAACATAAAGTACGGAGAGTCGGGCGCGTTGAACTCCCGCAGCAGATCAGATCGTTCGTCGGCTTTGGTCGTACCATCCAGACGAAGGTATTGAACGTTGCGGAACCGCAGGAAATCCTCCATAATGTCCATAATGGCCGTCATCTGGAAGAACATGAGGACACGATGGCCCGTGGCTTGGTACTTTGGCAGCACACGCTCGAGAAGCTCGAACTTGCCCGCCGTTCTCCACAGGAGGTCGTTGCTGACGCTGCGCGGGTTCATGACCGTCTCAATCTCGTCAAACACAAACGGATGATTGCACAGTTTGCGTAGCTGCATGATAACGTTGCTCAGGCCGCGGGCACCCATCCGGCCACCCTTGCCATCGCTGACGATGAGCTTGTTGTTCGTCAACATCTCCTTGTACAGGCGAGCCTGTAGTGCAGAGAACTTGCACTTGATGACCTTCTCCGTCTTGTCGGGCAAGTCCTTTTCGACATCCTTTTTCAAGCGACGCAACAGGAAGGGCTGCAGCACCTTGTGGAGACGACGAATGACGAGGATTTGCTCTTCTTCGTTCAGCTCCATCTTGTCCTGACTGCCCGTGTTCGCGAACGGCGTGTTGAACCATTCGTCAAAGGTCTTTACCGACTTGAAGATATTCGGGAGGACAAAGTTCAACATGGCCCACAGCTCGCCAAGGTTATTCTGCAAGGGGGTACCAGTGAGAATGAGACGGAAGCGGGTGTTGTAGTGCTGCGAGATGGTCGCGCTGAGCTTTGAGTTGCTGTTCTTCATGCGGTGACCTTCGTCGACGATCATGTGGAACCACTTGATTTTGCTCAACAGCGGACGGTCCTTGATAACGTACTCGTACGTCGTGAGCAACACCTGGAATCGTCCCTGGCGGATCTTGTCCTGGTGCGCCTTACGGACGTTTGGCGGACCCTTGTAGACGATGCGGCTGATAGACGGCGCCCATTTCTCAAACTCCAAATTCCAGTTGGTCAGAGTGCTCAGCGGCACGATGACCAGATACGGCCCATTCTGATGCTTCCGCTCAATCAGGTACGTGATCAAGCTAATGGTCTGAATGGTCTTTCCGAGACCCATCTCATCGGCCAGGATACCGTTCAGGTTGTTGTTGTAAAGCGAAATCATCCACTGGAGACCCTTGACCTGGTACTCCTTGAGCCTGCCACCAACGAGCATGTTTGCCTGCTCGGTGACCTCTTCCTGGATGCGATGTGCCACGGCATAGTAGTCGATCTTGCGAGCGCGGTCCTCGTCTTCCGAGTCGAAATCGCTCTCCTCCTCGACGCGAAGGCGTTCATCGCCGTACCGTTCGGCGGCCTCCCGCTGCTGGGCCTTGACGGATGAGGCGAGCTGGTGGAGGAAACCGTCCGTCTGTCGCAGAAGATGGGTGATACGGGTATCCTTGGCTTGATCGAGCAGCTTGAGATAAGCCTCTTCGTCGTTGGCCTTGAGGGCCTGCAGACGTTGCTTGGCGGTGCGCTCGATCCGCTTCTGCTCCTCTTTCTCAATGTTGAAGTGCTGGTTGAACATGACGCGGCCAAGCTTCTGCATCTTGTTCCGCTGGGTCGTCGCGGTCGCCTGCAGCTCCGTCCTGTGCTTGCTGACGGCGTCAAGGAAGTCGGTGTGTCTCTTCTTCTCCCGATGCTCGCGCGCATCGCGTTGTTGCTTCTCCAACTTCTCGGTGATCCGCGCCTCACGAACGCTCTGCTTCTTCATGCGTCGGTAGTTGCTGCGATTCGTGGTCATGGCCAGGTTGTCATAGTGCATCATTTGCCGGCCAATCTTATCCCGCAGAGCCCGTTGCAGCGAGTACAAGCCGAGACACTTCATCTCAATGTAGGCCTTGCGTTTGATGGCGTCGTCCGGAGTCAGCGTGTTGGTCGCAGTGTCCCAGTAGCTGATGTTGCTCGGCAGCGCCTTGAGCTCCGCGTAACGAGCACTCATCCGGTTAAAGACGATTTTCTCCCGCTCGATGCGCAGCGCGTCAAAGTCGATACCGGTCGGAAGAATGCCCGGAATGACTGGGCGGTTGATGCGGCGGCCATGGTCGAAGTAGCTAATGGACTTTTTAACGGTGCCAGTGTCGTACGGCGACTGCACAGTCTTGAATGCCTTGATCTTGCGAGCAGGTGCACCATCGGCGCCGATGGGGTCAACCCCGTTCACTGCCGGCTTCGCACCATCCTCGCCCAGTTTTCTGTTTGTTGGTGTAGCGGAAGTCGGAGTGGCCGCACCGGCAGATCCACCTGCACCGGTCGGCGGCATCGGTTTCGCAGGTCCGACTTGGGGAGCCTTCTCGGATATCGAGGCGTTCTGTCTCCGCGATCGCTGACCAAAGATCACCTGCTGGGTCTGGAGTGGTACACCTGCATTCCGGGTAAGGTGCTTAAAGGCCTGGATTTGGTGCCGAAGAAGACTGAGCTGCTGTTGCGTGAAGTGGCCACCAGCAGGCGGATTGCCGGGTGCTCCACCCTGCAGCACGGCGGGAGCACCGGGCGTGGTAGCACTGACAGGCGTGCCAGGGGCGCCACCGGGGGGGCCTGACGTGGTCGGCGCCATGCCGCCTTGTGGCATTTGCCGGCCCATTTGCGAAGGGAATCCCTGCACAGGCCGGCCCGGATGAGCACCGACGGCACCGTTCACAATGTTTCCGTTCGCGGCAGCGGCAGCGGCCGCCTGTGCTGCATGCTGCTGGGTCTGCTGCTGCTGCTGCTGTTGCTGCATCATATGTCTCTTGAAGACTTGTTGTTGTTGGATGTTCATGAGAAACTGCTGAGTCTTGATGAAGTCGGGATCTGATTGAGAGACACCCTGCTCCTTCATTTGACGGAATCGCTAAGGGGAAAATGGCGGTCAGCACAGGCCGATGCACGGCAAGAACATGTTGATGCACAAAAGAAGAGGTGGAGACGCGAAAGACCGGTCGGTAGGAGATGGCTGCTCACCATATAAACCTCATGCACCTGCTGCGACGTGATGCCATTCGGGGGGGCACTGCCGGTGAGCGGCATGCCTGCCGGCGCCTGGACAGAAGCCATGGCGGATGGTAGGGTCGACCACCGACCTCCTTTGAGTTGTGTCGAAGGAGGCGTGAAACCAAGGGAAGCTGTCACACTGATGGATGCGGATCACGTATCGCGCATAGCTAGCAAAAGCATCAATCAATTGCGCGAGGGGACAAATATCGTCGCGTCGATATCAAAGAAAGGCGGGTTGGGTGGCAAAACCGGGGTTTGCCGTTGTGAAGAGGGACAAAAAGCGCGTGGAGGCCGGCGCAAACGAAGTCGGCGCGTCGTGTCGCGGTGGTCTCGCAGGGAGGAATAGCGGAAAAGGCCAATGCAGAGACGGCGTGGGAAAGAAAGGGCGGGCTGGATGAGCTTGAGCGAGCGGCAATGGGGGTGCAGTAGCCAAGTCTTGCAGCGTGCGCCGAGAAAGGTCGGGTTGAGCGCAAATGGAAAAAAAAAAGGGTCGCGACTGGCAAGTAAAAAAAAGCGAGAGTGAGTGGACAAAACAAGGGGCGGAAAAAAATAGACGTGGAGGAGAAAGGCAGTGCAAAGGGGCAGCTTGCAAAGCCTTTTGAAGGGACAGACGTGCGAAAAAAATCGCGTGTCGACGTGTCTCGGGGGGTTTCGAGATAGGACTTGATGGATGCGGAGGGGGTTTGGCGATTATTCGATGCGCGCTGTCGCCCGGTTGATGATGAGAAGTGAAATGACCACGAAAGATTCGTACGGATGGTTGGTGCGGGATGGGCAAAGGGGAGTCCACAGTAAATTTGAGAACGCCAGGCAGCAAGGAACTTGCGGCCTGAGGCATAAACGCGTCGCGCCTCAACGCGGTACAGGACATAATAAAACGGAGTAATAATGGGTGGGGGGACAACAAGGGCCGCCTATGCAGTAAAAGCACGCCATAAATTATAGAGACACACTCTATCAAGTCAATCACTCCAGCACCTCTTGCCTGCAATGATCATCAAATCGGCGCCGACCTGCCGTCGCCCTCGCCACAACCTCTTTCCGTCCTCCTTGCTAGCCAGCCTTGCAACGTTCCTTTCCACTTTCCTTTACACTGTGTACACTGTCCTTCAAACTTTCCTTCGAGCCCTATGCTAGTCAAGACAGATAACGCAGCAGCGGTGGCAAAGCAGTGGCCGAGGAGAATTCGTGGTGTGTTTTTAGCCTGTTCTGGCACAACACGAACTTGATGGGTCATTATTCACATCTGGGGTATCTAATACATAGTGTACTTGTACAAACTAGGAAAGGTGCTGCATGTCGCATCACCGCCGCGCCTTTTTCTTATCCGGCTGGTCAGCCTCGTCGTCGCTGAGCTCGGCGTACTGCGTCACGGGCGCAGTGTCTTTGTACGCGCCCGTAAAGATGGGGTCCTTCTTGGCGATGTCGGCGTACTTGAGCAGCGCCTCCCGCGGGTCCTCGTGCAGCATGCGGCTCAGCGGGATGTTCTGCTCAATGTGCCGGTCGTCTGGCTGGTTGCGCATAAAGGGCGTCTGCATGGGCATCTCGGGCCGCCGCGGGTCGTAGGACTTGCCCGAGGCCGAGACGCCGGTGCGGCGGCCGCCGCGTGGCTGCGCCCCCGGCACGACAATGGCATCGCCCGAGATGCCAATGTCCTGGTCCATGGTGAGGGTGGAGTCGTCGTCAATGTGGCGCTTCTTGGGCGCCCGCCGCACAATATCGTTGGCGCCACGCAAGGAGCGTTCCGGGTCAAAGAGGACGTGCATCTCGCCGTTGGCCGAGCCGGTGAGGACCTGGTTGAGCTTGTCGTGCCAGTCGGCCACAATGAGGGGCGAGCCCGGCGTCACCGGGGTGACGATCTCAGACCGCAGGTTGCCTGGGTTCAGGACGTGCAGGTCGCCCGTGGCGGAGCCGGTCAGGATGCTGGTCGAGTTGGGCCCGTACTTGATGCTCGTCATGTGGAAGCGGTCCGAGGTGGAGGCGTGGGCGACCGTGACCAGCGGCTGCTTGAACTTGCGCATGTCCCAGAGCTTGATCGTGTCGTCGCCGCCGCGGGTCACAACCATGCGGCCGTCGCTGCTAATGTCGATGCCGCCCGTCCACGTGCCGGCCCGGTGCGCGTCGCGGACCTCGGCCGACGGCCGCGAAAAGGGCCCGTTGCCGCTGTACAGCACCAGGCTGCCGTCGAGCGCCGCTGCCACCAGCACATTGCTCGCACCGGCGCCGCTGCCCTGCGCCGGCACGCCCCATGCCACGGCCGTCATGCGGGAGCGGCCGGCCGACCCGGCCGCCCTGGACTTGAAGACAATCACATCCTTCTGCTTGCGCTTGTTGTTCACGTCCCAGATGCGCAGCGTGCTGTCAGCGCCTGCCGTCACACACGTCTCCCGGTCGGTCGGGTGCCATGCCCCCGTGGAGATCTCGCCGACGTGGCCTTTGGTGTTGTGCATGTCGCGCAGGTACATGTCGCCCTTGACGAACTCGGTCAGGACGGCGCCGTCGCGCGACAGGATCTTGGCCTGCGGGTGGGCTGTGACGCAGAGAATGACGTTGGCCGAGAGCGGGTGGAAGGACACATGGTTGATGGGGTGCGAGTCGGTCGCGGCCGACGCCTTGGTCTGCCACGGGTCGATGCTCTTGAACGCGCGCAGCGTCGTGGGCGTCATGGACGCAAAATCGTACAGCTTAATGGTGCAGTCGCGCGACCCGGTTATGGCCCGCGACCCGCCAGCGTCGACCGACAGACTGGTGACGGGTTTCTCGTGGGTCTTGAACACGAGTTCGTGGGAGAGGGGGAACCGGTCGTCGTCATCATCGTCGTCCGAAGAGTCAGAGTCAGAGTCGCTGTCTGTGCTCGTTCCATCCTTTCCCTTCCCATCTCCTGCTGCCTTTGTCTTCCAGGCCGGCCGTCTGGTGTGCTCGATCTGCGCGCTGATGTCGATTTCCTGGGATTTCTTGCCAAAGGACGTCGGTAGGTAAGACTTTAGCGCCTCGTCTTCAGACAACGCCGGTTCTTCGATCCGGTAGTCTTCGTCGTCACTCATGTTGCTTTCGCGCGTGAATTCGCACGCTGAGCTTCTCCAAATAACAGATTCACTAGAGTTCTGTCTGTCTGTCGCAGCAAAATTTACACGGTCATGTATTTAGGCGGCTCCAAAAAATCCCGCTTAATCCAATATTCGCCACACTCCACTATTCTACTGACGCTATTGCCGCGCTGGCTTGGACGCGTCCAGCCGCTGCCGCTCTTCTAGCTTCTTGAGGTGCTGCTCCTTGAGGCGGCCCGGGACAATGCGCTCGCGTGGCGCTGTGATTTTCCAGCCCGGCAGCCGGTCCTTTCCCAGCGCCCGCAGTGTGGCCAGCTCGACCAGGTTGTAAGGGTCTCCCTCTCTTCGGTCAAAGCAAAACGGGTGTCTCAACATGATGGGTGGGTTCGTGATGATGCGCACGTTCCGCAGCGGATTGGTCGACGCCGAGTGCAGCATCAGGGGATGCAGCAGGTAGACGTCGCCGCACTCGCCAGTAGCCTCCACAAACTGGCTGCAACGGTTGGCCACCTGCCGGTACCATGACACGTTGGCGGGGGGAAAGTCAGACCCGTCGCACGGAGCCATGCGTGGGGAGACTCCGCCTGGGTGGTCGTGCAGCCACTGCGCAACGTGTGTGAGAGCCTCGGGACAGAGGACGGTGCCACCGCCACCCGGCATGATGTCGGTAAAGAGGGGGATGACGAGAAGGCCCTGCTCGGGGCTGTCGAGGAAGTGGACAAAGAAGTCGCCGTCCACGTGCCAGTCGTAGAGGTCCGGGGGCCGGACCGTCTTGTTCTCGTTGCGTGTCGAGCCCAGGTTGACGATGAACGAGTCGCGCCACTGGCGCGATCCGCCAGTCACGTTTGGTTCACCGCCGCAGATCTCGCCAATGGCTTGCCAGGCCCGCGGTGCAAACTCGGCGCTGTCGAACGATGTTTGGGACGGCATGTGGACACGGTCTTTAGTCCAGGTGGTCTTGTCTGTCGGCGACATGCCCAGACGCACCCAGACGTCCTTGGTCACGGCGTTGGCTTGCTCGCGGGTGAAGGCTTTGGGGATTCTGTACCGTTAGAACTACTGATTGTCTCATAGACAGTGGGACAAGACACACTTGACCCAGCCATGAGTTATAAAGTGCTCCTTGTCGGCAGGGCTAAGAACTGGAATTGAAGCCATGTTGAGCGCGTCTAGCGAAGCTGGAAATAGCGTGTCGATGTAATTGAGAAGTTGCGGGATGAGAGTTCAGCTGAGCTGGCCGCGGGGCCAGAAGGCAGATGTACTCGTACACAGCAGGGGCATGTTCAGCTCGTCACGTGTACTTGCAGGAAGTGTACGTTGTAAACAGGCATCCTGACAGGAGCCATTGGTTGGCGTTGAAGATCTACTTCCCGATTTGGACATGTCAACCAGCTGCCAACCGACCGACAGGCGGTGAACAGAGAGAGCCTACATGCATAGCAGCCTCAAAGGCGGTGCGGAACACGATTTACCAATCTATATAAAATCGTAAACGGCAGAATGCCACAGACAAGAGGACCAGACGATAAAGAGTGCAAAAAAAAGATGACCCCAAGAAAAAATTGAGTGTCCATTTTAAATGGAAAATTACAAGGAGAGTGTGGTACTCGAAACCACGACCTAGAGATCTGCAATCTCTCGCTCTACCACTGAGCTAACCCTCCGTGTTGTTGAGAAACCGTTGGGCTTGTTTCCTTATATAGCTAGTCCCATATCGGCGCGGAAAATAATCCGAGTCCGTCTATTTCTATGCAATCTATTGGTCTACTGTATGTTCTTGTGTATCTCTACGCCGTCTACATTGTCCCGCCCTTTCATTCTCAGCACGCCATCAGCCTCTTGCGCAGTTCCGGGTCGAACGCAAACAGGTACAGGCCGCGCACACCGCGCGTCAAGAGAACGTTGATGGAGTTGAGCACGATGCGCTCCTTGTCGGGTCCCGCACTTTCGTCATTCTTGCGACCCATAAAGGCGGCGTGGTCCTCGTACTTTTCAGTGTGGATGACGATCGAGTCGGTGGCGGCGTCGTATCCGACGCTGGGTCCGAGAATGACGCCGGCGTAGGCAAGGTCGAAGCCCTGGATGGTGTAGACGCTGCCGCAGTACTGATGGCTGTCGGGCTGCTCGGACCAGGGCTCGGGAATGTTGGGCAGGTAGCGGTCCCAGGGGATGCGGAAGCCGTCTCCACAGTCGACATACCACGTCTTTTGGGTGGCACCACCCTGGCCGGGACGCGGCAGCCGGTACGGCCAGTCGTACGTGGCCAGCAGTCGGCAGCCGCCGCCGCACTCGTCGTTGCGTCGCATGAGCTCGCGGTAGAGCTCGCCGCCGTTGTCGTAGAGGCGGAAATCAAAGGCCGTCTTGTCGCCGGCCGCACGGCGGGTGGCATCGGCCGTGGGGCGCGGCAGCACACGGCGCTCGACGGAGAGCGCGTGGATCCAGCGCTGCAGATCGGGCGCGGCCGTGACGCGAAATTGCTGGTTCAGATGGTGGCGCTCGAGCGACAGCGGCGCGCCCAGGTCGGCGGCCTGGGCGTCGAGAAAGGTCTCGAGCTTGTCGTCGTCCCAGTGGGCGTCAAAGCGCAGCGACTGCTTGCCGTCAAAGACGACAATGAGCACGCGGGCCAGACGCAGCAGGTCGCCCAGCTGGTTGTCGCCAAAGAAGCGCTTGTAGGCGTTCTTCTTGGACAGCAGCAGATGCGCCTCGTCGACCAGCACGACGTCGGCCACGCGCCGCTCCTTTTGCAGGCGGTTGATCAGCGAGGTCGGGCGCTCCAGGTCCGTCTTGCGCAAAAACGGAAGCTGCACCGAGATGCGGTGGTACAGCTTCAGCATCTCGGGGTGGTTGACCACAAGGTAGTTTTCCGTGCCGGCAAGGCTATCCTTGTCGTCGCCGCTCTTCTCCACGCGCGCCCGCCGCTGCAGCTCGTTGAAGAGCGCGTTCAGCACCACGCTCTTGCCCGTGCCTGCGTCGCCCTGGATCATAAAGATGGACGGCCGCTGCGTCTGGCCAAAGGTCCGCAGACCGTCGCGACAGAACTGCAGCACCCGGTCCCGCAGCTGCCGCTGCTCCTCCGACAAGGGCACGTCCGACAGCTTGGCAACGGCATCGCGGCTCTTGTCGCCGGCGGCGGCCTCCTGTGGCTCTTCATCTCGACCTGGCTGGTCGTCTTCCTGCTGCTCCTGCTCTGGCTGCTGCTCCTGTCGCTCGTTCTTCTGCAGCCGCACAGCCAAATCCTTGTTGCGGCTGCTCCGGCGCGCCGCCGTGTGCACCTGCTTAGCTACCCGACCGGCTTTGGGAGGCATCTTGTACTGTCACTTGTTGCCTGCTGCAATGGAAAGTCGGATGCCCTGTCGGCCCAAAGACACGCGCCACAGAACCGGCATTTCATACTCCACTGTCAAGCTTTAGGGAGCTAGTGGATCATGGCCCGAGTCTCCGTTAGTCCGGCCGACAGATCTTGGGACTATTCAGATCTCGGAGATTTTAGTGCCTAGCAGGCAACTCTCGGAATGTCCTGCCGCTGCGAGTGCATAAATGGTTTTTACTTAGCCTTGCAGTCTATTTACCGTGTGTCAAGAAGTTCTGCATCAACAAAGAGCAACAGCCATTGTGGAGTGGCGGCAGAACTCAGGGCGGTGAACTTTCAAGACGCACCGGCAGTCTTCCTGCCTTCTGGCATCTTCCCAACTACCCCCATCCTAGCCAAAGTTCGATAACCCGAGAACGCGAAACCGGATGAATTTCCCAGCCTAACAAAGACCAACGTTTGTCGATGCATCTTCCGTGGTCCTCTCGACGGGTGGATCCAGTTGAGAAAAGAGGTACTGCGATGAATTAGCAGCCAATAAACCGGCAAGCATTTTGCGAGAAAGTGCTTTTGGACTGCTACTCCTGCTCACCGTGGTACTGCCTATGCTAACCTGGAATCGATTTCATTCGTCTCTCGTAGTTTCATCTCACACACGTGAGCGGTATTGTAGTTAGTGGAGACACTATCACGGGTGTCAATGTAACAGCGTAATATTAGAGTTACAGAGGGAAGCCAGTTGGGATAAGTTTACAAGTTCTCTCCTTTGTTTTCCATGCTTTCCATGCTTCGTCTTCCTCTCAGCCCCTGCCTTTTTTTCAGACTCCATCAAGTAACCGGACAATTCGTTCGTCAAGCTCGGCAATTTTTATGAGCAAACGACAAATGTCCCTTGTGGCTTCCGAGATACGACTTAAGGTGGATTTAATGCGGTAGAATTTCGGTGTCGCATGCCTGCGTCGTACCTGATGAGATGACGCAAGAAAGGCAGCCTAGGTTCGAGCGAGTTCGCTGTGAGCCATGAAACGCTTGACTGCTACTGGGATAACAGCCATGGTGTATGCTGTACATGTATGTTGTCGTGCGTGCAGACTGGTATTGTTATGTAGAAAGGCTAGTTCTTAATTTAATTTGATATCATTGAAACTGTACAGGCTAAGTAAGCTACCCGTGTTCAAAGAAAACCTTACCTCAGTCTGTGACAAGATTACTACTGGTAAGCCGTTAACCGTGTGAGCTCAGCAGCTCTTACAAGTTATTAAACCCGACCAAGGAGTTGTTATACGAAAGACAGGTTGTCACAATACAACGGTTCGACACTTGAAAGCTCAATCAACTAGGGGGAGGAGAGGGGTCAGGGGGAAGGAAGCTGTAGGTAGAGTCCGAATCAGCTTGGCACCTTCGACATAATTGCGGCTATCAAGGGTCTCCCTGTCCCACCCTACCCTCTGTTACTACTAAATGCGCGGCCTTGATTGTGTCTTTAGTTCTCCGCCTTTTCCCCGAATGGGAATTGCTTGGTCTTTCCTCGGGGATGCTCTCAACGCGATTCAGCACAACGAGCCGTTCTTCTAGCAAGATTTCCCACCCTCCCATTTAAAGGCGAATTTTGGGAAGTCTCTTGTGTTTCCCTTTCTTTTCTTTTGTCTACAGTTTCCTAGTCCGGAGGTGCTCACTTTGTTATAAGAGAGGGGGGAGGGTGTCGTGCCTTCCTATTGGTCTTGCGTAGACCAGTAAAAGTCAATCCCCCTATCGGCCATTCATGGGAGATAAACTTGAGAAGATACATCACTGCTTTCGTGCCTGTTTTCAACGATGTCTTTTCAATACGGCCACGGGCACGATTGTGAGATAATACGCAAAGGGCATGCGAGTGGTGTGTAGACTTGTGGGCCTACCAATGCACACGTAACGATTGTACAACCAAGTCGTCACTATCTTACGGTTAATTGAGTCATTCGAAATTGCGTCCCGCCCTTTTGAATCGAAATTTATCATCTCAACTTTCGGAATACAACTTTATTCCCAACCTTCAAATACAACTTCATCCCAACTTTCCAAATCGGACTTCTATCTCGGCTTTTCAATTTTAACTTTATCCCTTCCCAAATTTAATTTGTTCCCAATCTTTTGGATGTCTTCAACAATGTAAAATTATACAACAATACTTTGCAGAAGTCCAAATGGATGAGCTACGCACTCCGGCCATCCAGCGGCTGACCCCCCAACCATGTAGCTGCAGGGAGACAGTTAGGCAGAGGAGACGGAGGGAATTTAGGGGGGGGGGTGTTCAAACGCAGCCCGCAGGGCAGTTAGCACAACTGCCAGACAGGTACGTCAATAGAGCTCCGGAGAAGCACCATGCTATATCTAACATTTCTAGATTAGGCGGAAAGAGTCTCGGTAAAGCCCTCCGGCTCATTTCCCTTGCAATTTTGGCTAACTATTCAGCGCGAGCGAGTCAAGTTGGCGGTAAGAGACCTTTTAAAATCGACCTGTTTACAATAGCTATAGGCTGCAAACGCTGGCGAGGAGGCCCTCCTCTGTCTCGTGCAGAAGACTTCTCATTCTCGCGCGGAAGACTCCGTCTCGTGCGGAGAACTCCGCCTCGTGTGAGGAGGGTGGCAACAAAGTAAGTTCAGTAAAGGATCCTACTAATTTTACCAGGTCGAATTGTTTCAGCAGAAGTGTATCCCTACATGGCATAGGGTGGTCAGCGTCGTGATCAGTGCCAGCCAAGGTGGGCTGCGTGGAATGCAAAAGTACGGTAGCGATATCGCCTGGGTCTATTCTTGTACTAATGTCTTGCAACTGTCAGGCTGGAAAATGAATATTGCGTGATAGATGCCAATACACGCCAATGGATGAGCTAAAATCAGCTGTCCCGATTCAGCCTCTAGGGCCAATACTTGGTGCAGATGTCAGCATTTCTGAATGTGCAGCGGCTGTGCCGTATGACTGCCATGGTGGAGGCGCAGGCCTAGAACCACAAATAGACCTGGGGAGTGAGGATGTGGAAGAAGCCGAAAGGACGGCAGCCTAGGCCTGCCACGTTCTGGCCGTTGATTGCGGCGCGACCAAAGTCGGCCTGAAGGATGGCAAAGGGCGGGACGTGAGTCAGGGAAAGGGGACGAATTGGTCCCACCCTCCCAGTTACAATAGGCTGGGCGCGACACAGCCACGGGTGAGACGAGCGCCCGTTGGGCCGCTGAAAAAGGGGGGGGGCGGGGATCCACGGACACGTGAAGGCCAATTAGGCAGAGGTAAGGGGGGGGGGAATTATTTATGCATAATCTTGTTTTGGGGGGGGGAAGGACCCATTTAGCAGTCAGCAATCGCCAGCGGCATGCTGAGGAGCCGGAGGTGAGAAGGCGGGAAAGGGCGGAAAATAAAGAGCAAGTAAAAACAGAGAAAACGAAGAAAATAAGCGAAAAAACCCCCAGAAAAAGAGGATACGAGGACACGACCCTGGGAAAAGGGGACAGTGCCGAGGACGAGCCGTTGGTCGGTGACCCGATCGAGGCGCCCGGCTGACAGGCCCAGGAGGGGAACGGGACGAGAGAGAGGGAGGGGGGGGGAGGAGAGGCTGAGGGAGGGAACGCGCTGAAAGGCGCTGTAATAGCTCAAAGGGCGGCTAACGAGGTTCGGTTCTTGCTTTTCTCCCTTGCGGCCCCCCCGTGTTCGCGGGTCCCATTTTGTGATTTTGTGATTTTGTGATTCTGTACCTTTTGGTTGTTTTCCCGTGTTTTTGTCATGGGCCGGTGTTTGCGTCCCCGACTCGTCGTACTTTCTCCCGCATCCCACACACATCTGCAACGAGAACGAGCCATTTATTTTTGAGAGTCTTTTGAGTCTTTTGAGTCTTTTTGTATTCACTCTTCTCTTTGACGCCATGGACTTCCGGCTGTTTGGCGCGCCGTCGGGCGTGGACGACGCGCCGTCCGACTTTGACTTTTACGGCGCCTATCTGTCGACGGGCGACGTCCACGGGCTGTCGCCGCTGCCGCCGTCGTGTCACCGTCCACACGACTTTGACGGCGACCTGGCCTACATGACGGCCGCCACCAGCACGGCGCCGGCCGACGCGGTGCTGTCGGCCTACTCGCTGGCCTCGACGTCGTCGGCGCCGCCGTCGGCTGGAGCGGTCGTGCCGTCGTCCGCGTCGGGCGGTCTGGCGGCGCGCACGTACGTGTTCTCGGCCGAGTCGGCTCCGCCCCGGCCGGTCGTGCTACCGTCACACACCAGCAACCGCGGCGGACGGCGGCGGCAGCAGATCCAGCCCCGCGCCCAGTCGTCGGACAAATTCGTGACGGTCCCGGGCGGCGACATTTCCGACTCGGATCGCGCGGCCCCCTCGCCCAACTCGCACTCGCACGCGCATCAGCACCATCTGCACCATCTGCACAACAAGCGGCTCGAGCGGCGCGGCCACACCAAGTCGCGCCGCGGCTGCTTCAACTGCAAGCGCCGCCGCATCAAGTGCCAGGAGACCCAGCCGTCGTGCGGCCACTGCGTCAAGACCGGCCTGCAGTGCGAGTATCCCGCAGCCCCGCTCATCAACCACCAGCCGCAGCACCAGATCCCCCTCTTTAGCCTGCAGGACATGCGCTTCTTCCAGCACTTTCTCGTCCACTGCTACCCGCACCACCCGCTCGGCAACGAGTCGCTGTGGACCCACGAGATCCCGTGTCTGTCGCACAATGTGAGTTTTTGCGTTTTTGCGCGCCTGGACTCTGTCCCTCGACGGCCCTTTGTGCTGACTCGCCCCCAGTACGACTATCTGATGCACGCCCTCCTCGGCATGGCCGCGTCCGACCTGATGCAGCAGGACGCAAGCCTCGCGGTCGCCGCCATGGACCACCGGCTCAAGGCGATCCGCGCCATCAAGCGGGCCCTCTCGACCGTGGCCAAGCCGCGGACACCCGCCCTGACCGCCAGCAAGACTGCCAGCACGGCCGAAGCCACCGCAACCGGAACCGCAACCGGAGCCGCAGCCCAAGCCGCGTCGTCCCTCCCGTGCTCGTCGTCGGCGTCGTCCTCGTCGTCCTCGCCGCGTCCAGACGAGAGCACCAGCGCCAGCGGCACGACCCATCCGCTGTTCGAAGAGGGCAACGCGTTGATGGCCACCTGCTTCGCGCTGACGTTCCAGTCCGTCGAGCTCGACGACGGCATGGTCGAGTACATGACCTTTATCCGCGGCATCCTGCTGGTGGCCATCCAGATGCACGTGCGCGGCGCCCGCCTGCTGTTCCGCGGCCTGCTGAACAATGAGCAGACGGAGCAGCTGCGGCCCATCCTCGAGCCCATGACGCCCCTCCGACGGCAATGGGGCGACGCCGCCGTGGCCGCCGTGCAGATGCTGCAGCCGCTGTGTCGGGGAGACGCCATGGCCACGGCGTACCACGGGCTGGTGCTCGAGATGGCGCGGGCGCTGCTGGTGTCGCCGGTCGAGTGTGAGTGCTCCCGTCTTTCTGTTCTTGTTTCTCTTCTCCCCATCTTCCGTCTTTCTGTTTCTTGTCTTTCTTTGACTCTCTCTGACCCCCCCAGCGTATGCCGCCATGACCCGCCACTATGCCTGGTGGATGCAGCTGCCGCACAAGCAGTTCCGCCGCGTCATCGACCTGGACCGGCCCGTGTTTGTGCTGCTGGCCACGCACTGGATTGCCCTCAAGCAGATCATGGCGCGAATCACCGACGCCGAGAAGCCCGAAGAGGACCGGCCGCGGCAGGCCGACGATAACGTCGACCAGGGCCTGCTGCGGTGGCTGAAGAACCTGAACCAGCAGGTCGACGCAGACCACCAGCCGTTCAACGAGTGGCCGCTGTGGGTGGAAGCGCAGCTGGACTATGATCCTCTGGCGTTTCGGCTAGAGTAGAAACTTACTCAACTTTAATTTGCCTTGGGGCTCAGCCCTTGTAGCGCCCAAGCGCCCTAAAAAAAAGTTTAGCTCCAACAGGCCTAATGCGTTTCCCCCCCGGGTGGAGAAAGCTGCGGGTGAGGCTGGATCAGACGCTCGAACCCCTCGTCGCGGCATAGGCAAGGCGCTCTCGTATGCTGGGCGTCAAGGCAGGCAGCCCGCGCAGGGCAGCCTGGACGGCCGCTGCATAAAAGGGGGCAAGAGTGTGGTGGGCGTCGCGTCGTGCTGCATCATCGACATTGGACACTTTTGGGACACTTTTACCATATCGCCACATTTGAAATGGCCGCTCCGGCGGACTTTCGGCCCAGCTTGCAGCTGCAGATCGAGTCGCCGCCGGGGCCGGGCCCGGTGTCCGTCTTTATGGTTGACGACGCGGAAGAGCCACAGCCCCGGTCCACGAAAACGAAACCCCTCCCTGCCTTTATCGCCATGCGACGGTCTGCACAACAGTCCACCGGCTGGGCGCTCGTGGCCGGCGGCGCGCCGTGCCACGTCAATGATGCGACGAGTGCGACGAGTGCGACAGCGATGACTGCAACGACTGCAACGACTGCAACGGCCACAAGCAATCCCGTGGCGTTGCGCATGCTCAGCACGACAGACAAGCGCCGGCGAGGGCGGCCGACCCAGGTCTGTCTGCTGGCCGAGACGGCACGCGACGCCTTTGCCATGCAGCGACGTGGCCTGCGGACGCGCGCACAAGGTTTCCGCACGCGGCTGGGCGCGTTCGAGTGGCGGCCGGCCGCCCACAGTGGCCGCGAAAACGACGGTCTGCTGGTGCTGGAACGGCTGGTGGCCCCCGACTCGGACGCTCGACAGCCCGTGGCGCAGCTCGCCCGCGGCGGGCGGCTGCAGGTGGACGCGGCGTGGCTGACGGCGGGCGAGCGGGACGCGTTTGTGGTGCTGGCGCTGACGACGGGCCTGGTGATGATGCAGTGAGGGAGAAGGGCAGGCGTAATAAATTACACAGCAACACAGAGTCCAGCTCGGGTTGTGAGACTTTTGTCACATTTTGGATAGCTGGACATCCGGGATACGGATGGAGGACATTGACTTGGAATTGTCGTGGCTTTTCTTAGTGGTTGTGATACGCTTCTGTTGGATAGAAACTTTTCGAGACACCTCGAGGGTTGCGTGGTAATTAGTCAAGGGAAAGCAATACACGCATCTCTTCAAACACTACCCAGACTTGGTGGTCATGCCTAGTTCGCGTAGCTTAAAACAGGACACAGCATTATGCGCGAGAGGGCGAAGGAGCTATTGCTGAGAAAAAGACGGGAAAATAGGGAGCGAATTAAGGACAGAGTCGAAGAAAAGAAGCTTTTTATGTGTAGGTCTTCGGAGGGTAGAAGCTTTTCATAGGTTCCGTGCTACCTGTCAGCCGGCGACGGCGCCTCAGCTGACTTGGCCGCCTTGGACGCCTTCCGTGCTTCTTTCTTCTTGGCTTTCGTCGCTGCCTCCTCCTCCTTGACTTTCTTCACCTCATCACTTCCAAAGGCCTGACGCCATTCCTGTGCCTTTTCCGGCTTGATGGGTCGAAACAGATGCTCTGCTTTGCCAATGGTATGGCCAGGTGGGATGGAATCGGCACTCCAATGGTCGGGGATCGGAAAGAGTGGTTCGGCAGAGAGCTGCTGGTTGATAGAACTAGCTGTGCTCGGTAAGTACGGTGCCATAACAGCGGCCAGCAGGTGAACCAGATTGACTGCCAGACCAACGACGGCTGCACATTTGGCTGGCTCGTTCTTGGCAAGGCTGCTGTCCAACTTGTTTGCTTGCAGAAAGCCGTTGCCCTGCTGAGACATGGCCAGGACCGTGGACAGCCCAGCACGGATCTTGACTGCGTCGAGCTCTTGGATGTAGCGAGCGAGGAGGCCATTGATGTCGTCGCGGAAAGCATCAAAGGCCTTGTCTTGATAATTGGTGTAGTCTGGGACCACACTGGCATAGGTCTGCGCATTGACAAACTTCAGAACGCGGCTGACAAAATTCCCCAGGTTCTTGAGCAGCAGACTGTTGCTGACGCTGACGAAGGCGTCCCAGGTAAATTCCGTGTCGCCGGTCTCGGGACGGTGGAACAGGAGGAAGAAGCGCCAAACATCCGACGGGACGCCAGTCTTCTGGGCCGAGTCTCCAAACACACCGATGCCCCGAGACTTGGAAAACTTGCCGCCCTCGTACGTGAGATACTCGGTCGCCGAAAGGTGCCGCAGCATCGTCCAGGTGTCATGGGTTCCAATTTGGCTGCAAGGGAAAATAACCGAATGGAAGACGATGTTGTCCTTGCCAATAAACTGGTACAGCTGGACGTCTTTCGGGTTCTGCCACCACTGCTTCCATTCCGGCGTGTAGCATGCCGTGATGGAAACATAGCCAATGCAGGCATCGAACCAAGGGTATATGACCTTGTTTTCGTAGCCTGGCAGTGGAACTTTGGTTCCCCATTTCATGTCTCTCGTGATGCTGCGTCCATGAAGGCCCTCTTTCAGCCAGGCAGAGGTGACGCCTTTTGCGTTTGTGGTCCATGCGCCCTCGCTGGACGATTTGTCGACAAAAGCCTCAATTTTTGGTTGCAGCTTGTCCAGTTCCAAGAATATGTGGTTGGTGTCTTTGGTCACGGGCGTCGCACCATCCACCTTGCACCTGGGCTTTTTCAGCTCGAGAGGGTCGAGCAGACGGCCACAGAGGTCGCATTGGTCGCCTCGGGCATCGGGGTATGCACAGAACGGACATTCTCCCTCGACAAGACGGTCGGCGAGAAACGAGCTGTGCGCTTCACAATACAGCTGTGTTGTTGTTCGTTCCTGGAGATATCCGTTCTGGTTCAATTGGAGGAAAATGTCTTGCGTGATTTCAGTCTGTTGCTCCGTCGTCGTCTGGCCGAATTTATCAAAGCTGATGTCGAACCATTTGTAGATTCCGGCATGAATCGCACGGTACTTATCACAGAGCTCTTGAGGAGTGCATTTTTCGGCAAGGGCTCTCGTTTCTGTGGTCGTTCCATATTCATCCGTTCCTATTGAATTAGTTCACCAAGAGGCAATTCCTGTGCAGACCAGGTACGGTATACCTCCAACGTAGAGAGTATTGATTCCACGGCCTCTGCAGTACCGTGCAAAAACATCGCCCGAGAGAACCGACCCGATAATGTTGCCAAGATGGGGGATGTTGTTCACATAAGGCAGAGCACTGGTAACAAGAACGTTGCGCTTGCCTGGCTGGGGCAGGATCGGTTTGGGGATTTCTGCCATGTTGCAGGTCTATCAGCGTCCTCCTTGGTGTGTTGAAGACAGAATGATCTCTGAGGGGCAACCCCTCGATCTTCTTCGTTTGCGTATAAATATGACTCATGCGGATCGAAGCCTGATTTTTCCAGGCTGCATTCTCGCATTCACCTGAATTCTTGTATTCCTAAGCAGACGCCCTGTCCTATTATCCTAATATCCTAGATAAACAGTTCCTTCCATATATGTCCCGTCCTGGTTCCTTCCCATTTCGCGAGTCCCTAGTCCATCAACGCGGCCCCGTGTTTTTCGCCGCGACTCAGCACGTTAATGTCCACGTCTGGCCGCTCCAGGTCGGCCGTGCTGTCGGTGCCGACGCGGCCGGCGCGCAGGGCCTGTTCGAGGCGGCGCTGGCTGCAGCGGGCGACGTAGCGGCGGGGTCCGGCATGGGGCCCGTGGCCGTCGGTGCCGAGGTCGAACCAGCAGGCGCCGCTGCAGGAGCAGCCGTAAATGTCGACGGCGAGGACCTCGACGAGCAGGCCGGTGACGATGCTGATGAGCTGCAGCGACGAGAGGTGCTGGGCGGCGGGCAAAGCACAGCAGATGATGGCGACGGCGAAGCGGTTGGCCAGACGGTAGCGCTTGGGGATGCGGCAGTGCGGCGACGCCTTGTGCTGGTGCGACAGGTTGATGAGCCCGTAGGCGGCGAGGCCGATGCCGAGGCCGGTGCTGTAGTAGAGGCGCAGCCCCAGGGCGACCGAGTCGGCCGACTTGGCCTGGTACGTCTCGGTCAGGCTGTCGAGCGGCGCGTTGCGGCAGTCCGTGGCCATGACGAGCCGCGACAGCCCCGCCGACGACAGGATAAAGGCCAGCGTGAAGAGCAGGTGCGCGTTCTGCCACAGCCAGGCGGCCTCGGCGCTGCGGCGGATGGCGTGCACGTGAATGTTGGCGCCGTCGACGTCAAAGTAGAGCCAGTTGAAGATGAAGGCCTGCACCAGCCCCAGCACCGCCTTGCCCAGAAACGCGTGCACCGCGTACCCGTGGCTGCTCTGGAACAGCACGCCCACGACCGAGTAGCCCAGCACCAGCGTCATGAAGGCGTTGGTCCGCTCGACCTTGTGCTCAATGTTAATGGCCGGGTAAAAGTCAAACAGCCGCTCCAGCAAGGCCCGCCCCACTCGGCTCTGCGAGTGCGTCGACGCAAACCGGAAGGCGCCCACCACCAGCGCCCCGCCAAAGAGGTCAAACGCCAGCGCCACAAAGACGCACGCCAGCCGCACCGGCATGGCCAAGTGTATGCTCGCAATCCACAGCGCCGCCCCGACCACCGCCATGCCGGCCTGGCACGCCATCGTCCCCTGCACCAGCGGCACCATCACGCCCGTGGCCACGCAGTATAGCGCCATGAACAGCCGCGCCGTCACGTAGTACGCCGCCAGTGCCGGAAACGTGTCGCCGGCTTCCGACGTCTCGCCTGTCGTCGTCGTCTCGGACCGGCCCAGGATTCGCAGCAGCGCCTCTGTCGTCGTCCCCGTCTCGCCACTCGTCGTCGTCTCCCCCCCCGCCGCCTCCCCCCCAGACCCCCACCCCCCAAACGTCTGCACCATGTTCACCGTCACCGCCAGCAGACACGAGAACAGAAACAGAATCTCTACCCGCTGCACCACGTCGTTGGTCTCGAACCAGCTCACCAGCTGCGTCACGTCGCTCCAGATCTTCCAGCTCAGACAGAACGTCACCACAAACCGCAGCAGCTCAAACCCGTCCGCCGACTCCGCCGCGTGGTCGCCGTTGATCGCAATGATGCCCACGTACATCAAATCAAAAAAGAGCTCAAAGCTCTGCACCTCCGTCTGCTCACTCGCCCGCCACAGCAGCCCCCGGTGAAAGTACTGCTTCACCATCGGCCGCCGGAAGAACTTCATCCCCTCCCCGTTGCCCTCGTTGTGCCACGTCGGCACCCCGTCGCGTCCGCTGCCATCGTCATCGCTGCCTCCCTCGTCGTCCATGCTGGCCCCCTCGTCACCGCTTGCGCTGTTCGTCCGCGACCCCGTCCGGCTGAGCTGCCGGCTGCCACCGCCGCCTCCGCCGCCTCCCTCGCCGTCCCCAAACGTCCGCAGCGTCGCGCTGTACCCAAACTTGGAAAAGTTCTCCCCCAGGCTTGCCGAGTGGTTCGCCAGCTGCGCCAGGTCGTCCGTCACCCGGTTCAGGTCCGCCGACACCTGGTCCCACTCCGCCAGCAACGCATCCCCGTGCTGCGCCCGCAATGCCTCTCGCCGCGCCTGCTGCTCGCCCTGCCGAGCCCGCAGGTACTGCTGGTGCTCCGCCGACCCGTGCACCACCACCTCCACCTGCCCGCCCTCGCCCTCGCCCTCAGCCCCATCTTGCTCCCGCAGCACCCCCGCGTACTTATCTCGCAGCGCCTCCACGTCCTCGGGCAGCGCCACCAGCACCCGTCGCCCGTCCACCGTCAGAAACTCTTGCGGCTTGCGCCGCCGTCCCAGCGCTGCCGCGCGTCGCCGGCGCGCCCGATTGCTGCTGCTGCCGCCCATCTGGCTTGCCGCCCGCGTCGTCGTGCCCGACGCGGGCGTGCTGTCGCCATCAGTGTTGCCACTGTTGCTGTTGCTGCCGCTCATCGTGCCGTCGCTGATATTAATGCTCTGTTGTCCCAAACGAAAGCAGGAAATGCGTCGCCTCCCCAGCGGCACGACTCTGAAGAAATATGTAGGAGCGGTGCCCAGCCTTTGATCAGAGACGTGCCGCGCCAAGAGGCGCTCAAGACACTAATTTGCTGCATAGCTCAGCTCCCCAACACTAATCATCGGCTTTCCAACGCTATCCCAGTTAAATCCGATACAGCGTCCAGCGTTCGAGACCCAAAGTACTTCCCCGTACAGCGCTAAAATCACAGTAAGCAACACCGATGCGACAATACCTCGCTCCTTGGCAAGAAATGAATCTCGATAGGTCTTTTGAGAAAACACTAGACCGAAGCACCGCTGGCTTTCTATTTGCCACCACGGCTCACAATTCCCAACTCCAAATGCCCAATGTTGACCCTGTCCGAAAGACTCTACCGTATCTGTTCCGCTGTCCAGCCAAACCTTGAGAAAGCAACAAATCTACCCCTCCCTGTCCTTGGAACGCCTGCCGTCTTTTCCAAGACGCCTTGCGCCCTTGTCTTCATTCTGATATGCCGTGTGGCTGTGTGGAGATGTCCCGGATGCCCTCATTCGTTGCTTTCCGTTCCAAAAATCCCTCAGGCCGCCCAGTCTTCCGTCCTCTGCGGCTTGTAGTCCCGCACCTCGTCGAACCAGCCCTGCGGCTCATTGTATCGGTAGGCGTGGAACTCGATGCCGTACGGCTTCGGGTGGATTGCAAACAGCATGCCCAACGGCACGTCCAGCTCCGCAATGTCGTCTCGCGTCAGGTCCATGAAATAGGCCATCAACACGCGGCACACCGACCGATGGCTGATGATCAGGACGTGGTCCGTCACCCGTTCCACCTCCCGCACCATGTCGCGCAGTCGGTTGATCACCTGCAAATAGCCCTCTCCGCCAACCCCCGGGTACATGTACTGCAGCTTGTCCCGGTGCCGCTTCGCCCACTCTTCCGGATGCTGGCTTGCAATGTCCTCGTACGTCAGGCCCTCGAATGTGCCTGCGTTCAGCTCATTGAGCATCTCCCACTCCTTGACGTCGTAGTCGTCGTCCGCGTCAAAGTATTCCGCCGTATCCACGCTTCGCTTGAGCATCGACGTCCACACGCAAAAATTCTTCTCGTCAAAGTCCTGGTTCAGCTCCGGATATGGGGGAGTATGGTCACCCGGCAGCGGGGGAAATGTCGCCTTTGCGGCCTTGTTCTCCTGCTCAACAGCCCACTCCTTGCGCTTTGCCGTGATGAAATTGTAGAGCGCAAGTCCATAGTAGTGGCCGCGTTCCGTCAGTTCTGAGTCACCGCCGAGCTTGCCCACCAAGTTATCCGTACTCTGCCCATGTCTCGTGATCCAGATCTGTCGTGGCGAGAGATTAAACGTCGTCAGGTACGAAGCTATACCGCTGCTCAGAAAACCGGTCAGACGGTGATGAACCACCTTTCGACCGACATCGATCATCTTTCCAGAAGTCAGTCTCAAATACCGCATCAGGCCATGCGTTTTCTGTAGAGGTGTAGCCTACCTGAATGTACTGTAGGTCGTGTTTCTCTTCATACGCGCCCAGCGGCTGATAGGCACTCTCATATGCCTTGACGCGGGCCCTGAAGTCTGCAAGGGACTTCACCGGGTCCTTGTTCTTGTAATCCGGACCTGACAGTTTCAGCCGCATGTTGGCTTCAAGGAGCTGCCAAAGTGGTCAGTTTTCAGATGCAAATCGTAACACATTTGGGCGAGCGGTCTTACATCCTGGTCGGTACATATGCTCTCCACAAAGAGAATGCCAAGTTTAGGCTCCCGCTCCTTGATGCGCGCGACGAGAAGTTGGCGCCGGTGCAATGTACTGTTGGTAGCATCAAGAATGCCCACCGCACCATTCCGATGCAGCAAGTAGTCCAGGAGCTCGTCGAGAGTGCCGAGCGCCACTTTTTCACGCAGTTTCGACGCGGACTCGTTGTTCGGGTCAAAAAACTGCGCCGTCTGGTCGATCGACGGTTGCAAGTCGTGCTCGGCATCCGCATCAACTTCGCAATCGTCATCGACATCGATGGCTGGCGTGTCTCCATTCGTCATTACCGGAGAGTTCCCGTTCGTGACGGTCGGCGAGTCCCCGTTGGTGGTCGGCGCCGTCGCGTTGAGGTCCAGGGCCGTCGGCTCCTTGAGAGGAGGCTGCGGCACATCGTTGAGGAGGATCGAGGCAGCCTGCTGCAAGGACTTGGCATGTGTGTCGAGCTGTTGCTCAGACCGATCCTCGTCCTCATCTTTATTAAACGTGTCGGTCTGTGCCTCGCCCGACGTGGGCAGCTTGCTGGCAACGATGCGTCGCCGGTTGCCTACATTGAAGATACGTGTGTTGTGCTGCTGCCATGAAAGGTAGCGTTGTAGCTTCTTAGTAATGTAGGATTTGCCACGCGCAGGCAATCCGACCATAATAATCACCAGCTTCGAGGCGACATCGCGTTCGGGGATTCGTCCATCTGGCGAGACTTTGGATCGAGTCATACCCGGGATGTTGAGCGACGTCGCGTGTGGGCGCACGCGTGGGGTGTGGCTGCCCGAATTCTGCCTCAGTGGAGGGCTGCGACGCACCATGTCAGCAAGGTATCAATACGAGGCGCCATGCATGTGCACAAATCGAGCGCTCTCATAGGCCTGCCCATCCCGCATTCCAGCCGCCTGCGCCCCTCCCTCCCCCAGCCAGGCAGCTCTGCCGACATATGGACAATCATGCGGAAATAAAATGAATCGTAGAGGGCGGGAGATGAAAGACAGCCACTTACATTCTTGGGGACCCAGGCGCTGTCGAGGCATTACTTCTAGCGTAGGGTGATTCATAATGTGGGATGGTAGGTCTGATGGTATATGGCCCAATGGTGCCATTCGCAGCGCTGCCGGGGTGCGAGTCAGGGGCGACGCCCAAGCTCAAGGATCTGAGCGCATGGCTAATAGTCGCGTCTGTGGGCAGCGGCAAAAGACCATTGTGCCCGTAGTGGACCGGTGGGTGCGGCCTGTCGCCCGGTAGGAATCTGGGGGACGACGACGTAGAAGAAGAAGCGGTTGTTGATGTTGCCAGTTGCGTGCTCATGACAAGCTTTGCCAGCGAAGACTGCTGGGATTGTGGTCGACGAGAGACTGGAAGTTGGGGTAAAGGGAGGAGAAGACGGAGATTAGCAAACTGGTCGAGAGGACGCTGTATAGAGGAAGCGCAAATGGATCTCTGAAGAGTGCTGCAAGATGCTTGAAGAGAAAGAGGTAGCAAGTGAAGGGAGTCTTGTTGGGGTGCTGGAGTATACAGATGGCAAGAGGGGGTGAGACGGGATTTCTTATATATTCAAGGCAAAAATGTAGGGCTGTTGGGGGGGTGTGATTGCGCCGCACCTGATTTCTGGTTCGTCTGGTCAGAGACGGGCAAAGTAGCTGAGAATGCGGCCATGAACACACGGCGAAATAGGGAGTACGTGTAAGAGATGGGGGCGCCTGAGATGATGCGTTGCTGCAACCCCTGCTGTCCAAGGCTGAGTCACAGTAAGGAGCTACCTCGTATGTATTCGCGTGCGTGGGGCTTGGGGCTTTGGCCGTCTCCGCCGCCCACATGCGCTGGCGCGTCCTTAGAGCAGTACCTATCGACGGGAAAGGCGGAAAGGCGGCGAGTCTTCTTTATATTGTCGCCACATCGAGTTTGGCCCCGTCGCTTGCGCCGCTGGTCTCTAGTGCTGCAGTCCCACCAGAAAGAGGGAAGCAGCGCCTGGAGTGGTGCGTGAAAAAAAAAGTGCTTTGTTTGACCCTTCTGTCTCGGCGTCGGTCGCAAACACCGAGTGGGATAAATGCGGCTCTTAATTGGTGCAGAGTGGTCCTGTCGATACGCATTAGGTATAATGCTGGTGTAGTCGCAAATAGGCCATTGGCCAGCATGTAAAAGAGAAGCAGTGTCGTGAACAGGAGTGCTGGGCAAAGGGGGAGGGGTAGGGGTCATATAAAGAAGTGGCAGTGACTCCTCAAAGATGGGGAAAGCGACTTACTCCGGGGGAACATGCGAAGGGCTGTGGAAATTAAATCCCGGGAAGCAACAGCCAAGGCGGATGACTCTCGCTTATTTGCAGTCTTTCCGTTTGCGACTCTCGCTTTTTTTCTTCTTCTGTTTCTTGACCGCTTCGTTCCTTCCTTTTTTCTGCAAGGTGTTCGGTTTTGTTGGGGGTGCGGTCGAGCTGTGCGAACGTGGTGTGGAGGTTTGCGATTGCCGCTTCTGGAACTGGAGGTGTGGTCTGCAACGATCCGGACAGAAGCCAAGGCTGGACGAACAGCGTATGTAGAGCAAGAAAGAGGTCGAGACCAGGACGAGACAGGACGAGAAATAGTTATAGAACTGGACAGAGCAAGAATATTTCATGGCCATGATTTTGGTGTGAATTTTTTTGCGCGAGTCATTATATCATCGATAAGATAGCTTAGGAAGTGTCCTCTCAAGCCAAGTAATGACTGTCCAACGCCAGCCGGCCCTTTTTTCCTCACCGTTCACGCGTAAGAGTAATACGGGAGGGGCACTCTCAAACACGCAAAAGAATTAAAATACAAATAGGGTGTAACGAATGTCCGGCGAAATACAAATCTGTGCCATTGCTGAGTGTCCTCGCCCATGCGGAGTAAGAAAGATTTGTGCAGCACACGTCAGCTGTCTTGGAGGATATATTACAAACGCAGAGCGGCAAACACAGCGGCATTCGCACATATTGCCAGGCTCTCCTCTCGTTCTTTCTTTCCCCTCTCTACTGCAAACTAGCTCCTCGACCTATCTCCCCAACCTGCGAAAGTCGGAGGAAGACAGCCAAAAACGACATAGCGCCAGATGCTACTGCGCATGTGCAAGTCTGGGGTGGGGAAATCAACGCACTAAAAGAAGCCTCACCTGGAAGGGCCTGGGAAATCCCACAGCCAATTACGATCTCGGAGCTGTCGGTGGTAAGCGATGCCGCGGCCAGCTCTTGCACCCACCACGGCCGCCCCCCGCCCAATGATGGCACATTGGCGCCACCTTGGAGCCTGTTTGATGGTGGGCGCTCCGGCTGTAACGGTAGCCAAAATGCACCAAGCCTACTGTACTTACCCCTCCCCTCCTCCCCTGCCACCCACCCTACTCGTACTGGACGGAGTTTCTCTCGGGGTAAGTCGAGGATTTGGGGGTTCCCAGGCGTCCACCTCCCACAGTCTGTCCACGGCACATCCCTCGCAGGAATCGGATATCCGAAAGAGGCATTTAGGCAGGAGAGCAGGAGACGCAATCCCCAAAGCTTACGAGACTGGGGAGACGTGCAAAGTATCTCACTGATAGGCACTTTCTTTTCGGACAATATCCCAGTTACTGGGAGTGAAACGTAAGAATAGGCCCGAAATGGAAAAAGGAAAAAAGCGATAGGAAAAATGGTAAAACGTAAGGTACTCCTTGGTGGCGTATCGGAAAGCGCGGCCTGTCTGGTGCCACAAGCCTGAATGGCAGTTCCCTAAAACGACAAGAGGTAGAGCTACTGTACTCAGCTCCTGTCCCCCCACTTCGCGGGCGAGTGTGGCCCGTTACCTTTCCTGAATCGAGTAGGAGTACGGAGTAGTTACAGGCCTTCCAGCGAGCTCGGGAGGGCGCCACCGGCTGACCAGCAGCGCTGGCCCGCTTCGTAAATTCTGAATCCTACGACGTAGAACCGTCACATTCAGTTTGACAAGAGCTGGTTCGGCCTTGGCCCCGCTATTGATTTGCACAGCTTGCCTCAGGTCGTATCTTGCTATTATTATGCCCATGAAACGGGGATCAGCGAGTGATCGAGTTTGGATGTTGTCAGCCCTCGAATGCCCTGAGTTCTTCAGACCATTCAAGGAATAACGAATGCTGCAGTTACTCAGATCGCCTTGCTAGAAGTGAACGAAAGCTTAAATTGTGGCCTCAATTCCTGTCCTTGCGCCGCGTCTCCTTGGACCATCCTATCAAGGTCATCTGATCCCACCATTTCCAATTCGTGATATCAGGACACAATACAGAAGGAGCCTCGCCGAGCAATTCCTCCCCCTTGCCTTGGGATGCTGGCACAGACGTGTTTTGCCAAGTCGGTCGAATTTTTTTGAGAGACCTTTCACTAATAGTGTTTCATTATTTTGTAGGATGCGACGGCATTTATTGTCCTTGGCATTTTCCATACCTACACGTCAATAGACATTTTCCCAGAGTCGTTAAGAGGCGTTGTCCAAATGCTACTCAAATTACAGCGATCTGGAGTACAGGAACATATACCCTGTAATACATCTTGGCCATGCTCAACTCCTCGGACACTGCGGTACATTGAAGTAAGGAATCATTTTGGGTCCAGCAGGCTTGATATTGAGTCATGTCCTGTTTGCCTTCTCGCTGCTATTGTGTGTGCTTCAGCAACAAGGTCCTGCATGCTTCGTCCTTGCATAATGACGCAAAAACAAGAAATGTCAGCGTGTGCCATAGTCGCAGCTTCAACGCACCTGAGTCATGGTCGCGGGTGCTTTCGACACAATGATCGAGTCCTGTCAAGCACTTACGACGTAGGAAAGAGCCAATCACTAGCCCCACTTTTGTGTGTCCTACGAGCATCGCCAAAAATTTAGAGTGACTACAAAAAGTTCCGATCGGTGCCTGCCTCTCTCGCCATGCCGTTCTCCAATTTCCGTTTCATCTTCTGTCTCGCGCTTTCCTAAAATCCGCCGTATCGCTCATTGCTCTTACTGTTTTCAACTCTCTCAACATTGAACCGCCTAGAAGCACCGGGCACCCTTGCCTACAAACACATACTGAATCTGGACACAAAGGACACAAAAAACTCAAAACGGGAGGGAGCATACACCTGCCATTTGGCCCTTCTCTGTACCCATATTAATGAAGCGACGCCATATTCATACGACCAGCGCTGAATGTCCCTGCCTACTGCGGATGTGGAGGTGCTACGTCAACCCCTTTCACGTACTTGCGGCCACAGATTTCACAAGCTCCTGCGCCCAGACTGTCTTTGATACCGACAGTGGCAAAGCAGCTCCACGGATGCGTGAAAAGGCAACCGCCATGTTCAAGATATAGGAACTCTTTCTCGGCGACCCCTCCTTGTCCTCAAGCACTTTACAACTCGGCCGACCGCCTTAACGTTTTGTTCCGGCCATCGGCCTGTCGGATTCATTGTTCCTTACTGACCAGTGAGCGAAAACCATCAAACACGTCACACGGATCGGAAGAACCAAGGAAAATAGGTTACTCTCTGTCAACACTACCAAAACGACTCGGGCTATCGCCATGACGCAAGACGTGGACGTGGCCGCGGTCATTTCCGACCAAGATCCTGTCACGAGGAGCATTATTCCGTCGCACATCGAACCTGGCGTGTTGATCCCTCTCAAGACGACCCTCGAACTTCGCGATGACCACCGGTGTGGCCAGGCTCTAATCACTCGCTCTCCCATTCGATCAACGAGTACTGTTCTTAGGTTGGTACTTTGATTATGCCCTAATTTCGAGAGCCTTGCAGCTACAGTATGAATGCCTCCGCTGCCTGATCTAACCCTGGCTTTTTTCTTCCAGTCTCCTGCGTGAAATGCTTCCTGAGGAAATTGTTAAGGGCATGCCTCACCTGCGACGCTGCGCGAAACCCGTTGACCTACCCGCCCATTTGAAATCACCGTTCATGAACGACAATGCCACGAGCAAGCAAATCCACACCGGAAAATCAAACTGGGTCTACGTTTTGCTCGGCCTTGAGGCGACTATCACACAAGAGGAGATGACAGAGGCCCTTTCAAAAGTTGAGGGCTTTGAGGAAGGCGTCTTTATTGCTTCCATTCCCGTACCTCTGCTGGCTCCTACCTCCCAGATCCAAGCGGCTCTGTGGACGGCCCAGTTCTGGCCGACGATGTATCGGAAGAACAACCCACTTGGGCCACATCCTAGTCTGGTGACTCGGGCCACCGACGAGATTGCTCAAGATGCACCTCTTTGGATGGCCCTAGCTCATGATATCGCCTCCAAAGCTGAAACGGCCGGACTGGGAGAGGCGGTGGGTGCTTGCGTCGTGTATCGAGGAAGCGATGGGCCCCGGCTCGTTGCAATCGCCGGAGATGCCCGCTGGAAGCAGCAGCCGAAGAATTCTGCGACCGGAAACCCCATGGCCCACGCCGTTCTCAGGGCTATCAGCATGGTTGCCCAGAAGCTCGTTCGCGCGGAGAAGAAAAATCAGCGCAGGGCGAGCACAACCGGTAGCGATGACGGCATGGCCAATTCAACAGGTTCCGGCGAGGAAATGGACGGCCCGGCCAACGATCAATCTGAAATTCCACGAAAGGATGTGCCAGGAATGGTACAGTGTGCCGTTCAAGATCGGGTGCGTGATCGCCTTAGCCGCAACAGGGATCGCGGACACGTCGGCCACCGGCAGCGACTTGCTTTCGAACCCTTCCAGGATAAGCCAGATCTGGAAGAAGAGGAGAAAATATTTATGAAAGAGCATCCCACCCCTGACGGCTATCTTTGCCACGGTCTTGAGCTATACGTTACCCACGAACCGTGCGCCATGTGCTCTATGGCGATCCTCCACTCCCGGATGGGCAAGGTGATCTTTGCAAAACGCATGCCTCTTACTGGGGGTCTTAGCGCAGAGGATCGTATGCTGGTGCACAGCCATGATGGTGCCGACTCTGCCGCTGGAACCGCGCATAGGGAAGACGAGCAGAGCGGAGCCGGCATCCACGGGCTGGGGCTGTTTTGGCGTCGTGAGCTGAACTGGAGCCTCCTTGCCTGGGAATGGGAATCTCATTGCCATTGCCAGCCCCCGAAAATGAACCCCAAAACCCATGCGTGATGATAGGACGGGCAAGGATCATTTCGGGCCGTCTCAATTCCCAACACCCCCTATCTCAGCGTCGGTTACATTTGGTGGCAGCATATGTGCACCTTGCCGTCTTTTGGCGGCTCTATTATTCCTGTTTATCCCCACGTCTCGATTACACATCACGGCGAGCTACGGATGGGCGATGGAAAAGCTTTCGGACGGCGCTGGGTGCTTCAGAGAATGAGAAGTTGGGACAGAAGGAATGTGAGAGCTTTATATGTAACGTCTGGGCTCTATGGTGCGAAAAGCCGCCAGGCCCCAGTTGATACATCAGTTGGGAGTCTCAAGCCACCTGACTACTCTTTCTTATATCGGAAAATCATGTCCAGGAATGGCTCCTGAAACAATCATCTCATACGCTTTTGAATGACGAGACGATTCGCTGCTATGTTGCTGACGACTGTCACAGTGGACTTTGGCATGATCAAGGACGGGTCGATCACGCAGTGTGGGCGCAATTCCAAGGCGCAGAATGCACACGTTGGAGGAGATCGTCAAGGCCATCTGCAGTCTGGTTGAAGGGAGGGAGACTTGGGAGGATGTGTACAAGCGGCTACCACTTTTACAAGTCAGAGCAGGGATGGGGCATGAATAGCTACACACAAAGAAAATAACGAGATTTCCCCTATTAAAAAGTGCTGAAGCCGGTCAATTCCCCAGAAAGGGCGCTCCTGCAGCCCAAATGTATGCTTATAATGAACGCATACGCAGTGCGCCTCATTATTTGCATAAATTGGGTCCTCCCCCCCCCCTTGCGAACTTTTCCGGAACCCCCCCCCCCCCCCCCTTTGGAGCTGCCTCTTTCTCTTCCCCATCTTCCTGCGGTATATTATCCGGTCGTCGCCTTCCACACCCCCTCCCCCCTCCTCCTAAAACTCCTTTTCCTTCTCCGCTCTTCTTTCGAAGAAAATTATGCAGTGTATCTGATCCCACGCTCGCCAGTGTGTAGCAGTTCCAGCACCCAATACGGAGTACCGACAAGCCATTTGACCGAAGACAAAGCATTGAGCGTCTTAGTCAAGTGCACATCGATTGGAGTGCCGGCAGCTAAGACGTCAAGCAAACGGAACCAAGGCTGTGCAGTCATTTGTTGCAAGTGCTCTAAGCTGGGGCTATTTTGCCTAGAACGGGACAACTCTTGTCTTATAGCGTCTACGGTGCGCTAAGAAAAAGCGACGATAGCACAGATTGACTACCTCAGCTCCAGCTTACCACAACGCAAAGACCACAACAGTGCTCATCTTGTAACCAGCTTGGGACTACGGAACCATCCCTTGGTTATTGCAGACCTTGGCCTTGACCCGTTGGGACAGGAAAAAAACGCGACGAGGGCGCGATCAATCAGAGACCGCCAGCCCTAGGAGTTTCGCCAGCCCTGCGGAAAGCCAAAGGGAAACGGCGACAAAGACAAAGACGACACGCTTCCCGCCGTCTCCTGTGTTCTGACCCGCCGTTGCAGCGGCGCGTTGCAACGACTCTGCACGCCCCGGCCGATTCTGACCTCGGACGGAACGGTAAACAGCCTCTCCAGGATGCCGCGAGGCAAAACGAAGGTGGCCACGATTGCTGCCGCCGCGACGGCCAATGCTGCCACGACATCCTTGCCCTCCACGACCGGACGAAAGCGGAAAGCGGACGATAAGAACTTGCAAAAATACTATGCGGTACGAGTGGGCGCGCAGCCGGGTATTTACCTGACGTGGCACGAGTGCCAGGCTCAGATTGCCGGCTTCAAGGGTGCACAGTGTAAGATTCCAGGCCCAGGTGGTGACCGGATGGAAAAGCAAGATTACGTATCGAGACTCTGACATGTTGTCGCAGTCAAAAGCTTCATCGACCGGGAAGACGCTGCGGCTTTTGTCGCTGGCAAGAATCCAGAGGGCGGCGCCAAGGACAAGGGCGAGCCGCGGTTCTACGCCGTGGTGGTGGGCAACAGTGCAGGCATATACACGGATTGGGAGACGGCATCGGTAGCCATCCGGGGGGCTAAGGGCCCCAAGTACAAAAAGTTCTCGACGCGGTTAGAAGCGTCGAACTTTATCCGAATGTACGGAAGCGCAGCAACACGACAGGCCCTCAGCGGCACGGGCACGACGGCCAACGGCCTCGCTGCGGCCAGCGAGGGAGAGGAGGACGAGGACGAAGAGGACGAAGATGATGAGGACGAGGAGGATGCGGCACAGATGTTGCAGCCACCGTCAAAACGGCCGAAATCGAGCGGCACATCAGAAGCGGCGGCGGCAGCGATTACGAGCATCTACACGGATGGAAGCAGCCTGGGCAACGGGAAGAGCGGATCGTCGGCGGGCATCGGCGTGTTCTTCGGCCCTGGCGACAAAAGGTGCGAGACAGGCGGGGCATGGACGGCGGCAGCATCGATGCAGGCCGGTACAATGACATGCCAACACGTATCCACTCAGACACTGACTCTCGGGATTGCAGGAACTTGTCGGAGCGGTTGAAAGGCGAGCCGCAGACGAACCAGCGGGCGGAGCTGATGGCGATCCTGCGAGCGCTGCAGACGGTGCCGGTGACGCAGCCGGTGCGGATCTTTTCGGACAGCACGTACGCCATCAACTGTGTGAGCGAGTGGCACAAGAGCTGGGCTTCCAACGGGTGGAAGACGCGAGGCGGCGACGCGGTGATGAACCAGGATCTGATCCGAGGCGTGCGGGCGTGCATCGACGTGCGCGACAAGACTGGCACGGCGACGCTGTTTCAATGGGTCAAGGGCCACAGCAGCGACTCGGGAAACGCAGCGGCAGACCTGTTGGCGAACAAGGGCGCGCGCCTGCGAACATAGCGACGGGAGGGCTCAATTTTTTGAGAATTTTGGCATCTATTTTTTGGCGTTGGGCCCCATTGGCGAGCATGCAACTAGGCGTGTTTCTTGTTATGCAGGTATCGGTGCTCATCTTGCTCTCTTGTTCTGTAATCTGGACCGTGGCTCTTGCCGGTGGCGTCTATTTTGTCCCGCCGTGCACGACTTTTGGGTGAGACTGATGATCTGAACTGAGCCGACGACGCTTCAGGCGCCATTGTGTTGTCAGACCGAGGCTCTGGGCCAAGCACGCCACGCTTATGTCTGTGTCATCCCCGCTACTCGTGCCGACGTACCGTTGCATCGGCCCGTAACCGAGTATGGATGGAAAGGTGAGATTCGTCCCGCATGCAGACGGGAAGACGTGCGGAAGTCAGCGACCACTTTTTGTAGTGCAGGCGGAAGCGCGGCCAGACAAGCCGTGGATGCTGAGCCCGAACAGGCAACAATCGACTTCAATACTGGCAGTAGCGTACTTGGCCTCTCGCAGACCGAACGGTATCATCTTGGCGATACTTGATGCATTTTTTGCAGGCTCTTGCAGGGCGAGTTCCGACTGCTGGGCCCGACGTCATTTTGGCGACGACTTTCATACTAGGGGATCCGTGCTTATATTGCGTTACCTCTACAATGTCAATATGGCCCTATGTTGACGCGAAACTGCTTGCTGTAGACGGAATACTTTGCGAAGCGGGACGGGAGAATGATGACGTCTGCAAACAACAACGGTCAGCTGCCTACTGGCGTGTATAGTGAAGTTGCTGTGTATATATCATAGAAACATAACACAAGAGGCTCACGTGCAAGATGGCCGGCGTTTGCTTTCCTCTGCGCCTCTCTACGTCGTAGGAACCGGACGAGTCCGTCCGTCCTAATTGGCTCAGCTCCAACACCGGCTGCAGCCCTAATGACATGCAATGCCATGCAATGCCACGTTGGTGTTTAAGCCACCGCGTCTAGATACAGATAACAACCGCACAGCCAAGTCCAGCCGAGCATACTCCTACTCGCACTCATTGATTCCTGATATCTATTCTGAGAGGGGACGGTCGGCTACATAGGTGTCGATTCGTACAACCAGACTAGTCATCCAGACCTGATTCAACCCGGCATATTACCGCCAATGTGCAAGCAATGCCGACTGAAGTCCAACCAACAACCTCGCAAGATAAATCGATAGATGTTCGAAAGGCCTTTGCCTCGAGTAGACAGTGCAGACCACGGTGACATTGATGGAGTTGTATCTTACTGCAGTAGTCTCTCCGCGCACGGCTCGCTGCAGTCCCAACGAGCACGCGGCCGGACTAGGACCGCACTACGGCGTCGAAGCCACATGTACGCGCCGCCACATGCGCCGCCGGACGGTACGACATTGAACGTACAGTATCTTGCGACGGACCGGGGGATGTCACGGACTCGATAGGGCTTAGCCGGACACGTCCAACCTGCCAAGGCGGGCACAAAAGTACTCGTACCATGTACCTACCTTGCCATGGCATATGCAACCATTTCTTATCTGGAAAGAGGGTGGTGGCAGCTCGCACCATCCAGGCGAGGGCACCCGGCTGCCAAGAACGGCAGAAAGGCAGAATGAAACAGCAGGGCAGTGGTCGACGTCGGCAACGCGTACGAGGGCTCCCGAGTGCTTCGTAAGGCCCCAATCCCTTGAGAGATTGTGACTCAAATGGTGCGGCGGCCGAGAACGCGAAAAGCAATTGGGACACGTCTCGGGTCCAAGCCCTAGACCAATTCTGGCGGCTGGCAGTGGCAGGCTGATCGCTGGACGGAAGGTCCAGGCCACCAGGTTGAACAGGCACCAACGCACCCACTATCCACTATGGTATGGAGTGGCCCCTCGTACCCCCCTTGGCCAATCAGCCCCCCCGTTTCTCCCCCTCTCCCACGCTGGACGGAGTAGTCGTCGTACCCGTACTTGCCTCTTCTCTCCGTGGCTGGACAGCCCGCGAGGCCGCCCCACCCAATCAACAGGCCCCCCCCCCCCCCGAACCCCGACCGCTCTTCCAAAATTCTCTTTCTCGAAGACGAGAACGTCCAAACTGCGCCCCGTCCTCGACGATCTGCGAAGCCCTGTCCGCCATCACGTTACCCGCTCTTCGCCGTTCCGACCGTTGCCCAATCTTTTTTTTTAATTTGTTTGGCCGGCCTCCTTGTCGCCCCTGCCGTTTCTTGTTCGGCAATTGGTGTTTCGATTCGTTTGGTTTTCGCAGTGCACGCATCGATCGATCCTTTTTCCACCTCCTTTTTTGAAGAACCTGTGGTATCCACTATCCGCTCTCTCCCTCCACACATCTTCCGACTGCCATGGTCTACAGATGACGGACTCGGACCTTGACGACACCACGACAGACCACGCAGAAGCTCGACGTTGACGCCCTTTCAACCTGCGTCCGCGTCGGACGGCCAATTTCGCCAGCCCTTAACGGCTGCCTGCCTGCTGTCGACGGCCCGGCCAATTCGCCACCGTCCCGCGACGTTTCCCGGGCGTCGTGCGGCATCCCCGACATCCCCGACATCCTCGACACACCCGACACACCAGACACACCCGACTCCTCCCTGCCATCACTACGCCGCGGAGGCCATGTCTGCCCAGGACACGTCATTTGAAGCTCTCGCTGCGTCGCCCGGCGCCTTTGCTGTCGACTCGGAGTGGATGGGCGACTCGCCGCCCGCCCTCTCCGTGGACTATATCCCGAACCCGCACAGCCTCCTCCATCACGTCAACGACCTGTCGCCGCCTCTTGCCAAGAAGCGGCACCCGCCACCAGCCTTTGGTGCTGGTGGTGCGAGGCACGGGACCGATCCTCGCATGCCGGCTGACGGGCTCGCCGGCCTGTCCCAACCGCCGACGGCCTCCTCTCCCGAATCCATGCTCTCCTCCTTCCAGGACTCGTCCTCGGACATCTCGTCCAAGCAGACGTCCATGTCCGCCCTCTCCAGTCTCGTCAGCGGAACCACACCGGCAAAGAAGGGTCGGGGACGGCCACGGGGCGCCGAACGGCCCACTGTCCCCGACACGCCCAAACGCCCCATGGGCCAGACCAGACGCTCGCTGCAGCCGGATGCGACCCGCGCGCCTGCAGGCGACGATGTGATCATGGCCGAGGCCGCCTACGAGGCCGCCGTGCTGGGGAGTGCGGACGCTGCCCAGGCCGACTGGAGCTTCCGCGACTACCTCCGTCTGGACGATGAGCAGGACCATAACGACGATGACGTCGACCGCGAGGACAACTATCTGCATAATCAACGGAGCATGGGCGCCGGCCACGGCCTCCACACGATTGACCCCAAGTCGATCCAGCGGACGCCGAGCCTGACGGCCGAGGACGAGCTCTTTGGCGACGAGACCGTCCGGAACGCCGCTGCGGCCAGCACCGACCTGAGTCCGTTCAGCGGCAACAACCCGTCGCCGTTTGACTTTGTCAGCGCCACCAGCAGCCCCAATGGGGACGATTCCCAGATCCCGCCCTTTTCGACACCACAGATGTACGCCAGCGTGCTGAATACGGGCAACGGCGACCAGTGCGCCCAGAGAGGCCATGCCAAGGCCATGTCGGTGAGTCAAGTGTCGGTGCGGATGATGTCGTCGGGGGCCTGCTGACGCAACGAATACTGCAGCAATACTCGCTGAGCCAGTCGATGAACAACCTCAAGACGGCCGGTTCCCGTGAGGTCTCGCCGATATCGAACTTTGTCTTTAATAGCCAAGGCCCGTCGCCGCCGACGTATCCGACGGAGAACGGCGACATGAAGTTCAGTCCGTTTGCCGGTGCCGGCATGCAGTCCATCCCGATGACTTCGAGTTTCATGTTCCCCGAAAGCGGCCCGACCAGCCCCGACTCGCCCTGGCAGCAGCACCCGAACCAGTCGCAGCCACAGCACATGTCGAACGGCGGCATCGCGCAAATGTCCATGTTCCACCAGGGGTCGCCAGCTGCCACGACGACGGCCGGCCTTGCCAGCCAGCCACGACGGCCGCTGCGGTTCTTTGTGGGCGTGACGCCGCACAAGTCTCGCGTGGAAACGCAGATCCCGATTATGATTTTCCTGTCGGCTCTCCCGGCCGGCGTCACGAAGCTGCACCTGCCGCCGCACACCATCTCGAAGCCCAAGCTGCTGGCCAAGGACCCCATCGACCGCACCCCGGACATGCTGGAGCTGCACACGATGGTGGTCTGCACCAGCGCGATGCTGAACGAGAACAACCGGCGCAAGGCGTTGGAGCGGGCGGCTGCGGCCACGTACATGTCGCGGTCGCCGCCGTCGGATGGCGATACCACTCCGGAGGACGACGACTGCCGGCCGGCCAACGGCGGGGATGTGTGGATCTGCAAGGGCTGCATCCAGCGCGAGCGCAAGCGGGCCAACCGCAAGAAGCTCAAGAAGCCCGAGGACGACGAGGAGTGGAGCCGGGACGAGCACCGGCGGATCGTCATCTTCAACACGAACGAGATCAAGGACTGGCAGCGGCCGACGGCGGCGGCGCTGTCGTCGCTGGACGAGAACGCAGCCGGCAGCCCGATCGAGGCCGTCATCAGCGTGCCGATGCGCATCACCTGCTACTGTCGCCACCACGGCGAGAAGACGGGCTTCCAGGTCATCTTCACGCTCAAGGACTTCCAGGGCCACGTCATTGCCCAGACCATGTCCCGCTCCATCATGATCACCGACGACCACAAGACGCCCACGGGTCCGAGTGTCGCCGGGGCGTCGGCCACGGCGCCGTCCTCGATCGCAGACGGCGACATCTCTGCCGGCACCGGCGATGGCCAGGAGACCGCCCCCAAGGCCGCCCCTGCCAAGCCGGCGCCCAAGACCAAAGCACAGCCGCCGCTGTTGGCGTCGGATCCGCCCGCGCTGAAGCGGAACTCGGTCGCCTTCTCTGCGGCACAGTCACCCGACAAGGAGAATGCGTCGGAGGCCGGGGGCGCCTCTCGGACCATGTCGCGTGCGGCTTCGCCCAACGGCCTCAAGGGCCACCCCTCCAAGAAGCGCAAGGCCAATGGAGGGCCGGCGAAGATACCGACAGGCTTGGCCATGACGCGGATCGAGACCTCCGTCTCGCCGCCGCAACCGCCGCAACCGACGCTGCAGAGCTTCGCCAACACGCCCAACTTCCGGGCGAGCGTTGCGTCGGCCTCGTCGGCCGGCCCCTTTTCGGCGGGCGCCCAGTCGTTCATGTCGTCCACGACCAGCTTCCCGCCCGACTCGATGGCGGCCGCCGTCGACATGGCCCTGATGACGGGCAACTCTGGCGATCCGGACATTGACAGCCTCGTCGGCATGGTTCCGATGGCGGCCGACTCGCTCGTTGGCGGGCCGCTCACTCCGAACGGCCACGCGGACCCGGCCGGCGCCATGTCCAACGGAAACACGACGGGCAGTCTCGGCGACATGGCCATGGCGCAGAACATCTTTTCGGTACCGGCCTCGTCGCGCCCCAGCCGCGCGCCCAGCCCGAATGGACTCTCGGGCGGTCCGATGCAGATGTTCCGCCAGCACATGTTCCAACAGCAGCAGTTCCAGCCGCAGCTCGACCCGAACCAGTTCTCGCAGCAGTTCCAAAACAGCCTCTTCAACCTGCCCATGGCCATGTCCCAGCCGGCGGCCAGCCCGGCCTCGCCCAACTCGGTCATCCACAAGATCATCCCGGCCGAGGGCCCCAAGTCGGGCGGCATCGAGGTGACCATTCTGGGGAGCGCCTTTTACCAGGGCCTCGACGTCATGTTTGGCAACCAGCGGGCCACGACGACGACGTTCTGGGGCGAGAGCTCGCTGGTGTGTCTTGTGCCGCCGTCTGCCATGGCCGGCCACGTGCAGGTCACGCTGCAGCAGCCGAACCAGCAGCGGCCAGCCCCGCCGTTTTCCGCCAACCAGCAGCGGGTCACGTTCAAGTACCTGGACGACGACGAGCAGCAGCTGCTGCGCGCCGCCCTCACCGTCCTCTCGCGGAAGATGACGGGCAAGATCGAGGATGCACAGGACGTGGCGCGACGCATTATCGGCAGCGAGACGACCACCTGGGGGACCTCGGGCGGTGGCGGTGGCTCGGCAGCCGGCGGCGGTGGCCGGAACCCCGGCGGCTATGCAGCGGGCCTGATGGGCGGCCGCCGCAACCCCAACTTCGAGGCACAGCTGCTCAAGGTGCTCGAGCTGATCGACCTCGACGACTCTTCGAACCAGACGCGCCTCAACATGCAGCGTCGGACGACGGGACACAGCATGCTGCACCTGGCCTGTGTGCTGGGCCTGCACCGGTTCGTGGCCGGGCTGCTGGCGCGCGGCGCCAACCCGGACGTGCGCGACAACGGCGGCTACACGCCGCTGCACCTGGCGGCCCTGAACAACCAGCCGGAGATTGTGCGGCGACTGATCCACGCCGGCGCCGACCCGACGATGCGGACGCTGTCCGGCCTGACGGCCTCTGAGGTGGCGGCGTCGCGGGAAGTCATCCGGGCCATCCGGCGCTTTGAGCGCCACAACCGGTCACGCAGCGGCGGCTCTCTGCACAGCCGCACGAGCAGCGCGGCGTCTCTGCGGTCGCTCTGGGAGCCGGTGCCGATGGCGGTCCTGCGTCGTCCCTCGAACGGGGTCGACGGCAGCGAGCCGCGGACGGCCGACAACAGCAGCCAGGCGGACGTGGGCTCCTCGACCTACGCGGCCTCTGGCGACGACGAGGAGAGCAGCCAGCAGGAGGAGGGGGGCGACGAGGAGTGGCTCGACATGCGGCGAGACTCGCCGCCTCGTGGCCTGGGTCTGGGTCTCCACGGTCGTCGCAACGCGCGCGACGCGAGCCCCACGGCCCTCGTCCCGTCTGCAGGCGCGACGAGGGCTGGCGCTGCGGACGTGCCGGCGGCCTTGGCGTCACCGGCGGCGGCGGCAGTCCAGGCGATCAAGGAGCAGTTCACGGCGCAGATCCAACAGCTGATGGCGCAGATCCCGCCGATCCCCAACAACCCGCTGCCGGACTACTACCAGGCCTACTTGAACTCGACCGCCTTCCAGCGGATCTCGTCGCTGGTGCCCAACATTGGCGGCGGCGTGGGTGCACGGCCCACGTCGTCCGAGGCCGGAGGCCACGGCCACGACGGCCAGGGCGGCCGGGGTGGCCAGGGCGACGGCACCAAGGAACTCGAGGGCCGCTGGTGGGATCTGTCGGCGCTGCGGACGGGCGCGGCCGCGCCACCGCCGGCCTACGAGGAGATCTTCCCACGCAAGGGCGACGCGAGCGACGATCTGGACACGAAGCAGGCGACGGCGGCGGCGGCGGCGGCCGAGGCCGAGGCCGACAACAAGTGCGCTGCTCTGTACGATCAGTCGGCGGGGCAGGTCGCAGAAGAGCTGTCGGAACTGGAGCTGGCCGAGCAGCAGCTGGAGCTGTCCGAACAGGACGAGTCCGAGATCGACCTAGCCCAAGCCGGGGCCACGCTGCCGGCACTGCTGAAGATCGGCCGCAAGCACCAGATCACCAAGGAGCAGCAGGAGAACTTCCGGCGGGTGCACCAGGAGAAACGCAAGGGACTACGGTCCGACACTCTGCTTTACACCGTTTGGGTATGTTTATGTTTACGTTCCTCTTTCCTTCCACTTCCACTAACACGTTCCAGATCCCTATGCTGCTTATTGTGCTTGTGCTCTGGGTTTCCAACGCGCTGGCCTTGGACTTTTTCCCATCCGTCACCTTCAACGTGCCCTATGCGACAAGTCTGGGCCCGGCTCTTCGACCGACGGGAGAGAACGGCGCTAACCGTTTCAACGGACAACGGGACAAGGCCGTCTTGGACTCGCCACCGACTGCAGTTGCAGCGGTGCACCAAGCCGGCGGCCGAGATACTCTAGACGACGTTCTAGAGGGAATTGTGGCCTAATTCGCTTTTGTTTTCTTGTTCAATTCTGCTGGGTTTCGTTTCGGCCTTTTTTCACATTTGTCTTTTAAGCATCGGCGTGGAAGATCTTAACTGGAAGGAGCAAAATATTGACGGCTTGTATGTACATGTTCATGTTATTTTATCAACTATAATTGGCTATGGCTGCCCTGTAACTCTTGCCACGGACAGACAGTGCACGTGATGTTGGGCGCGAGCTACCGCGTAGGTGTTGCGGCACACCGCCAAAATGTACCGGCAGAAAAAAAGACAAAAAATAAAATTAGTGAGAAAAGAACTTTTGAAAGGCGCAGAGACACTCGTGCTGAACCAAGCTTGAATATCACCGCCACGACCGAACACAGGGACACAATGGCAGCGGCACAGACGAAGACCAAGGGCAAGAAGGCCGCCGTGGCCTCGACCCCGGTGGCTGCGCGCAAGTCGAGCAGAATCTCGGACCAGAGCGTCGCGAAGCGGAAAGGTGAGATGGGTTTCCGGCGAGAGGAACAGCAGAGTGCGTGGCTGACCGATATCTGTAGCGGCCGAGGATGCGTCGCCTATTGTGAACAAGAAGCGCAAGGCTGTGGAGCCGGCCGTTGAGAAGCCGGTTGAGAAGGTCGAGAAGGTCGAAAAGGTCGATAAGAAGGCGGCGACCAAAAAGGCGGCGGCCAAGAAGGCGCCCAAGGCGAAGGAGGAGAAGGAGGAGGCCAAGGAGGAGGCCAAGGAGGAGGAGACACCGATCCCGGCCAAGAAGAGCAAGAAGGCCGCAGCGAAGCCGAAGAAGGCGCCCAAGGCGGCCGAGGCGGTCGAGGAAAAGGCCGAGGAGGAAAAGCCCAAGGCGGCCGAGGCGGCTGTGGAGGAGGCGGCCGAGGAGGACGACGACACGACCAAGGCGCTGGTGCATGAGCTCGACAGCGGCGACGAGGGCGAGGGCGGTGCGAGCCTGTTTGAGCCGGGCCAGGACGTGGGCAAGGCGCCGGTGGCGGCGCTCAAGAAGGGCACGACGGCCAAGAAGACGGGCGTCAACGGCAGCACGACGGCGGTAGTAGGGCCCGTGTCGGCAGCGTCGTCGGCGACGGGCGGCGTGGTCTACGTGGGCCGGATCCCGCACGGTTTCTTTGAGCACGAGATGCGCAGCTACTTTTCGCAGTTTGGCGAGATCCGGCGGCTGCGGCTGTCGCGCAACAAGCGGACGGGGGCGAGCAAGCACTATGCGTTTATCGAGTTTGGCGACGCGGACGTGGCGACGATTGTGGCGCAGACCATGGACAACTACCTGCTGTTTGGGCACCTGCTGCGCTGCAGCGTGGTGCCGCCGGAGCGCATACCGACGAACCTGTTTGTGGGCGCCAACCGCCGCTTCAAGGTGGTGCCGTGGAACCGGCTGGCGGGCCGGCAGCTGGCCGAGCCCAAGACGACGGCGGACTGGGAGGCCAAGATCGGCCGCGAGACGCGGCGCCGCAGCAAGCGGGCCAGCCTGCTCAAGGACAAGATCGGGTACGAGTACGCGGCGCCGGAGCTGTCCAAGTCGGCGGCGGCCGAGGCAGCGGCCGAGGCGGCGGCTGCGGCGGCGGCGGTGGCGACGGAGGCGACTGAGCCCATGGACCTCACGGAGCCGACGGAGGAGACCAAGGCCGAGGCGGCGCCAGAGGCCATTGAGGCGCCCAAGGCGGCGGCGGCGGAGCCGTCCGTCGTGGTCGAGGAGGCCGAGACGCCGGTCGAGGTGGCGGCGCCGAAAGCAAAGGGCAAGAAGGCCAGGGCCAAGAAGAGCAAGGCGTGAGTACGAGGTGGACGGTTCTAGGCGTTTATACATAGTATGTTTCATTTCAACTCGAATGCATGTGTGCTCATAGCGAATCTGAGAACGCCAAAAAGGAGAAAAAAAAAGTTTCTCGGGACAGAACCAGGATTATAATGAGTGCCAATATATTTTGATCTCCTTCGCCCTCGTGTCTCCTTTGCAGGAGACAAGATATGCCACAGGCGACACCATGCGCGATAGATCACGGGCCTGGACCTGGACAGACGAAGTTTTCAGTTTAAAGAAGAAGAAAAAAAGAGAAACGCGAAACGCAGCGGAGACGAAAAGAAAAGGCAGTGCAAAGTGGGTCATGACTGTGGGCCTGTGGCTGAGCGCCACAGGCAAGCCAAGGGCATGGGCAGTGGACGGGCTTCTGGCGAGCTACACTGTCTAGGACGCTGCGGCCAGCTTCCCCAATGTGAGGAACCAGCTTCCCCTTCATTGGCTGCGCAGGAAAGCCGAAAGTCGCAAGCTGGCCTTGACCTTGGTCGGCCGCCCTGATTCCCAACGTGATACAATAGCGCATGTTTCGTAGGCGGTGAGCACGGTGAGAGCTGCCCCCGTGTGCCGCCGCAAAGTCCGCCTTGCCGTGCCGATCCACGGGAACGGAGGAGGGCTTCAGTTTCGTCCACCCGCACGGAGCGGTTCTTGCTCTATAAGATGATGCCCCACACTGCCCCACGAAAAGGGCATGCTGGAAATACGGGTGCAAGTACGCGTACGGACACTGCAAGGACAGAGTCGCTTGGCTCCGCAAGACACTGCTAGTATCTTACGATGCGAAGCGAGCAATACGAGTACTTGTACCTGTCTGGCGGCCGTGGGATTCGGGCTGGCATGTGGCTTGTTTCTTTTGTCTCTGCAGGGAGAGTGGGTCCCATATTTCACCTGCGTTTGGCCGTCGAAACACGTCGAGAGCGGTACGAAAACAGGGCATGTCACCAGACAAGGCGCGGCGAAAAAAACAGGGAACACAGGGGGGAGGGAAGGGGAGGCGCTCTATTACAATCCTTCCTGTCCTGAATTTTAGCCTGGTGTAAGACTCAAATGCAGTGTGTGTCTTTTGTGTCTTGCCGTCTGAAAAAGGAATTCCTATTGCACCAATCAGATTGCAGTCTAGAAGACAAATAGCGGCAAGTCGAACAAGTTGGCGCCTGCAGAGCCACAGCCCATCCCCTAAACCCGCTACACACGTCTTTGTCGCGGGAAGGAACACGTCGGCGCAGCTGCCGACCGTCAACGACATCCCAATCTGCCGTGCACAGACGACACAAAACCCACAAACCGACAGTTCTCGCCCGCAGGAACCATTGCCCACGACCCTCGCGGCCGCCCTATCGCTTCCAGCCGAGTGTGCTACGACGTGACGCAGCGGGCGCCGACCAATCGCTTCCCACAGAGCAGGCGGCCAATGCGGGTTGGCCTGGCATAGCGGCCCACGAAGCTTCTCCTCCGCGACCAGCTGTCCTTTGCCCGAGAGTCTGCCGAAAAAACAGCGAAAAAAAGGCCAGACGGCGACAGCGTGATGGCGTCGGTGGCAGCACCCACACAGCAGCCGGGCGCAGCACAGCACGGCGGCGCCGTGGCCGGCGGACCGACAGGTGTGTTTCTCTTTCGAGGGCTTGGCTGAGGCAGACCTCCTGGCTGACGCAGCTCTGTGACAGGTGCCAAGAAGAAGAACAAGAAGAAGAAGTCGGCAGCGGCCAAGGCGAGCGCTGCGACGGCCGCATCGACAGCCGCATCCTCATCACCACCAGACATGGCCGAGACGACAGCTCCACCAGCACCGACAGACAGCGCGGACGCGGCGGGAGAAGCGCCCGACGAGGACGACGCGGAGGTGCCGGAGGTGCCGGAAGTGCCAGACGATGCACTCGTGGTACGAGAAGCCTGGGGGCCGGAGCGCGGCAGTCGGGCTCGCGAGATGCTGACCTCTGGACAGACAGACGACAGCGCCCGCGAGGAGGCGCCGGCCCAGCCGAGGGCGGCCGTGACCAACGGCAATGGCCACGCACGGCAGGCCTCGATGGCCAACGGACACCGAGACGCGGAGACGGCGACAGACCACGCAGACCACGCAGACGAGACAGAGACCGGACCACGGTCAATACCACATCACACTGCCATAATGCCGGACGGCGAGGCGGCCCAGCTGCGACAGCAGGTGGCGGCGCTGCAAAAGGCGCAAGCGGCCCAGGCAGAGGAGACGGAGCAGCTGCGGGCCGATCTGGAGGAGAGCGAGACGGGGCGGGAGCGGGCGGAGACGCAGTACGAGAACCTGCTGGGGCGGGTGGAGAAGATCAAGGAGTCGCTGGGGGAGCGGCTGAAGCGGGACAAGCAGGAGCTGGAGGAGGCCAAGGACCGGATCGAGGAGCTGGAGGGGCAGAACGAGGCGCTGCGGCAGGGCGGCGGGGCGGCGGAGGCGGCGGCGTCCGAGGCGGAGGGCGAGGTGGCGCGGCTGGAGGCGGCGCTGGAGGCGGCGGAGCGGGAGCAGAGCGCGCTGCGGGGACGGGCGCAGCTGGCGCAGCAGAACTGGCAGCGGGAAAAGGAGGAGTGGGCGCGGCAGATGCAGCAGGTGCGGGCGGAGCTGGAGTCGACGAGCGGGGCGATGGGGGAGTGGGAGGTGATTGCGATGGAGGAGCGGTCGCAGCGGTCGGGGCTGACGGACCGGGCGGCGGACCTGGAGGAGCAGCTGGCGGCGGCGCGGGAGCAGGCGGAGCGGGCGGCGGGCGAGCGGGACGCGGAGGCGCGGGCCGTCGACAGTCTGCAGCGGGCGCTGCAGGAGATCCAGGAGGCGCGCAAGCGGGAGCTGCGCGAGATGGTCGAGGCGTCCGAGGCGCAGCTGGAGGCGGACAAGGCGCGCGTGCAGGCGGCCGAGGCGGCGGCGACGGCGGCGGCGGCCGAGACGGCCACGCTGCGGGCCGAGATGGAGCGCACGGCGCCGTTTGAGCGCGAGGTCAAGGAGAAGAATCTGCTGATTGGCAAGCTGCGCCACGAGACCATTGTGCTCAACGACCATCTGACCAAGGCGCTGCGGTACATTAAGAAGAACAAGCCGGAGGAGAATGTGGACAGGTGGGTTTTGATGTTTGATGTTTGTTTGATTTTTGATTTTTGTTTCTGTCGTTTTCTTTTTCTTTTTTTCTGTCGTTTTCTTTTTCTTTTTTTCTGTCTTTTTTCTTTCCTTTCTTCTCCTCTTTCCCTCCTCCCTCTTGTTACTCCCCCCTCCACCCTCCACCCCCCGCTAACCCCCCCAGACAAGTCGTCACGAACCACCTGCTGCAGTTCCTCGCCCTCGACCGGTCCGACCCGAAAAAGTTCCAGATCCTGCAGGTCATTGCCGGCGTGCTCAACTGGACGGAGGAGCAAAAGGAAAAGGCCGGGCTGGCGCGGCCGGGCACGTCTGGCCACGGCCTGCGGCTGCCGCCGTCGCCGTTCCACCGCACGCCCAGCACGCCGTCGCTCAATGCCGAGTTCCTCGTCGAGCCCGGGTCGGCCAGCCGCGAGTCGCTCGCGGACCTGTGGGCCGGCTTCCTGGAGCGCAGCGTCGAGGAGGCCGAGTCGGAGACGTCGGCGCCGCCGTCGCGCAAGGGCAGTCTGCCGCGATAGTCACGTGACTGGAGAGGGAAACAGGGATCAATGCTCTACAAGAATAAGCGCTTTACAGACTAGCCTGCGATGCTCAATTCAGTCTATGGGTCTGCTTTGGTGGTCCACTTCTGGTCCTGCCTACGTCGTATTCGATCTAGAGATCTAGACCGGCACGGCCTGTTGCACGTAGAGGTCGGCGTCGCGCTCAATCTGCTGCATGTCGAGGCGGTTGAGCAGGGCGTCTTGGACGCCCTCGACGACGTCGCGCTCCTCCATGGCGGCGGCGACGAGGGCGACTTCGCGGGCCCAGTAGGCGTGCATGCGGCCGCGCAGGTCGGCGTCGCGGAGGGTGGTGTTCTTGACAATGGCGGCGGCGTTGAGGCGGCTGCGGGCGGCGGCGAGGGCGCGCGTGGCGGCGTGGAGACGGGCGGCGGGGGCGCGGCCGGGCTCGACGGAGCCAAAGAGGAGGAGGCGGGCGAGGGCGGCCGGCTGGCTTCTGCCCCCGTGAGGAGGGCCGGGCGTCCAGCCGGTGGCGCAGCAGTAGAGCGCGGCGGCGAGGGCGGCCAGCAAGAGGCCGTCGACGGCGCCGCGGGCGCGCTGGGCGGCCCAGAAAAAGTAGGTGAGCTCGCCGGCGCGGGCGGCGCGGGCGTTGGCGTGGCCGTTGTGCGTGGCCAGCAGGGCGACGTCGACGGCGGCCACCAGCGCCGCGGCCACCGAGGCGGGGACGTGCCAGCGGCGGACGCGGGCGGCGGCGAGGTCGTAGGCGAGGTCGGCGGGGGAGGTAGAGGTGGCTGGGGCGGATCCCGATCCGGACTCGGATCCAGCCCCCGCTCCTGCTCCCACGCCTCGTCGTCCCAGCAGCGCCAGCGGCGACGTGGCCACGGCCATGACCACCAGCACGGCCAGGTGCTGGGCGGCGAGCCCGATGAGCGCGTAGTAGAGGTAGGCCGTGGTGCTGGCGCCGGCGCCGTCCTGGCCGGTGCCCGCGCAAAACGGACAGCCCACCAGCACGTCCGGCCCAAACTGCAGATACGCCAGCCGCGACTCGAGACTGGCAAAGCGCGCCCGCAACGCCTCGTCGGCGGCCGTCAGCGCGCCGTCGCCGCCGCCGCCGCCCTCCCATGCCCGCCGGGCCGCGAGCCGCGTAAAGAGCACGTCCGTCGGCGTCTGCAGCCGCGACTCCGTCACGACAAACACATTGTCCGGCAGCGACGGCCACCACCAGGCCGACAGGCTCGAGGGCAGCCGCGGCAGCAGACCGGCCGAGGCAAAGCTCAACACCGCACCCAGCACCAGCAAGCCCAGCACCACCGCCGTCTGGCGCCGCAGCGGACGCTCCGTCTGCAGCGTCTGGTTCTGTTGCTGCTGCTGCTGGCGAGCGGCAGCCGTCTGAAAGCGCCGGAAAGCCGCCAGGCCTTGCGGCAACAGCAACGGCGCAAAAAAGATGAGCAGCTGCTTGAGGCTGGCCGTGTTGTTAGCAGGCCACGGCAGCAAGCCCCATCGGCCAACAAAAAAAACTCACGTTCCCCACGGTATCTCCATGGCTGATGCGGCGTGTTTGCGGCCGTCGCCTTGTCAATGTGGCCTATGAAAGTGATACAAGACACGTTCGCTGGTCGGCCTAACTGGTTTCGTGTCCAGTGGCGTCTGTCAGAATCCACGTGACCAAGCGTAGTGGGGCTCCCCGGGCCATAAATTGAGAGGAAATTTTTGTATTTGCTTCGCGAACCCAAACTCCTTCCCACCATGTAAAAGTTTCTGTTTCCCGCAACTGTGAGCCACCGGCCATGACAAGGCCAGCTCCAGAGGTTTGTAATTTTTTTTTGTCGCATTACGCTGCAATTCGCGCGAATCGGATGACGGGCACTATCGAAGCTTTGCCGGCCTCCCTCTCGAGGGGAGTAAACTGTCCAGTGGCCGGCGGAGTCAATATGAATGCCTAGAGCGAACCCAAGCACTCTGCCAAGAGTCATCTCACGTCGTGTTGCAGGACCTCCATTGCGTTTCCGTGGAGAACTACTGCGTCAAAATGATGAGAGACATGTTTATTCGTAGTATTGCCGTACAGTGAACTTTTAAGTACTGCTTGCGGCCGGCGTCTTTGCGGCCGGCGTCTTCGCGGCCGTCTTGGCCTTGCTGGCGGACAGCGCCTTGAGCGCGAGCAGGGCGTCGCGCAGCAGGATGGCCACGCCGGAGCAGGCCAGCTGCCAGGACGTGATGCTGACGCTGCCGCGCGGCGCGCGCGGAAAGGCGAGCAGCCACTCGGCGTAGGCGGGAAACCAGCCGTGCGGCAGCCAGAACATGGGCTCGCGGGAGAACCAAAAAGGCAGAAAGTACGGCAGGATGCGCGAAAAGAAAAAGAGCACCACGGTGATGCCGCTGTTGAGCTTGTTGCGGGTGGCGTCGACCTTTGTGTCTGGGGAAGGGGTCAGCACTTCAGCCCATGGAGACGCCCGACACCCGCGGCCCTTTTCACTCACTGATCGCCTCCATGTCCGCCTGCATCTTGTCGTGCTGTCGCCGCAGCCGTGCCCACTTGGCAAACTCGTCCTGGCTGCTGGTCGCGTGCAGTTCGCGGCGGACCTTGAGGAGTTCGGAATACGCCGCGCGCTGCTTGGCCAGGTCGGCCGACCACGTCAGGGGCATGCGTTTGTAGACGTTCCAGAGCTAAGGGCCAGACGGTCAGGACGAACTGTACAGGAGAAAAAGAAAAAGAAACGGAAACGTACCGCACTCGAAATGGTCGTGGCACTGATCCACCGGCCCAGCTGGGCCAGGATCTCGACCAGAAAGACGACAAGCAGGAGCGACGGCATGGCGTCGGGCAGCGGGGTCGAAAAGGGACGCAAGACGCGCGGACGAGAGGCAGCTGGCGAGCGCAGCGAAAAGGCGATGCGGCGTGGACGGAGAGAGAAGAGCGACGTTGCCCGCAATTGGGAGCAAATGCCAGCAAGCTATTATTAGGGCATTTTTTTGGGGGGGGGGAGGAATAACTCCGTATTCACTGTGCGCTAAACCCGTTTGTTCGCGTCTCATTCGTCCAATCGTCTGCTACCACCACTGAGCTTCCCCCCGTCTTTACGACGTACACTTGTCACCCCCCCTCCCCCCCCGCCTCCATGTCCCGGGCCCTCGACCGAGAGACGATCGCTGCGCTGCAGTCCGGCGACCCGGCGGCCGCCTACCGGGCCATTTCCGGCGTGCTGGTCGCGCCGGCCTCGGAGCCGGGCCAGCTGCTGGAGATTGAGTTTCTCGGCGGCCGCAGTCCATCAGGCCAAGGGGACGATGCCTTTTTCCTGCGAGACGGCAACGCCCTGGCCGTCCGCAAGCTGGCCCTGGTCCAGGCCTTTTTCGTCGCCCGCCAGCGTCTGCAGCGATACCTGGCCGCGACTGTTCCTGACAGTGACGACTCGGACATTCTCGCCGCCACGGCCGTCCTCTTGCTCTTTGACCCCGAACACCTCACGGCCGCCAACACGCGCAAACGCGTGATCCTACGGGCCCTCGCCGCCGGACGCCACGACGCCGCCGCCGCCGCCCGCGTCACCGCCCACGAACGCTACCTCGTCGACAGCCTCCTGACGAGCCACCTGCACCGGCACACCAAGTCGCCGACGCTCTGGAGCCACCGCCGATGGCTGGCCACGCTGGCCACGCTGGCATCGGACAGGAGTCCCGACCACGACTGGGCCACGCCCCGCCGCAGCCTCGACGTCGTCCTCGTCGCCGCCGTGCGCCACCCGCGCAACTACTACGCCTGGGACCACGTCCGCGGGCTGGTGACCGCCGCCGTGGCCGACGTGCATACTGTAGACACTCTGCTGCCGCCCGTCCGCGACTGGTGCGGCCGCCACCACGACGACACCTCGGGCTGGTCGTTTCTCTTTTTCTTGCTGCGGCGCAGCCCGCCCGCCCGGCTCGACGAAACCCTCGCCCAGGTGCACCAGTGGGCCGCGTCGCTGCGCTGGACGGGCGAGGCGGTATGGGTGTTTTTACGGACGGCGGCCATGGCGGCGGCGGCGGCGGCGACAATGACAACGACATCAGAAAACGACCCCTGTCGCCGCCTCCGGCACACGGCGCGTGTTCTGCAGGCCGGGCTGGACCCGGCCTCGACGGACTGGCGGGTGCTGCAGCACGCACAAGAGGGCTTGGGCGAGAGCACGGGGGAGTAAGCCTGGCAAAGGAGGAATCCAGCCACAGCAAGTCTCGAGCCGAGCACGAGTAGAAAGCTCAAAATAGACTACTCGGCCTCCTTGGCGTTCCGTGCGAGCACGAGTGCCGAGTGGCCGGGGTTCTGACCCGGGGCCCATCTGGGCGTCTGACTCGGGAAAAATCACATCTTTTCCCATGTCTCTGTCATGTGCAGCGTCCAGTTGGGTCCCATTGCCCGTCGCCCGCAAAATCCCTACAAATGGCATGTTGTAGCGCTTTTGGGGCGGGTGGCTCCGGAGGGCTAGACGTCTGGCCAATCGCTGGCGGCCGGCTGCGCAGTACGCCAGATCCTGGCTGGGCCCTATCTGGCCAGTATAATCTCGTCCCTTCCAGCACACCTTTTCGTCGTCACGCCACTGGTCTGGCCCAAGTGACGTCGGCGGGGCCGCCTCCCAGCCAATGGGACGCCGCCCACAGGCCCCCAAAGGCCCCCAAAGGCCCCCAAGAACGCCCAAAGGTCCCCGGAGCCAGTCCCCCCCGCACACCCAACAAAGCCCCGACCACGCCACAGGCACCCGACACTGGCAAGATTGGGCGCCAGAATCGTGCTACCGCCACAACATGACTGACGGCCATTGTGCCAGTCCGCCGCGAAATGCCCTGAGGCTGCGCCGTCGCCGCCGTGACAACATGCGATGCTCACGACGCCTCGGAATCGCCTCGAAAAAGGTACGGCGGCCGTAGGGATGTCCTCTCCCCCCCCTAGGGACGTCTGCGCCTATTATAAAGGGCCTGCTGGGCCTCCCTGCTTGGATGAGGCTCTCCTGTCCATCAGCATTCGCCGAGTTATCAAGAGATCTTCTCTATATCAGCCCAACCATCACGCAAATCAACCCACACACACACTACTCGAACCAAACTTTTTAAAGAGATCCTCCCATCTCTCTCACACACTCAAAACAACCATGTCTGCCATCTCAGCCAAGTATGTTTTGGACACTCCCCACTGGTCGAATGCCAACCACTAACCGTCTCAGGATCGTCCCAACCCTCGTCACCGTCGGTGCCGTCACGGGTGTCGCCACCTACGTGCGCAGACAGCTCGTGCACGAGTCCAAGACCATGGACCGGTACTTTTCCAGCTACAACACCCCGCAGAGCGAGGCTTCGCGGAAGCGCGTCTTTGACGGCGCCGTCGAGGACCCGCGCACCAGCTTGATGAACATCCTGGGCTGGAAGAAGCAATAGACGGGGCCGGAGCATATCAGGGGGCGATTGATTTTCTGGGGTACCATGACGACTGGCGTTGACCATCTTATACCTTTGCATTTTTAGAGGCCTGCAGATTCGCGGCCCGGCAAGGTCGAATAGTCTTGAATACATTTAATTCTTATGAATCTTCACGTGACACTGGTGACCGCCACAGCGTACCACGTAATCTTACTCCGTACTGTAGTCGTGCATCACTTGTGCTCTGTTCCCAGCCTGCGGCTGCCATTGACCATGATTGGCCAGCTCGCCCCAATCAGAGGAATGTGCAATTCCAGCCAGCATCCACGATCGGCTGCGGTGTATGTGCATACGACGTACTCGTAAATGAGACGCCTTGGCCTGTAAGATACGATGCGCAGGCCGAACCCCTGGCAGATTCCGCAAGTGCTGCTCCACCAACGCACAGAGGGACTAGCGTATCCGCCAGCTCAGGGGGCGGCCTGACTGTGGGGTTCGCTCGCAAAAGCTGTTCGTCCGAACCAGAGCTGCACGACCGCCGGCGCAGGACCGACATTGGACAGACGCTGGACCGACCTGGACAGACACGGCCATGACGACAGCGCCGCCACCCCTGCCCATGCCTGCACAAGTAAGCTTGTCTGCATCCCCTGAACGCCGACAGCTCTGCGGGTATGGGGGGGGCCGTCCACAAGGCTTGTTGTCTCGCTGGCTTTCCGTGTTTCTGGTCAGGAATGCTGCTGTCAGCCACTGGCAAAATTCGGGGGGTCAGCACGAGTGCCGAGTACTCGGTACTTCTTGGCCGTACGAGTACGGAGTACGGCCAAGAGGTACCTTCGTTTGTGCTCCCTGCGTCGCTTCTGTAAAGGGAAGCCAGCAAGCAGACTATGGCAGGCTGGCCAACCAGACAGTGTCTTGGCATCTCCACCTCCAGGATCTGGGCAACCCAGGAACAGGAGGACCAGACGCAATGCTCCACCAGGCCGGACAGCGCGGCTGCCCTTCTTCTGCAAGCTCGTCGGCGTCGTCTCCCCACCCGGCGTTTCTTTTGCACTTGGCGTCATTCTTCTATTTGGCTGGCTTGGTGCCTCTTTCCTCTTTTTCTTTTTCCTCGGCCCTGTTGCGTGTCGCTGAACACACTTTCGTTTTACCTTGTTTTAGTACTCTCTTTAGCTGCCGACGGCCTGTATCGTCCGTCGTTAGTTTCCCCCCAAGCGTCTCGTATTTTCACCTCCTCACTTAATTGTCCTTTGTCTCGCAGTGCCTCGCGGCATCGTGCTTGCCCGTTCGCTCGTTTCCTGTCGACTCTCGTTTCGCCCTGCTTGTGTTTCTCGTTCTTCTGGTCTTCTCTTGTCCTTGTACTGTTCGTTTTGGGTTTCTCGCATCTCCAACTGTATTGCCAGCATCAAAAGCATCTGGGACCAGCATTCTTCGCGTCTCTCCTAATTGCCCACACAGCCGACAGCTTGTCCTCGCTACGAAATCGGCATTTCCAAACACCAATGCGGTGCTAATCTCTAATTATCCATTTCTCCTCTCTCTCTTGCCGTCTTCGATGCTGGGTCTGCAAGCCCGGAACTCTCGGCCCCTCCCCAACCGCTTCGGCGGGCTCTAAACAAGAGACCACCGGCAAGACTCTTCACGGACAGCTTGCTTTCCACATCACACCCCTCACCATGTTGGGCACTGCCGTGCTCTTGCAGTTGGTCCTCTGGATATCTGCCGTCCATGCGTTCTACCCGTGGTTTCCGTCCTGGGTCTGTTCAGAGACCGATGGCGTCTGCGATTCCAGCGATTCCAGCGATTCCACAGAGAAGCGACATGTCTCTTCGGTCGGGAGTGTCTCCTTTCCACTCAGCCGGAGGAGGCATGGACATAGCAAGGTGAGAGGAAGAGAAGAGCAGGAGCGAAAGAGGGAAGAAGAAGAGGAAGAAGGCGTTGCTAACCGGCCGCGCCGACTCAGCCTTACCAGCCAGCAGTAGACAGGCCGCTCAGCGTCAGAGTCGCCCACCAGGCAGATCAGCTCGCGAGGAAGCTCGCAGCCGTCGTCCCGACCCCGGCCAACGGCCTGGCCAAACGCTCCAACACCTTTTCGATCGACACAGCCGCCACGCCCACGGCCAGTCATGCGGCAGGCATCGACCAGGACGGCACCGACTTCTCGTACTTTGTGCAGGCCCATCTCGGCTCCGAAGACACTCCCATGTACATGTTACTGGACTCGGGCGCCGGGGCGACGTGGGTCATGGGTGCCGACTGCACGTCGGCCGCCTGTGCGCTGCACGACTCGTTTGGCGCGTCCAACTCGAGCACGCTGCAGTCCTCCAACAGCGCCTTTTCCATCTCATACGGCTCGGGCACCGTGGCCGGCAAGCTGGCCAGCGATGCCCTGACGGTGGCCGGCATCACGGTAAACATGACGTTTGGCCTGGCCAACAAGACGTCCAGCGACTTTTTGCACTTCCCCTTTGACGGCATCCTCGGTCTCAGCTTGAGCAAGGGCGCAACGGACAACTTCTGGGACACGGTCAGCGACAGCGGTCTGCTGGACTCCAACCTGTTTGCCATTTCGATCTGGCGCGAGTCGGACGGCGGCACCAATGACGGGGAGCTGACACTCGGGGCCACCGACTCGACCAGGTACACTGGCTCCATCAGCTACACCGACGTGCCGTCGAGCGCGGGCAGCGCGTGGGCCATTCCGATGGGCGACATTGGTTTCGACGGCTCGCTGGCCAACGTGACCGACCGGCTGGCCTACATTGACACGGGCACGACGTACATGTTTGGCCCGGCCGCCGACGTGGCCGCATTGCACGCCCTGATCCCGGGCGCATCCAGCAGCGACGGCGGCACGACGTACACGGCGCCCTGCGACACGGACCTGCCGCTCTCGGTCGTCTTCTCGGACGTCTCGTACAACATCTCGGCCGCGGACTGGCTGGCCAGCGGCACCACTGGCAACTGCACGAGCAACGTGTACGGCCGCGCGGTCGTCTCGGGCGCCTGGCTCCTGGGCGACTCGTTCCTCAAGAATGTCTACACCGTCTTTGACGTGGATGGGACACGGATCGGTAGGTTTCTGCCCCTGCATTCTCGTCTCTTCTCTTCCTAACTGGCTTTCCTCCAGGCTTTGCAGACAAGTCGAATTCGTCGTCCTCGGCGTCGGCCTCTACAGCGGCAGCTGCAACCGCAACTGGGTCGTCTACCACTCCGCAAGAGACGTCGGCTACGGCCGTGGCGGACTCTTCGGCCACCACCACATCACAGTCGTCGCCTGCGGACCAGCTGATCAGCAGTACATACGTTACCGTCGCTGTTGTCGTGGCGGCTGTTTTCCTAGTAGCGTTATAGATGAGATGGATACCCCGGTGATTGCGGGAAGAAGTGAAAAGGAGCAACTCCCGCCGAGAGATAAATTAGGCTCCAAATTATGTAAGATAGCACCAGCAAGTCCAGGCAGATCCGACATGGATCTCCAGCGCGCACTCATAGATTCCTTTAAGCAATAGATGAGCCTATTTGCAGTACGTCGTATGCTTCCAGCTGCGGGAAGAAGGCGGCATGTCAACCGTTTGACAAATCCGTTGTCTCCATGGTCGCTGGCATCTACTCCGTAATCTGACACGCCGCCCATTTCCGCTGAACCTATGCTGGCCCCACTCCAACCGCCCCTAAAGCCACCTGGCAAGACGGGCCCGCTAACCAGGGGCGGCCGTCAGTATCCGCAGGATCACGTGCAGTGCGCGGAACAGCTGGAAGGACGGGCGCAGCTATGGGGGCTAAAAGTTGGCCCAGCAGTGACGACGCGAACGGCAACGGAATCGGGCCATCGAGCGAAGCAGCGACTGAGTCCTCTTTACTGATTTGCGACCCTTTCGACATCTTCTGGGAACGATGCGGCGGTGAGCGGGTTGTTGGGCAGAACGAAAAACAAGGCGCACAAGAGATCGATTTTGGGCCGTCCGGGGGAGGACGAAGAGAAACGTACCATGGCCGGGGCACAGTCGCGGGGAGACGGGGAGGAGCACGAGGGGCTGCTGGCGGCAGGGACACACGACGAGGATACCGAAGGGGCCAAGACGGCCAGCAAGGCGGACGGGGGCGTGGCGGGCAGCGCGGACGAGGAAGAGGAGGATCTGGTGGTGCACGCGGCGGGCGGTCTGCGGCTGGTGACGACGATGAAGAGCAGCACGGGCGAGGAGCACGGCGCGAGCGAGGCGGGGCGGGACACGGGGCGGGGCGGCGGGCTGTCGTCGCTGCGGTCGCCGCGGACGCCGCGGACGCCCAACCGGGTGCGGTTTGACCTGACGCCGCAGGTGGCGAGCCTGCCGGGCAGCCGCGGCACGTCGACGGACGAGTCCGGCTGGACCGGACGGGACAGTTTCGGGGGCGACGGCGACGACGACTACGAGCCGGGGGCGGGGCAGCACCGCGTGCCGCTGCTGATGGGACTGGCGGCGGGCCGTGATGACGACCAAGCTGGAACGGACGTCGACCTGGACCCCGATCTCGAGGCCGAGCACGGCCGCGCCAAGTCGGGCATGCGCAGCGCGTTCATGAACATGGCCAACAGCATCATTGGCGCCGGCATCATCGGCCAGCCGTACGCGCTGCGCCAGGCCGGCCTCGTCGCCGGCGTCGTGCTGCTGGTCGGCCTCACCGTGGCCGTCGACTGGACCATCCGCCTGATCGTCATCAACAGCAAGCTCAGCGGCGCCAACAGCTTCCAGGGCACCGTGGCCCACTGCTTCGGCCGCCCCGGCCTCGTCGCCATCAGCCTCGCCCAGTGGGTCTTTGCCTTTGGCGGCATGGTCGCCTTTGGCGTCATTGTCGGCGACAGCATCCCCCACGTGCTCGCCGCCGTCTGGCCCGGCCTCCACGACGTGCCCGTGCTCGGCCTGCTCGCCGACCGCCGCGTCATCATTGTCGTCTGTCTGCTCGGCGTCTCCTACCCGCTGACGCTCTACCGCGACATTGCCAAGGTGTGTGATGATGACTAATCTTTTTTTTTTGACAAGACAACTAACACCCCCAGCTCGCCCGCGCCAGCACGTTTGCCCTCATCAGCATGATCGTCATCATCGTCACCGTCGTCGTGCAGGGCGCCCTGACGCCGGCGGCCGAGCGCGGCTCGTTCAGCGCGCCGCTGCTGACGGTCAACACGGGCATCTTTCAGGCCATTGGCGTGATTTCGTTTGGTGGGTTTTCTTTTCTTTTCTTCTTTTCTTCTTTTCCTCTCTTTCCTCCTCTCTTCTTTTTTCGTCTCCCCCCCTAACACCTCCAGCCTTTGTCTGCCACCACAACTCCCTCCTCATCTACGGCTCGCTCAAGACACCCACCATGGACCGGTTCGCCCGCGTCACCCACGTCTCCACGGGCGTCTCCATGGTGGCCTGTCTGCTCATGGCCCTCGCCGGCTTCCTCACGTTTGGCGACCGCACGCTCGGCAACGTGCTCAACAACTTTCCCGCCGACAACACCATGGTCAACGTGGCGCGGCTCTGCTTCGGGCTCAACATGCTGACGACGCTGCCGCTCGAGGCGTTTGTCTGCCGCGAGGTCATGTTCAACTACTACCTGCCCGGCGCCCCCTTTAACCTGCAGCTGCACGTCCTCGTCAGCACCGCCCTCGTCGTCTGCGCCATGACGCTCAGCCTCGTCACCTGCGACCTCGGCGCCATCTTTGAGCTCGTCGGCGCCACCAGCGCCTGCGCCATGGCCTACATCCTGCCGCCGCTCTGCTACATCAAGCTGACGACGCGCAGCTGGCGCACGTACGTGGCCGGCGCCATTGTCGTCTTTGGCTGCTCCGTCATGGTCATCAGCCTGCTGCAGGCGTTTGGCAAGATTGTTCGAGGTACGTGTCACGTGATTTGACCGCCAAAGATACGGCCACAACTGACGGACAATATAGGCGAAGGAGGCACCGCGCAGTGCCGGTAGACCGTAGACCGTTCGTTCCGAGTACAACACAGTACGAGTATATGCGGATGCATTGGGCACGGAGTAATTACATAGTGTTTTCAAAAGAAGCCCCTGTCTGGGGGGCCCTGGCCGACCGATATCTGCATTTGCTTTTCGGGCAACATGGTTGGCCGAAGATCGTATCATGGAATGGTGCAAGATAGCAAATATGCGGGGGGGAGAAACCAGCGAGGCAGCCTGCCTATCGTGGTTAGGCGATCGGCAGCCTTTCCTGTTCGAGACAAGCGGCAACGGGTCACACCGGCTTACACGACAATTGCCGTTTTGGACAGGCAGCCGGGCCGGTGCAGCGGTGTCGCGACCGGCATAGCAAGAGGCGGCCAAAAGGCGGGCGCAAGGGACCTGCAGGCTGCGGAATCGGCGGTGCGGAATCGGCAGGCGTTCCGAGGTCGGGTGGTCCGGATCGCATGCAGATGCCCGATTCGAGTCATTCGAGTCATTCGAGTCATTCGAGTCATTCGAGTCATTCGAACGCAGAGTGTTGCCGGTCGGTCGGGCCAGCCGAGCCGGCTGAGCCACCAGTCCCGGAAAGCGTGCGTCTTGCGACGCCGCATCTATAGAAGAGCCCCGTTTATTCCCCGGTTATTCCCCGTATTTTCCCCGCCAAGCAGCCGGTCGATCTCACAGGTCGTCGTCCCACGGCGGCGACAGTTCCTGGTCGGCGTCCCAGTAGGCGTCCCAGTCCATGTCGGCAAGGGCCACCAGGCCCAGGGGATCGTCCGGCGAGGGCAGGGGGGTGGGCAGGACGGGAGCCGAGAAGGGGGGCGAGGGCGGCAGGGCCGGCAGGGTGGCGGGAGCGGACACGGCGAGACAGGGCGTCGGGGCGGGGGGGTCGACGGGGGCGGCGGCAAAGGCGGGAAGCGGCGTGCCGGGCGTCTTGATGGTCTTGGCCGTCTTGGCCGTCTTGACGGGTTTGAGCGTCTTGACGGGCTTGATCATCTTGATGGTCTTGAGCGTCTCGGGCGGCCCGTCGGGAAAGAGGAGGCCGTGGATGCGGGCGGAGAGGGCGGCCTCGTTGGGGACGGGGGTGCCGTCGAGGGGGAGGACAGACTGGACGATGGCGGAGACGTCGGCGAGCAGGGCGCGTAGCGGGTCGAGACAGCGGGCGGCGTCGGGCCAGGTGACGCAGAGGGAGTCGAGCAGGTCGATGGCGGCGGCGGCCAGGACGAGCGGGGTGTCGGGGCGGACGGGGTTGATGCAGTGGAGGGCGTAGGAGGCGAGCCAGTCCTGCCAGGCGGCGTCGAGCAGGACGACGACGGTCTCGTGGAGGATGTGGACGGCGTGCCAGGGGTAGAAGAGGCGGCGGCGGCGGGCGTGGCGCTGGTAGTCGTCGACGAGACAGGCGCAGGCGTGGACGCAGGCGGCGCGGTCGGCGGGCGAGCGATGGGGCAGGCGGGGACAGGGACGGTGCAGGCGGGTCTTGAGGTGGCCGTAGTGGACGCGACGCAGCTCGAGGGTGTGGAGGGACTCGGCGTCGCGCAGCCAGGCGTCGAGACGGGCGTCGACGCGGCGGACCCAGGGGGCGAGGGGGTGGGGGTCGTCGAGGGCGAGGAGGGCAAAGTTGTGGTTGTGGTGGTTGTGGTGGTTGTGGTGGTTGTGGTGGGAGTGATCCTCGTCCGGGTCGGAGAGGTGGTCGTCGGCTGGGACGGCGAGGGCGACGGCCTCGGCGCGGTCGTCGCGCAGCCAGAGGACGCGGTGCATTTCGGACTCGAGGGCGCGCAGGCTGTAGAGGTGGGCGGCGGGGGCGTCGTCCGGGAGGGGGGGGCTGTTGGTGCTGTTGGTGCTGTTGGAGCTGCCGGTGCCGTCATCGGACGCGGGCTGGACGTGGGGGTCGGCGGGCCAGGCGGTGGCGACGCCCTCGGCGGCGGTGGCGAGCGGCAGACGCAGCAGGGTCGAGAGCGAGCGTTCCATGCCGAGGGCGAGGGCAAAGAGCGAGAGGGCAAAGGGGTCGGCGGCGGCGGCGACGGAGGCGCCGGCGGCGGGCCGGTGCAGGCCGAGGGCGCGGCCGATGCGGACGGCGGCCCAGACGCAGGCCCAGCTGTCGACGCGGGCGGGGTGGACGTGGCCGTAGTGGGCGAGCAGCAGACAGACCTGCAGGCGGGGGACGGGGTCGAGGCGGGCGGTGCGGCGGAGGTGCTGCAGGGCGGTGGCGAAAAAGGCGTCGGAGGCGGTGCGGGCCTGGCGGTCGGAGCGCCAGGTCAGGGTGCGGGCGGAGACGGCGAGGACGAGAAAGACGGCGAAATAGTCAAAGGAGCAGAGGCCCGACTCGGGCCGGATGCCGCGGGCCAGGGCGGCGTCGGTGTCGCCGCCGTCGACGGCCAGGATGCGGCCCAGCACGGCGCGCAGCCAGGCCGGCTGCAGACAGGGGTACTGGGGCAGGTGGGCGGACGTGTAGTTGGCCAGCATGGTCTCGAGCGCGGCCAGGGGGATGCGGGCGAGGTTGGTCGGCGGCGGGGGGGCGTCGGAGGCGTCGGCCGGCGAGACGGCGCTGTCGTCGGCCGACCGTTTCCGCTTGGACGGCTTGACGTCGGGCTGTGTGTCCTTCTTCGCGTCGTCCGTCTCCTCTGGGGCATCGTCGTCGTCTCTCTCCCGCGCCGGCCCCGGCACACTCCCCCCCCGCAGAAACTGCCACGCCGCCAGCCCGCCGCCCTGGCCGGTGGCGCCGCCCTCGGTGGCCCGCACGGTGCCGCGCACCAGCCGCGCCGCCAGCGCGCGTGCCACGCCGTCGGCCGTCTCCTGGGCCTCGGCCACGCGTCGCTCCAGCGCCGCCACCTGCTCCTCCAGCGCCCGCACCAGACTGCGCGGGTGGTCGGCGCCGGCCAGACCGCCCAGCCCCGCCAGGATGCTCTGGCCCGGCAGGCCGCCGCCGCCGCCGCCGCCGCCGGCACTCTGGCCCGAGTGGCTGCTGTGGCCGAGTCGGCCACTGGCACCACTGGCACCACTCCCACTTCCGCCACTCCCACTCCCGCCACTCCCAATCCCTCCTCCTCCTCCCGCCCCCTCCACGCTCTCGCCCGCGCTCCCGACGCCCGCCCGCCGGCCCACGTCCACCCCCCCCCGGCACACGGCGCCCGCCCGCACACAGGCGCCGCACGACGGATAGCCCGAGTCGCACTTGGTCTTGCGCTTCTTGCAGCGGGCACACACTTTGGACGACGAGCGCCGGCCGCTCGCCGGCGTCAGCGGCAGCGGCAGAATGTTCATGGCAAGTGGAATCGATAAAAGGACCATGGAAATGGCAAACAAAGACAAATGACAAAATGACAAAAAAACAAAATGGCCAAACGACCAAACGACCAACTGAGCAAAATGACCCTAATGGCTCAAGACGGACGGAGAAATGCAGGGACACATCTTATTGTCCCAGAAAATTCACAATGCCTGTCAGGAACGTGATAAGGTCGCGCCTGCCACCGGCCCGGGGGTGCGAGTGGGGTACTTGTCCACTGATCGCGCCTTCCGACCACGCTCCCACGTCCACACGCGCCATTTGCGACGCACCTACCTCGTCCGTACAAGGCATGTGCGAGGCAGCGCCTCCACCTCCACATGTGGATGGATTTGGGCTTCTCTCTCGCCTTTTCGATTTCTCGACTTTCGATTTCTCGCGTGTCCGCCAAAATGCTCAAGACGTGCACCCGTTGCCGTTCGCGGCGCATCAAGGTGAGACGCTCTGTTTCCCCAGCATCATTTTCATTCCGCCTCCCCCACTAACACCCCCAGTGCGACGCCCAGCTCCCCGCCTGCCGCAATTGCCACAAGGCCGGCCTGCCCTGCGCCTTTTACGACCACGTCCTCAAGGAGGATGTGCCGCGCAGCTACATCAAGCGCCTGCGCGACCGCGCCGACGCCCTGACCGCCGTGCTGGCCGCCCACGAGCGCGCCACCACCGCCGCCGCCACCCGCACCACGCCCACCACCGGCCCCGACCGCTTCCGCTTTGAGCTGCCGACCCGCTCGACCACCGACACCCTCGAGCTCGGCCCCGTGCCGCCCGTCCTGCTCGGCGACGGCACCGTCCGCAAGCTGCTGCTGCTGGGCGTGCCCGTCGTCGTCGGCGCCCCCGCCGACGCCCACGACGACACCGACGACGACGACGACGACCTGCTGGCCGCCTCGCTCTCGTCGCTGCCCTCGTCGCACCTGCACTCGGCCTCGCTGTCCTCGCTGTCCTCCTCGTCCTCCTCCTCCGCCGCCGCCGCCCTCCTCCCGCCCCCCCCCACCGTCCGCCTCCTGCTCGCCCACTACGCCCGCGCCGTCGAGCCCGCCCTCCCCCGCCCCCTCGGCCTCGTCTTCGCCGCCGCCCACCGCGACACCGCCCACAGCCTCCGCCTCCTCCCCGACCCCCGCGACCGCTGTCTCGCCCTGCTCGCCTGCGCCCTCGCCGCCGCCCACAAGAGCTATCACACCGCCGCCTGGCGCGCCGTCGCCCGCTCCTGTCGCCGCGCCGCCGCCGACCTCGCCACCCCCCTGCTCGCCCGCAACCGCCTCGACGACCACGCCGTCCTCATCCTCCTCCTGCTCGCCCTCTACGAGCTCGCCGACCCCGCCTGCGCCCGCCTGCACGACTACCTCGACGCCGCCACCCGCGCCGTCCTCGACCTCGGCTGGCACCGCCGCCTCGACGACTCCACCATTGTCGTCGCCGCTCCCTCGCCCGCCAGTCCCCGCAAGCCCTCGACCACCACCACTGCCACTACTGCCACCACTGCCACCACCACCACCACTACCCCCACCCCCACCACCCCCCTCCCCCCCTCGTCCCGCACCGCCGTCCTCGCCGCCCTCCTCGACATCGAGCACGGCCTCTTCGTCCTCTCCCTCCGCGAACCCATCCTCACAAACACCCTCCCCTCCCTCGCCCTCCCGCCCCCCCTCTCCGACGACGACCGCGCCCGCCACGGCTACCACCAGCTCGTCAGCATGCTCTTCCTCGACCGCCTCCCCCCCCAGTCCCCCAACCACCTCTGTCCCACCACCACGCCCCCCCTGGCCAACGCCGTCGCCCTCCTCCTCACCCTCCCCCCCGACCACCCCACCACCATCGAGGCCTGGCTGCTGCTGCACCCCCTCCTCCTCGACCACGCCCCCTGCCTCGTCTGCGCCCCCCCGCCCCCCGACCACGTCCTGCTGCCCCCCGGCCCCCCCGTCGCCCTGCACGCCCGCCTCGCCCACGAGGCCTGCCGCCTCGCCGACCGCGCCCACGCCATCCTCGCCGTCCCCGACCGCTTCCTGCCCCCCGTCCTGGCCGCCTACCGCGCCTTCATGGCCGCCTGCGTCATCGTTACCGCCGTCGCCGTCCGCTGGATTGTCCCCGGCCCCCAGCACACCCGCGCCCTGCTGCAGTGCTCCGAGGTCCTCGCCTTTACCACGCCCTGCTGGCGCGGCGGCCGCGACTACTATGACGTCTATCGCCAAATCTCAAAGGGCCTCGAGTGGCCCGCTTGACCTTGCAGCCGCCAGTACAAGTAGAGCCGCGTCTGTACTGCATACGCGTACCGTCCTCTTTCTACTTGCTGTGCATCACCATGACCCAATCCGGTCACTACGAGTACACATCCCCGCGCCACTACGAGTCTACGAGCACTGTACAAGTCTACAAATACTCGTATACGAATACGCACCGCCGACTGCATCTGTCCAAAGATCGTCGCGCGCACAGCATCGTCCAACCCCGCTGGTCGTGCTACAAGATGCTCCCTATCGTGTGTCTCGGCGTCTGGAACGCCTTGTCCCCTCGGAAGAGGGTTCGACCAACCACGCTGCACCAAAACAAATCCAAAAGTCCAAAATACTTTAGTACAAAAGATAGCAAAGATACCAAGTCTACACTGTGCTCATGCGGCACAGCTAGTCTCCACCGCTTCTTTCTGGTGGCGTTGGGGGCGGGGCCTTTTGGTACGTCGGGCGGCCAAACCGCCGTCCCGCAGCGGCCACAGCGGCCACAGTGGCCAGCACAAACAGCCCAAAGCACAACACCGGCACCTGATCCAAAGGAATCACACCCTCGCGGGGGAAAGGGCGAATCGAGCACGGCCTGCCCTGCACGGCGGAAGGCGCGACAATCGCCGTGCTACGTATCTGGCCATTCCACGCACCTTGCCTTGTTTCGTCCATATAAGGCCTGGCTTCCCCGCTCCTCGACGCGCTTCCTTCTTTCTGCCCTTTTTTTCCCCACCTTTTCTCTCTACCTTTTTTCCCATCCCACTTGCCAACCCAATCCAGCCCCAAGACGCTCTCTGTCTCTCTCGTCTCTCTGCACGCAAGCAACTCGCCTCGCCTTACCCTCTTTCCCACCACCCAACTCCACAAACAACATGCACGGCCACAGCTGCCCCAAGTGCGGTGTGCCCTACCCGGGCTCGACCAAGACCTGCGCGTCCTGCGGCGCGGTACGTGGCTGGCCATCCTTTCCCTCTTCCTCTTGTCTCCTTCCTACCGTTGCTGACTGGTTTCTTGCAGCACTGCCCCGTCTAAGAAAAGGCGATAAGAATCCTTCGCCCAGGAGACGTCCCGACGTCAGCCTACGTACGCCATGGACACGCTCTGCAGTTCTTTGTTCCGCCGAGAATTACAATAGCCCCCAGTATGGAAACGAAATGAAACCTTGAGAAACTTTGAAGAAACCCTGCATCCGGCCTCTGTCCGGTCCCTGTGGCGTCGTAGACATGGTTGGTGACGTGCTGTTGTATCTCGGCAAGTGCAAAAGAAAAGTCACATTATGGTCTCGAAAGAGCGCGCGGCACGGTCCGACTCGGGCGTGTCGAAAGGAAAACAGATAGAAAACACAACCGGAAGCAAGCACTAGTCTGCTAAGCAAAGCGCACGTATACAGCACAGCCCAGAACATGCAAAAGAAAAAAGGCACTCCAGCAGCCGCCACAGACGGTCGAGATGGCACAGACACGGGCCCGTCTGGCGGAACGCACAGCTTTCCTCTGTTAAAAGTGCCTCCAGCCTAGGTTTCCCATAGGCAACAAGTATTCTTTTTGACAGCGCAAAGAAAAACGTCACATGCCGCCGCCATACGGCCCCCGCCCGCCGAGCTCCCTGGATGCTGCCATCCAACAGACCTCGACGCCTGCCCCATTCTCTTCCTGCCGTCTCGATACCCCATCCTATATCACCATACCCCCCCTCCCACACTGTCTTCGCTGTCTTGGCCCTCCTCCTCCTCGGCCACCCCTTCTTCGCTATTGGGAAAACACGCAGAACGATCGGCAAGCAGAACGAGAAATAGCAGTAGATGGAAGATGCGCAAAATCGCAGCGGGTCCTTACTTCGCAGTCGACAAGGGAAAAAAAGACGAGAAAACTAAAAATCAAGAACCACGGTATATTCGAGAAGAGTTTGTGTTTGTTTGGTATGCAGAGACTCCGTTCGGGGACACTCTTGTCGTGGTGGTGCGGCACGCAGATAGAACCAAAACTCCCAGCCGAATCCATTACATCACGCGACGACCATCGTTGCGTCTCGACGGTGCCCCCGATGAAAGCATCTCTTCCGTCATCCGCCGTCGCGTAGCGACAACAGACAGCTCGAGCAAGACGAAAGAAGTAGAAAAGAGAAACCTGGCGACAAAATTGGAAAGTATGGATTACAAAGCGGTCGGTTAGGCGTCATGGCCTCGTGAGGTGCCGGACAGAGGGAGAGGGGCAGGATCGCGCCGTGAAGGCGGTTTGCACGCTGTCCTGTCCCTTACAGGAGCGAGCACTTGGGTTTCTTGTTCCGCTTGGTGCGCGACAGCAGGGCAGCGCGCGTGGCGTGCTCAAACACCTCGCGCACACCCTCGTTGGTCTTGGCCGAGCACTCGAGGTACTTGTAGGCATCGATCTTCTTGCGGACCTCCTCACCCTGTCAAGAGTGTTAGCGGCAAACATGCACGAGTCAAGGCTGTCAATATTTACCTCTTCCGGAGTGACGGGCTTCTGGCTCGTCTTGCGCAGCTCCTCGATCGTCTTGTTGTCGTAGCGCAGGTCCTTCTTGCAGCCAACCAGGATGATGGGAAGACCCTGGCAGAAGTGCAGAACCTCGGAAATCCACTGCAGGGAGCACGTGCCGTCAGTACAGAGCCCGGCCCGACCGGACAGCGTGACATGTGATCACATACCTTCTCCTGGACGTTGTCGAGCGAGTCGGGCGAGTCGACGGCAAAGCAGATCAGGATGACGTGCGAGTCGGGGTACGACAGGGGACGCAGACGATCGTAATCCTCCTGGCCAGCAGTATCCCAAAGGGCCAGCTCGACGTGCTTGCCATCGACCTCAACATCGGCAACATAGTTCTCGAACACAGTCGGGACGTAGACCTGGGAGAAAGCACGTTAGACAATGCTGATAAGAAAAGTACTGGCAAAGGACGGTCTGATGAGCTTGAGCGGTGCTTGATTGGACGTTGCTCAAATCAGGTGAAAGCAGATGCTGCCACGTCGTTGGCGAGCCGTGTCTTGGCGCCCACAAGGCAGTGCATGCAGGACTTCCCGTCGTGGCCGCCCAAGTCGTGTTTTGGACGATTGTTTGGACTGGCCCCTTTTCTGACCGCCAGGCAGGGTGCATGGACAGGCAAAGAGAACAGGAATACGGGGTATCTCGCAAAGCGGCCGTTTGCTGGTCGCCAGCAGGACAGGTGGATGGGGGAAAAGCTGCAGTTGGATGATGGTGATGGCCATGAAGCCACGCGTTATCTTACCTCCGGGAACGTGCCCTTGGAGAACACACTACCAAAAGTTAGCTTTCAGGGATGTAGATAGCAGCAGAAAGAGCAGCAAAAGTGACAGGATAGCGAGGCAGAAACGCAGAAACGCATGCCGCTGCATGCGAACAAACGAGCTGGGCAGAGAAGGATCGGTCGGGGACACGACGCGGCTGGGCCAGGTGGCTTGATGGGCAGAGGCGGCTGGGGGGACAGGAAGAAGCTCGATCAGGAGCATCAAAGGTAGAGACGTACATCAACAAACAGGTCTTTCCGCAGGCACCGTCACCGACGATGACGAGCTTCCGGCGAATCTCGGCCATTGTTGATGGTCAGTTTTTTGTGATGATGAAAATCGGCGGCGAAGGGCTGCGAAGACCGGACGATGGGTCGTAGGCAGCAATGTGGATGCGAGAGGGAAAAAAAAGAGGTGGAGAGCACAGAGCGGATGTGCAGACCGATGGGAGGTGGAGGGTGGAAAAAGGTCGGCAAGAAAGTCGAGGAAGGGTGGTGATGGTGATGATGGTGGTGGACGGCACAATGGGAGAGGAGCGCGGTGACAGCTTTAGGTGCGTTTCGAACGAGGGGGGGGCAGAAAGGGAGGGATTCCAGTAATAAATTCGGGAAGGAAATAGGAAGAAAATAGAATACGGAGGCGAGGAGATGTAGGGACGCCAGGGGGGGGGAGGAGAGGAGAGTGGGCTGGGCGGAGAAAACAAAAGGCGGTCATTCAAAATTAGCGGGCGGCCCCCAGGGCAGGGCTGGGCTGACAGCGAGGGCTGATTGCTACTGTGGTAGGACCCAGCCTCCCTGGCGAGCCCTGGGAGTCGCCTGGCGTCTAGCGCGCACGATACGGGGAGGATTAGGTGCTACGTGCTAGGTGCTCATAGCCCCCCCGTAGGACTGGCCGGTCCCCGTCACAGTCACCCTTTACGCTTTACGAGTCACTTGTATCGCACTCCGTATCTTAATCCGTCCTATTATGCACAGGCAAAAGGCAAAGTCAGGGCCCCAAAAGCCAAGACGGCAGAAGACCCCCCCCCCCCCCGGCCCCTGCGCCCTGGCGTTGCCCGCTGGGCCCCCTTTTCAGGGCGCAGCAGCGGCGTTTGTGTGGGAAAACGGGAACCAGTTTTTGCCAATGTGGCCGACCCTGGCCTGTTTCCATTCCTTTTTTTTTGCCGCTCGCGTGTCTGGCGTTGCTGCAACAACTGGAAGGATGTGCATGGGTGGTACGGAGGACTCCATATCGCTCTTGTAAGTACGGACATGTATCTACTTGTATCGTACTGCAACTCGTACATGGACGGGCAGCGGCGACGGGCTACGAGTACGAGGACTCGTACGTATCGCACGGTCGACACGCGTTTGCGGACTTTGCCGTTTGGGGCTAGACGACGATGCTGTTTTCTTGTCATTGTCCCAAAGGAGATGTGTTGCGGAGAAGCAGGAGGCCGTCGTAGGCCAAAAAGAGAGACGGCCAGACTACGAGTACGAGTACTCGTAATCTTGTATCTTACGTGGTATCGCACATACAGTAGTATGTACATGCTCCTTAGGGGCCAGGGCCCGATACGGGAGGCCCTTTGCCACCGGCCAGGCCCCAACGCCAGGGCTCTCTCTTTTTTCCCCCACATACACGACGTACTTGTACGGGGACAGGCTGTCCGAATGATTGCAGAGCGCTCCTTTGTGGGCTGTCTCGTCGGGGGGAGGACTCTGCGACCGATAACGAGACACCAGTTGGGCTGTGAGGTGGTGGAGCCGGGACGAGTACATCTTGCTCGTATTGCTCCGTGCTGCGTACTTGTAAAAAAAAAGTCCTACGGGATACCGCCGTAATCACTCGCAACTTGTAGGGCCACAGCCTGCCTTCCAGGCGCGCGCGCGCGGCTGGTAGGACTTTTTTAGTGGGGAAAAGGGGCAGCGCCAGAGACGGGAAATAATAGGAGACCGTCCAAGCCAGCCCCAAGCCAGCAAGACGCTGACGTAGGAATAGTCCCTATCCGTCGAGCATCGTGCACGGACCAAGAGTCTACGGGTTCTCACACACAGCCAACCTCTTCCATACTCGTAGTCAGTAGGATCGCTTCGGCGAGCTGCGCGCTGTGGGTACGAGTACTCCGTAAGCCAGCGGGTGAGCCAGCGGGCCAGTCTGCGCTACGACCGAGGTCAGTGGCTTGGCCGCAGGACCGACCCCGCCGGCGGAGGTATGTATGTACGGAGTACCTACAGAGTAGAAACGTAGACGAGCGCGCACGTGCCCAAGAAAGACGAAATCACGTGACTATTCGGACCAAGGCGAAACAATGAGCCGCAAAAAATTCCTTGTTGGCGATGCCGGTTACGAGCGTTGTGATGCGAGGTGGCCCTTTTTTTTTTTGAATTCAGACCAAAACTCCCAACGACACCATGCAGCGGATCGTGCTCCGGGCGGCCCAGGCGGAGAAGCAGGCGGCGAAGCGGCTGGCGGCCAAGGAGCGGGTGTGGGCGGCGGTGGACGGCGACCGGGTGACCAACACGCGGCGGCTGCTCAACGAGGAGCTGCGGGTGCAGGTGCGGCAGGCGCGGCGGCAGCGGCGGGAGGCGTGGACGATGGGCCCGCTGGCGCCGCGCCACGACCACGCGGGCGCGGCGGCGGACACGGAGCGGCGCGGACGGGCCAGCACGACGAACCGGTTTGGCGGCGACATGTTTGCGAGCGAGAGCATCCCGCACTGGGGCTCGATCAGCGTGCGGCGGCTGCGCAACGACGGCGGCCCGGTGACGGCGCGCGAGGTGGCGGCGCGCTGTGCGTGGGCGGGCACGCCCAAGCGGCTGTGTCTGGCGCTGGGCGACCGCGCCGTCGTGGTCGAGGGCCCGTTCAAGGGCAGCATCGGCGCCATCAAGGAGCTGCGGCCCGACGACGGCACCGTCACGCTCGAGGGCGTCGCCCGCACCAACATCACCGTGGCCGAGTCCCTCGTCCAGGACGCCTCCCAGTCCGTCCAGCAGATCGAGTCGGCCCTGCCCATCGACGCCGTCCGCCTCGTCCACCCCCTCGCCGACCCCGCCACCGGCCTCGTCCGCGACGTCATCATCCGCGAGCTCCGCCCCGTCGCCTTCCAGCTCGACCGCGCCACCCGCCGCCTCGCCTTTTCCCGCATCGTCCCCGGCCTCAACGTCCGCATCCCCTGGCCCCGTCCCGCCAACCCCCCTCCCGAGCCCGAGGACCACCCCGTCGACACCCTCCGCATCGATGCCGAGCACGTCTCCTTCGTGCCCACCCTCCTCCGCGCCCCCGCCCCCGACGCCGTCCTCGACGAGCTGCGCAACAAGTACTCCCGCTTCCGCACCCGCCACACCGCCGAGTACATTGCCCAAAAGGAGGCCGAGGAGGCCGCCAAACAAGAGGCCAAACGCTACGGCAGCGCCCTCGTCAAGGGCCGCCAGCCCGGCCTGGCTCCCCCCGGCATGCGCACGCCGCTCGACGAGTTCCACCTCCAGCAAAAGGCCCTCCGCCGCGCCCGCGGCCAGCCCGAGCTGACCGACGACATGCTCGAGCGCATCGGCCGTCTCATGGCCACCAACGCCCAGCCACGGCAAGGCGCAAAGGTGCCGCCATCCACATGAGCAGCCCTGCATCCGTGCGTGTGTCCTGTACATTAGAGAAACCCCCGTGGCGGTCTCCAAGCAAAGCAAGAAAGCATGAAAAAAAAGCCATTCCCAATTCTGATGACCATTGTCGTGTTCCGAGCAATGCCCTCCAAGAGAATGTCCAATACGTAATACATTTCCAAATCCAGTCCCGGCATGAAAATTATATGCCGTGGGAAACCCGGGTATAATATAGCTACAGCTCGTGTTACAGCCCCCCAAAAAAAAAAAAAAAAAAAAAAAAACATGCGTAGCAAGGTCCGTTCGTTGTACGTGTCAGTCGTTCATGGGTCGTGCAAAGCGTCCCGTCGTCTTCGTGTCGTCGTCTGCTCATTCGTCTCCGGTGGCCGTCTGGCCCTCCACGAGAATGACCACCGTGATCGTAGCCGCATAGGCTTCGCGAATGGCGCACGCCATACTGTCGCCGTCGTCAGTCCCACAACGATCAGCACAAAACGACACTCAAGAGACCCTTACCATGTGTTGCGCACGTCCGCCACAATAGCGCTGAGACCCCAGTGGGCACACCAGGCGCGGGCGAGCACCTCGTTGTCGGGCACGCCAAAGGCCTCGATCACCAGGACCTTGTCCGGGTCGCCGCCCTTGGTCACGGGCGGGAACTGCGGGCCCAGAACCCGCGTGCTGCCAAAGTGCACAGACGGGGACGACACGCGGTCGCGCGTGCTGGGGCGGACCGGCGGCGGCTTGGCCCAGTCGTGGACGTCGACGACCATGTCGGCCTTGACGACGGCAAAGACGTAGTCGAAAAAGAGCGGGTGCGGCCCGTTGGAGCAGGGCCAGGCACAGATATACGACACGTCGTAGTTGAGCTGGAGCGGCCACGACACGCCGTCAATGGCAAACAGAATGGAGGCGTCGAACCAGCCCGGGCTGTTGGACGGCCGGCCAGGGCCAGTGGCGGCGCCGGCGCCGGCGTCGGCTCCGTTGGGACGGTCCGCTGCCAGGGAGCTCTTGGAGGGCTTGGCGCTGGACACGGCCACCGGACGCAGGTTCAGCATCTCGATGCGCACGGTGTCGATCACTTCGGTGGCGTCGGTGGTCACGAGCTTGTAGTCGGCGACGGGGAACAGCTCCGAGGGCGGCCCGAGGGGGTCTGAGCGCTCGTTCATGGAGAGGACGTCGTCGACGGTCAGGCGCTGGCGCGGGTGGCGCGAGCGGATGCGGGCGATCTGGGAGCGGGCCAGGTCGACAGACGGCCGGGCCGGGCCGACCCAGCCGGCCAGCTCGCGGCAGGTCGGGGCCAGGACCTTGCCGACGATGGAGGTGGACGTCCAGTAGGTGTAGCTGCTGCGGTACTGGAAGCCGCAGTGCGGATGCGTGTGGGTCAGCATGGACAGGTCGTCGGTGGCGCGGTCGGGGTCGACGTCGATGAGGGCGTTCATGATGGCAAAGGAAAAGGTGGGCTGGGGGTTAGCAATAAGAATACATTCTGTCAACAGATAAACAGATAGAACGGACGACGCACCCCCGGCAGCACCAGGCCGCTGAAAAAGGCCATGACATGGGAGCTGATGGACTCGAGGCTGCCGTCGGCGTCGCGCTGCTTGAGATGGGCGACGGTGGCGGCCAGGTTGGGCCACTTCATGTCGCGGGCGAAGCGGCGCAGCAGGCGGATCTGGCGGGCCTTGAGCTTGAAGCGCAGGCGCACCTGGTCGGCGGTCTTGCCGTAGGCGTCGATGCGGACGTGCTCGCGCCAGCGGCGGGCCAGGGCCAGGTCGTACTGGAGCGTGGGCGGCAGCTGCAGCAGCAGCTTCTCCTTGGCCCACTCGCCGTGGTGGCGCGAGGAGATGCGCAGGTCGAGCTCGATGGCGAGCAGCAGCTGGTGGAAGAAGCGCGTGTACGGCGCCAGGTGGGCGAGGCCGGTGTCGAAGAGGAAGCGCGTGACGATCTGGTTGCGCGGGTGGGTGAAGTCGGTCCAGTAGTCGGGCCGCGAGAGGGCCATGATCAGGTCCGTGATCTGCTTGTCCAGCGTGCGTCGCGGGCCGGCGCCGCGGTCGGGGTCGCGCAGGAAGCGGTCGTAGAGGCTGCGCGAGAGCCGGTCCTGGTCGTCGTTCTCGGGGCCGGGCCGCTGCAGCTCGCGCAGCCGCTGGCAGATCTCGACGAGGCCGACGTCGCGCGGACGGACGCCGGCGTCCCGCAGCGCAATCGACGGCGGCTGCACGCTCCACTGGCCGGCCCAGTGGTTGAGCGTGATCGTGCCGGGGCGGCGGCCGAAGCAAAAGGCCATGCTCGGCTGCTCGAGCGTCTCCCACGGGTACTGGGCCGCCGCGTGCGGGCCGCCGGGGGTCTGCGTCGTGCGCATCGTCATGAGCTCCATCATGGCGTCGTAGAGGTCGACGCCGTCGGTGCCGTCCTCGAGGTTGTCCGGGTTCTCTCGGGGGTCTCGGTCTCGGCTCTCTCGGTTTTCTCGATTCTCTCGGTCTCGGTGGTCCCGGCTGGCCCTCTCGCCGCGGCGCCCTCCCCGGCTGCCCTCCCGGCTCTCCCGACTGTCGCGGCCGTCCTCGCGGCTGTGCCTCCCGCTGCTGTCGGCAGCCTCGGTCTGGTTGCCCGACGAGGTCGTGTACAGCGTGTAGTACTCGTCCGGCGCGTGCGGCACGTCGCGTCGGTGGCCGTTGTGGATGGGCGCGCCCCGCGCGATAAGCTCCATGGCGCTGTTCAGGGGCAGCTCAGCCGTGACCGGAACGCCCCACGGTGGCCAGTCTGTCAGCGGACCGGCAGACAGGACGGCCTGGGAGCGGCCCGCGGGCCCGAGGGTGGGCGCGGCAGCGGGCTCCCGCTGCTTTCTCCGGACCGACGACGTCGCTGCCGCCGGGGGCGTCGTGCGGCGGCTGGGGGCCTTTCCCTTTGTGTCTCTCCGGGCTGGCAGTCGAGGGACCGAGCTCTGGGGCCGCACCTGCGTTTGGGCGCGGACCGGTCCTCCCTGTGGCCGATCCGGCAGCGCAGGCGGCGGAGTGCGCGAGGCGGCGGCCTCATCGTCCGGCTTCCAGGACTGTCCGAGTCAGCGAAAGGGAACGCCAAAAAAAGAAGAGCACACGACGGCCGGCCTACCAGTTTCGTCAGTCGCTTGGAGCTGGAGCGGAAGAGGCCGCTCCAAAATCGCCGCTTGCCAGGCTGATTGTCGTGATTGTCGTCGCTCATTGCGGCTCATGATAAGCAAACAGGCGAGGCGAGGCGGTATCGAACAGACAAGACCAGAGAGAAAGGGGAGAAAAGTGCAAAGTTGAAAAAAAAAGACCAAAAATCCCCAGCTCGACACGGTCAAGAGGCAAAAGCTGAACGATCCGCGCGGCGCGGCATCAGGCTGCACTGATGGCCCGAGGCGTGGCGCGAAGCAAGGCGGGAATGCGGCTAGCTGGAGCTGAAGCGGGAGCGCGTGCAAGGGGGGGGGCCAAGTGGTGGTGGCCAGCGAGAAGAGAGGGCTTTCGTGGCGGAGTCTTTGCAGAGAGACGCTATTATTTGACACGGCCAACAGGAGACAGAAGGACAGAGAGCTGTCACCAGGCCCCCCTCCCCTCGGAGAGAATGAGGAAGGAGGTTCTGACGTCGGGTGGTGGGGAACTCGTACGCCAGCACGTGTTGCTGGAAGGCGCGACCGCGACGAGCCCCGTACTACGACTGAGTATGATTAAAATGACGAGCGACTCCGTACTGGCATCAAAATTGGGTTTCAGGGAGCAACAGGCGGTCAGGCCGCAGAACAAGCGTGATCGGGCACGTCGTTTCCTGATTGCGCTACGCTGCGGCTGTACTCGTAGGCTCGCGGTGTACGAGCACGCCGGGCTTCGTTTGCAGGCAACACCGACGGCGCTGATGGCGCAGACGCGCAAGCGGCGCTAGACGAGGCTGTCGCACACAGCCAGATCTGACGGGCGGGCGGCCTCTGTAAGATTGGGTCCAGACACCAAAATGCATCTTTGACACTATACAAACTAACTGATTTACACGAATACAGGACGGGGCCAAAACAACAGACAGTGCACAAACAATGCACAATCCACCAACGCAATCCATACAATCCACACCCTTTATTCACAGCGACCCAATCTAGATCCACTCGTAGGCCATTGTTGCGTTTGGCGCCGCCACCGGGTTGTCGGCCCACCGCTTGAAAGCAGCGCGGTACTGTTGGTCAGTTTGGGGGAAAGAGGAGAAATAAAAAAACTCTGAAAAAACTCTGAAAAAACTCACGGCAAAAATAAAATTCAGCACCAGCGCCCCGGCCAGCGCCCCCGTCACGATCATGGGCCCGATGAGGTTGTCAAAGTCGCGGCCGCTGCGGGCCATGATCATCTCGCGCCGCGTGTGCAGCATGTGCGAGCCCCAGAGGCCGGCAAAGGCCGCAATCACCACGTAGGCCACGCCCATGCTGGTGGCCACGGCGCCGCTGCCGCTGCTGTCGCTGCCGGCGGCCGTGAAGAGCGCCACCGCGAGCGAGCCCAGCAGAATGGCAATGTGCTGCCACTTGAGAAACGTGCGCTCGTTGGCCAGCCACACCTTGGGCTCGATGCGCAGCGGGCCCGCGTTCTTGAGCCACTCCGTCGGCTCCGTCACGCCCTCGGGCAGCTCCGGCGCCCGGCTCTTGGCCCGCCGCCACTTGGCGTAGCGCGTCATGGAAAACGACGGCAGCACCGACGAGATCGTGCCGTACGCCGCCGCGCCGCTGCCGTTGGTCGTCGCCGGCAGAGCCTCGGCCGAGGCCTCGCCGCTCTCGCCCGCCTCCCCCACCACCACCCCCGACCGCCGCGCCATGGCCGCGTCCGCCGCCAGCCGGTCCGCCAGGTACGACGCCGACCGCATCGCCGGCGAGCTGCGCGCCGGCTTGTACGAGCTCCCCAGCTTGCCCGTCGTGCCCAGCAGACTGCCCACCGCCTGCTCGTCCGCCACCCGCTGCGCCCGCCGCTGCTCCTCCTCGGCAAACGCCTCCTGCGGGTCCCGCCGAATGTCCCGCTCCAGATCCGCAATCCAGAACGGCAGCCGGTTCACGTAGTCGTCAAACAGCGCCGCCGCGCCCTGCACAAACTTGGAAAAGTGCGGCGCCGCGTGCACCAGGTGCGACGCCATCAGGTCCTCCACCCACGCCGGCCGCTGCTTGCGTCCCTCCGCCTCGCGCAGCTTGATCTCCAGCACCGCGTACGGGAACCGCGACACGTCGCTCGGCGCCAGGTCCGCAAACGGCCACGACAGCTCCCCGCTGTCAATGTCCCGCCGGTGCCACGCCGCCGCGTCCCGGCACGGCCGTCCCCGGTCCAGCGTGTCCTCCCGGATAAACGCCAGGTTCGTGTCGATCGACACCCGCACCCGGTCGTCCGCCGGCTTCTGGAACGCCGTCCGCACGTAGTTGGCCCGCAGCACCGGCTCCAGCGCCTTGCTGCTCACCAGCGCCTGCAGCTCTGCCGCCGTCTGCTGCAGCGCCTCCACCTCCGCCGCCGGCGCCCCCTGCCGCTCCATCTTCTGCACGCTCTTCTCCATCTTGTACTGCCCGTCCAGAAAGGGCCGGATGTACTTGTCCTTGATCGAGATCCGGTGCTCCTCGCTCGTCCCGTCCTTGTGCACCACCTTCTCGTCCAAGAAGATCTCCGGCTTGGCCGCCAGCTGCCCGTACCACCGCAGCCGCAGCGACGCCGCGTCTCCGCTCGGCTCCAGCTTGGTGTTGTACAGCTCAAACTTGCTGTTGTCAAAGTACAGCGACGTCACCGTCGGGTCCGCCGTTGCGTCCGCCTCCTTGGCCGCCGAGTCGCTGTACACCAGCGCCGGCAGGTGTCGCAGCACCATCGTCTTGACCTCGAGCAGGTTGTCGGGGTGCACCCAGACTGTCTCGTTAGCCATCGTCCGATCATCCTCTTGTTCGCATCGCCTCGCCACACGCAACACTCACATTTGTGCGCCGTGTACACCTCCCCGTTCAGCGTCTCCTGCTGCGTCTCCAGGTCGACCGGGTGCGCCTCGTCCGGGTTGATGAACTGGTGCACCGCCTCGTACATCAACGACAGCTTCGCCAGCAGCGGCGAGTAGCCCGCCTCCGAGTTGAACGGCCGCCGCGTCAGGCTGACCTGCATCATCGGCCGCACCCGATAGTTGCTGCCACGCTTGCGGTCGTGCTTCTTGGCGATCTTGAGGAAGCCCGTGTAGTTGAGCGCGCTGTACCGCTTGAGCTCGCGGATCTCGTTGGTGATGCTGTCCAGCTCCGTCTCAATCTCCCGCACCCGCTGCATCGTGATCTCGCTCTTGGGCGTCGTCTCGTCTGTCGCCTCCTCTGTCGTCTCCTCTGCCGTCGCTGCTGCCGCCGCGTTCGCCGGCGTCAGCTCCTTGAGCCGCTCAAAAGCCGCATCCGTCCGCGACCGCAGCACGTTCACCTGGCTCTCCTGGAACTGTGCCACCTTTTCCAGCTGCACGTTGAAGATCTCGTCGCCGAACCGGTTCTCGTCCTCGTCCGTCCACCCCATCTCGCCGCCCTCGGCGTCCGAGCCCTCGTCCTCATCGTCGCGTAGCAACCGCTTGAGCTTGGTGTAGTCAATGTATTTATCTTTCCACGGCGGATACGCCGACTCGCGAAGCGTCTTTCCGAACCGCATCTTGTCGCTTCGATATCGGGCAGAGAGACGGGCGTGAGAGGCAAGAAGAAAAAATTAGAGGAACGGTGCGATTCGAGTCTCCCTGCGGACTACTAGGATACTTTGTTCCAGAGCTTCCAGCTAGAGTGCTCTAGCAACGAAGCCATCCATTCTTTTTGGCGCGCATTGGCCTATTAGGTTTCGGGATTTCCACACGTGCTGACACATGTCACGTGATGCGGCCAGACCAGTACGCAGCCACTCCACCAAATGGGCGTGTCTTGGCATGTACTCCGTAAGAGGCAAATAATTGCAACCAGAAAGGATTGGATACGCACGGGATCGGCTAAAGACGCACCTTTGCATTAATGAGCTAATATACGTGACTGATTCGCGCACGAGGCATTGTAGGTGTAATACGTCTTCTCGGGCGACATTCTTTTGCGGAAGCAGAAGGCGATGCTGGCGCTTGATCGAACCCTGGCCAAGATAGATAAAATGGTACATTGGGCTTTCTACGGATAGCAAGTCGAAGTCATTGCGGTTCTTGTAGATGCCAGTGGCAAAGTCTTTTAGTCGTAGTTTTTTTGTCGAGGCCTTGCTGCTCTCGGTCTCACTCCGCGCTCATCCTCATTTGCCCTGACTTTGCTCTCACTTCCAATTTCGAGGCCTCTTTTAGCTTAACGGGCCTACCTCTTGATCCCGTCGCCCGATCAGTATATCCGGGATGTCTTCGTCTTGGGGGTAGTAGGATCTCATGTTGTCCACGTGAAATTTGCGTCTCCTCCTGCTTTGCCATGGGGTCGACAACGAACACCTCGCCCTTGACGCCACGAATAAAAATGTGCTGAGCATTACTAGGCTTAAAAGATTTCTTGAGCCATACGTGCCTGTTTGTCCTGTCGTGCACCGATAGCCAGCAGTCCAGGTCGTTGGTCGCCGGAGCCTGGAAGAGCTCACTTGTCGCGTTCGTCAAAGCTCCGATCACAGAGCTAGCAAAGACAGAGCCGGGGACTCTTCTTGTGAATGCTTGCCGACGGCTAAGAATTTGAAACTCAGCCCTCTTCACTGCCGCCATAGTTGTAATGTTTAGGTCTGGGACCTGGGTGGTGGCGGCGACACTGCCAATACAGCAGCCAAAGGCTGCCGCTTCAAAGTAGGTTACGTAAAGAGATTATATTCAATACAAACAAATATGGAGCCCCTCGCAAGAAGGGATCGAATAGCTCTTCAAAGAGAGGACCGAGTAGCTCTTCAAAAGAGGGGATCGAATATCTGTCCGTTGCGCCACTCGATCTGGAAGGCACCCCTCTGGACGTTCAAGGAGGGTGCTGTCTCCCATGGGTGGCTCTGATCTGGCCATCTAGACCCCAAGCACGCTCCTACACGGCCGTCGTAGACCCAAGTAGACGAAATGCATCCGAGCCATGTCACATTTAAGCAGCGCAATATGTGCAAGAGGGATCCGGCCGAACGAGAGCTTAATATCCGTGTTATGTGACTACAGAGTAGGGCGAGGACCCACACATACTTCATGTACATTATCTGCCACCCGTAGGGTTAGTTAGTTGATATTCATCCTCATTCACACACACGCGTCACAAGTTGGTAGCAACTCCTCGTTCTTCAGGACCACAAACCACAAACAATATCCATTTCCTTTTCCGTTTCCTTTTCTTTTTTATCTCCTCTACTCTGAGTCGGCTTCTCCCTTATTCACACGCACGCGTTACAATCCGTTTGGTGGTGGCGCAGGCGCCGCCAACCGCGACTCGTTGCAAAGTCGTGTATGTCTAACCAATGAAATATAATGATATGAGCAAGCTACTAACATTACATAGAACTAGGTAGCATACTAGCCACAGTGACGACGAAGAACACTGCACAGTCGACTATTCCAACTACCAAAGGCGTTTCCCTAGCCAGCATATCCACCGCCCACCATCTGTCTCGGTTCACCATGATCGAAAACCAAACCGACGCCTGGCCTCGTTGCACAGTTACACGTCCTGAAAGGCATCTTGAACGCGAGACGTCACTGCCACATTGGGAGCTGCTGGAATTTCAATCCCATTTTCCGACTAAAGCAAATACTATTTTCATGCAATCCAATATGTACAAAACATGCAAATCCGATAAACAAGAGTTTTCATCCCCCCTCCTATGCCCCTCCTATGCCCTTCCGCCTATTTCACCTCCATCGTCGTAAACACCTCCTGCGCCGTCCGCTTGACAATGCCGCCCGTCACCGGCAGGCCCGTCGAGCCCATGAGGTGCAGGTCGCACTCGCGCGCCGCCTGGCGGCCCTCGTTGATGCCCCAGACAATGAGCGACTGGCCGCGGCGGCAGTCGCCGGCGGCAAAGATGCCGGGCACGTTGGTGGCGTACTGGCCGGGCGCGGTCTTGACGTTCTTGCGGGCGTCCTTTTCAATGTCGTCGCCGAGCACGCGGGCCTCGGGCCCGAGGAAGCCCATGGCCAGCAGGACGAGGTCGGCCGGGAAGAACTGCTCGGAGCCCTCGACCTTTTTCATCTCCCAGCCGCCCGAGGCGGAGCGGGTCCACTCGACGCGCTGGGTGTTGATGCCCTTGACGCGGCCGGCGCCGTCGTCGACAAAGCTCTCGGACATGATGCAGTACTCGCGCGGGTCCTTGCCGTGGTGCTGGCGCACCTCGGTGTGGCCGTAGTCGACGCGGTACACGCGCGGCCACTGCGGCCACGGGTTGTCGCGCGCCCGCTCCGTCGGCGGCTGCGGCAGCAGCTCAAAGTTGGTCACGGAGCGCGCGCCGTGCCGCAGCGACGTGCCGATGCAGTCGTTGCCCGTGTCGCCGCCGCCGATCACCACCACGTCCTTGTCCTTGGCCGAGATGTACGTGTTGTCGGCCAGCTCCGAGTCCAGCAGCGACTTGGTGTTCTTGTGCAGGAACTGCATGGCAAAGTGGATGCCCTCGAGGTTGCGGCCCGGGATGGGCAGGTCGCGGCCGACCGTGGCGCCCGTGGCCAGGATGACGGCGTCGTGCGCCGCCCGCAGGCTCATGAGCGTCACGTCGCCCTCGCCCACGGGCACGCCCAGGCGGAACTCGATGCCCTCGGCGGCCATGAAGTCCGTGCGCCGCTTCACGATGCGCTTGTCCAGCTTCATGTTGGGGATGCCGTACATGAGCAGGCCGCCGGCGCGGTCGGCCCGCTCGTACACGGTCACCAGGTGGCCGGCGCGGTTCAGCTGGTCGGCGGCGGCCAGGCCGGCCGGGCCGGAGCCGATGACGGCGACGGTCTTGCCGGTGCGCACGGCCGGCGGCGTCGGCACCATCCAGCCCATCTCGAAGCCGCGGTCGATGATGGCGCACTCGATCGACTTGATGCCGACCGGGTCCTCGTTGATGCCCAGCACGCACGCGCCCTCGCACGGCGCGGGACAGACGCGGCCGGTGAACTCGGGGAAGTTGTTGGTCATCAGCAGGCGGTTCAGCGCGTCCTGCCACTGGTTCTGGAACACGAGCTCGTTCCACTTGGGGATGATGTTGGACAGCGGGCAGCCCGTGTCGGACTGGCAAAAGGGCACGCCGCAGTCCATGCAGCGCGCCGACTGGTACTTGAGCTCGTCCTCGTCCAGGCGGCTCGACAGCTCGGCCCAGTCCTTGACCCGGGTCTTGGCCGGGCGGTACTTTTCGGCGCGGCGGTGGTACTTCATGAAGCCGCGCGTCTTGTCGAGCGTCAGCGCCTTCTTCTTGTCGGCCGCGTGGTCGCCGACGCTGTCCTCGAGGTCCTGCAGCGCGCCGGCGGCGGCGGCCGGCTTGGCCTCCTTCTTGACCTCCTTCTTGGCCGGCATCGTCGGCAGCTTGTACTCGGCGCGCTTGGCCTCGGCGGCCTTGGCGGCCTCCTCCAGCAGCACGCGCTTGTAGTCGACCGGCAGCACCTTGATGAAGCGCGGCAGCGCCCGGTTGAAGTCGACCAGGATGCGCGCGGCCAGCTCCGAGCCGGTGTAGTGGTGGTGGTCCTCGATCAGGCCGCGCACAAAGGCAATGTCCTCGGGCTCCTCGAGCGTCGACGCCTCGACCATCTCCGTGTTGAGCTTGCCGAGGAAGTCGTTGTTGACGTCCAGCACGTAGGCGATGCCGCCCGACATGCCGGCGGCAAAGTTGCGGCCGGTGCTGCCCAGCACCAGCACGCGGCCGCCCGTCATGTACTCGCAGCCGTGGTCGCCGACGCCCTCGACGACCGTGGTGGCGCCCGAGTTGCGCACGGCGAAGCGCTCGGCGGCCACGCCGCGGAAGAAGCACGTGCCGCTCGTGGCGCCGTACAGACACGTGTTGCCGATCAGCACGTTGTCCTCGGCCTTGAAGACGGCCGAGCGGGGCGGGTAGATGATCAGGCGGCCGCCGGACAGGCCCTTGCCGACGTAGTCGTTGGCGTCGCCCTCGAGCTCGAGCGTCACGCCGGGCGCCAGAAAGGCGCCAAACGACTGGCCGGCCGAGCCCTTGATGTTGACGTGGACCGTGTCGGTCGGCAGGCCGGCCTCGCCGTAGCGCTTGGAGATGTGGTACGACAGCGACGTGCCCATGGCGCGGTCGGTGTTGACAATGTCGCACTCGATGCGCGACGGCACGCCCTTGTCGAGCGTGAGCTCGGCCTCGGAGATGAGCTTGTTGTCGAGGCGCACGTGCAGGCGGTGGTCCTGCTTGCGCACGTTGAACGTGGCCACGCCCGGCCGCAGCTTGTGGGCCGGCGTCAGGATGAGCGAGAGGTCAATGTTCTGCGTCTTCTTGGTGCGCAGGTCGTCGCGGACCTTGAGCATCTCGACGTGCCCGATCATCTCGTTGACCGTGCGGAAGCCGAGCTTGGCCATGATGGCGCGCAGCTCGTTGGCGATGTAGTAGAAGAAGTTGATCACGTGCTCGGGCGTGCCCTTGAACTTTTTGCGGAGCTCGGGGTCCTGCGTGGCGATGCCGACAGGGCAGGTGTTCACTGTGGTGGTTAGCAGGGTACAGTGGGGTTTGGACAGTGTGGATGAGTAAACGCACAGTGACACTTCCGCATCATGATGCACCCCATGGCGATGAGCGGCGTGGTGGCAAAGCCCCACTCCTCGGCGCCGAGCAGACAGGCCATGGCGACGTCGCGGCCGGTGCGCAGCTGGCCGTCGGTCTGCACGACGACGCGGCCGCGCAGGTCGTTGAGCACGAGCGTCTGGTGGGTCTCGGCCAGGCCGAGCTCCCAGGGCAGGCCGGCGTACTTGATGCCGGTCCAGCGCGAGGCGCCGGTGCCGCCGTCGTGGCCGGAGATGAGAATGTGGTCGGCCTTGGCCTTGGCCACGCCCGAGGCGACGATGCCGACGCCGGTCTCGGACACGAGCTTGACCGAGACGCGCGAGCGCGGGCTGGAGCACTTGAGGTCGTAGATGAGCTGCTTGAGGTCCTCGATGGAGTAGATGTCGTGGTGGGGCGGCGGCGAGATGAGGCCGACGCCGGGCGTGGAGTGGCGCGTGCGGGCAATGGACTTGGACACCTTGTGGCCGGGCAGCTCGCCGCCCTCGCCGGGCTTGGCGCCCTGGGCCATCTTGATCTGCAGCTCGTCCGAGTCGGCCAGGTAGGCCGAGGTGACGCCGAAGCGGCCCGAGGCCACCTGCTTGATGGCCGAGCGCATCGTGTCGCCGTTCTCCATGACCTGCGAGCGCTCGGGGTCCTCGCCGCCCTCGCCGGTGTTGGACTTGCCGCCGAGGCGGTTCATGGCAATGGCGAGCGTCGAATGGGCCTCCATGGCGATGGAGCCGTAGGACATGGCGCCGGTGCAGAAGCGCCGCACAATCTCCGTCCACGGCTCGACCTGGTCGATGGGCACGGGCGTGGCGTCGTCGAAGCAGAAGTCGAGCATGCCGCGCAGCGTGCACGCCTTGATCTGCTCGTACTCGGCGCGCGAGTAGGCCTCGTACGACTTGTCGTTCTTGGTGCGCACCGCGTCCTGGATGTTGGCAATCGACGTCGGGTCGTTGATGTGCGCCTCGCCGCCGTCGCGCCAGTGGTACTCGCCCGACTCGGTCAGGCCCGGCACCGTGGCCGTGATGCGCGAGGGGAAGCCGCGCTCGTGGAAGCGGAAGGCGTCCTCGGCAATCAGCGAGAACGTGACGCCGCGGATCCGCGTCGCCGTGCCCTTGAAGCAGCGCTCGACCACGCTGTCGTCGACGCCGAGCGCCTCGAAGATCTGCGCGCCCTTGTAGCTGGCCAGCGTGGAGATGCCCATCTTGCTCATCACCTTGAGGATGCCGCCGTCGCACGAGTGCTTGTAGTTGTCAATCAGCTGCGCGTCCGTCAGCCGCGCCTTGAGCAGCCTCTCGCGGTTCAGCTTGAGGATGCACTCCATGGCCAGGTACGGGTTGACCGCGTCGGCGCCGTAGCCCAGCAGCACGCACATGTGGTGCACCTCGCGCGCCTCGGCCGTCTCCACCACAATGGCCGCCCGCGACCGCCACTTGTTGGCCACCAGATGGTGGTGCACCATGCCCGACGCCAGCAGCGCCGACACGGCCACGCGGTCCGCCGACGTCGCCCGGTCCGACAGCACAATCACGCGGTCGCCGTGCTCGACCGCCGCCGTCGCCTCGGCGCAGATCGCGTCCAGGTGCGCCACGTAGCCGTCCACGCCCGCCGCCTTGGGGAACGTCAGGTCGATCGTCCGCACCGTCCACGCCGCGTGCAGCCGGCTCATGTTGCGGATCGCCTGCAGCTCCGGGATCGACAGCACCGGGCTCGGCACCAGCAGCCGGTTGCACTGCGACCCGTCCATCTCCAGCAGGTTGCCCTGCGGCCCCACGTAGCACGCCAGCGACATCACAATCGACTCGCGGATCGGGTCGATGGGCGGGTTCGTCACCTGCGCAAACAGCTGCCGGAAGTACTCGTACAGCAGCTTCGGCCCCGGCGACAGACACGCCAGCGGCGCGTCGTTGCCCATCGACCCCAGCGCCTCCTTCTCGTCCGACGCCATCGGCGCCAGCAGCAGGCTCACCTGCTCGTACGTGTACCCAAACGCCTGCAGCAGCGGATCCGACTGCACCGCCGTCGCGTCCGGCTTCGCCGCCAGCGCCACCGTGCCCTCGGCCTCCAGCCCCGCCAGCACCTCCGGCAGCGTCACCAGCTCCTTGTCCAGCCACGCCCGGAAGTCGTGCCGGTTCGCCACCGCCGCCTTGAGCTCCGCGTCGTCGATCAGCCGCCCCGCCTGCGTGTCCACCAGCAGCATCCGCCCCGGCTGCAGCCGCCCCTTGTGAATCACCCGCTCCGGCTCCACCAGGATCGTGCCCACCTCGGACGCGCAGATGATGCGGTCGTCGTCCAGGATGTAGTACCGGCACGGCCGCAGCCCGTTGCGGTCCAGGTTCGCGCCGCAGAAGCGCCCGTCGGCAAACGTGAACAGCGCCGGCCCGTCCCACGGCTCCATCTGGCACGCCGCCCACTCGTAGAACGCCGCCTTCTTCGGGTCCATGTGGTCGTTGCCCTGCCACGCCTCCGGCACCATCAGCATCACCGCCTCCGGTAGCGACAGCACCCCGTTGATCGTCAGCAGCTCCAGCACGTTGTCAAACGCCGCCGAGTCCGAGCCGCCGTCCTCCACCACCGGGAACAGCTGCTCCAGCTCCTCGCCGAACACGTCCGACTGCATCACGCCCTCACGCGCCCGCATCCAGTTCTTGTTGCCCCGCAGCGTGTTGATCTCGCCGTTGTGCGCCGCCCACCGCAGCGGCTGCGCCCGGTCCCACGACGGGAACGTGTTGGTCGAGAAGCGCGAGTGCACCAGCGCAAAGTGCGCCTCGTAGTCCGCGTTCACCAGGTCGTGGTAGTACTGGTACACCTGCACCGGCGCCAGCTGGCCCTTGTACACAATGTTCTTGTTCGACAGCGAGCACAGGTAGAACCAGTTGTGCAGCCCGATCGTGTGCGTCGCCCGCTTGCGCAGCACAAACAGCTGCACCTCAAACTTGCGCTCGTCAAACGCCTCCGTCCCCGCCACCCGGTTGCCCGTCCCGTACGCCGACGCCAGCACCACAAACGGCTGCAGGATGATCGGCTCCCGCGACGCCGCCGCCGGCCCCAGCAGGCTCGAGTCCACCGGCGGCTCGCGCCATCCCAGCACCCGCAGCCCCAGCGACTCGGCAATGTCTTCCAACTGCCGCTTCGACTCCTGCAGCGTCTCCGGGTCCGGCTTGAAGAACAGGTTGCCCACCGCGTACTGCCCCGGCGGCGGCAGCTCCATGTCCGCCTCCCGCTCAAAGTTCTTGACAAAGAACTTGTGCGGGATCGACGTCATCACGCCCGCGCCGTCGCCATCGCGTGCGTCTGACCCGACCGCACCCCGATGGGTCATGTTGCAGAGGAGGTTGCGCGCTGGCCGTCAGCCGTGTTCATCATGTCACAGTCAGGGCCCGACCTACCATCGCTGACAATCTTGTGGCTCGCCTTGCCCTTGATGTTGCAGGCGAAACCGACACCGCACGCATCTTTCTCGAGGCTCGGGTCGTAGAGACCCCTGTCAGGTTAGCACCGTCGTCGTTGCTTGCTCTTCTCCCACCGCCACGTACTGCTTCACCGGCAGAGCACCCGCCCAGGAGCCGTTGTTTTCCGTCTGGTACTCATAGGGATGGTATTCTTCGGGCGTCGCGTCGTTGTGGAGTTTTCGATCGTCGAATTCGGCCGTCAGTCCCATGCTAGGCAAGCCTTAACAAGTACTGGCGTGGTTTTGATAGTGAGAGCTATGCTCGGGCTGGCCAGTTAGCAAATGTGCGGAGGAAAACGACGAAATCGTGTGCAGGATGCAAAAAGTCAGAATCCAGAATCCAGAATCCAGAATCCAAAGTCAGAAATCAGAAATCAGAAATCCAGATTCGGAAAGCTCAGAACCAAATCACTCCCAAATCGAATTCCACTCGCAGCTTCCGGTTGCAGCGCGACAGCCTCCATTCCCCAGCGTCCGCCAATCAGCACCGCCCAAATGGGGTTGCGCATGTGCTCCGGCTGCGGCCAGAGTTGCAATGCCCCGCCCCCAATCCAGTGTCGCCGGGATCTCCACGTCATTCGTCAACGAGCAGCAACCGACACAATGCGGCTAGTCGCTTGTCGCACCCCCGGTGGGCTTAAAAATGGGGGCTGGCGGGGTCGCTGGCCGCCACGGCGAATCAGGCCGCTGCAAAACAGCGCAAAACAAGCATGCGCCGCCCAGCTCTGGGGTGCTTCCAGTCCGTCGTCGGCTCTGTCGCCGTGCCTCGAGCACGCTGATTTGCGCATTTTTGCAGCATGTGCGCATGTGTGCATGTGTGCATGTGTGCGCCCCGTGCAGCATCGCTGCGGGCCAGCCCACGATCGGCCGGCGTCGTGCATTCGCTGCCATTGGGGACGCGGACGGGATGGGACTCGAACTGCAAACGAAACGCGCGCGTCTAGTCTTACCTGTTCTGGCTCGCTGAAGAGGACACGGCCGCAGCAGAGAAAAAGCGGAAAGCGGAAACGGGATACCGGTATCACAAAGTTTCCGAATTGGGTATATAATCACGCGGCAAGGCAACAGACACACACTGACTGTATGGGCTGGCGACAAGGCGAGAAAGAAGTAAAAGGAAAAAAAGGAAGGGGGGGAAAGAAAAAAGAAGAGGAAAAGGAGCAGAGGGGGCAAAGGGGGGGCGACCGAGCAGCTTATATGCAGCAAGCGCGAGAGAGAGGGAACGTGAACCGACTAGGATGGACCGAACAGCATGGCACAACTACGAGTACCGCTACTCGTACGGGATGGCAAGTGTGGATAAGCTCTGGCGTGGGATTACTCGTAGAGCCCTCGGCGTCGAACGGTGTCGGACTGTCTCGGTTTTTTGTCGGCCACCTGGCTAGCGAGTCACAGATGGGGAATTGATAAAAAGAGAACGGGCATCCAGACATGGAAAAAAAAAACTAAAAAAAAAATTATTTATTTGATCCCGGCCAAGTTAGCATGTGGACGATGGCGCTTGGGGCAAAAGATACGCTAGAAGTGGGGGAGCAGTGGAGAGACCTCACCCGCACTAACGTCTACAGGTCGGCACAAGGGCCATGTTGGGGCGCCACGTCGAACCAGCCAACCACACAACACGCCAGTCCCCCGACCAGGAGAGCTACCACGTGACAGGCTTGGGCGACGAGAACGGTCGTCGTCCTCGTCGCTGGTTTCGACTGTCGCTTTCGTTCATGTCATGGCCGCCGTGGCTGTCATGGCTCGTGCTCGTACTTTTGCTACGGAGTACTGTCTTCCTTGACTCCCCCCTCCCGCCCGCCCCCCCTTCCTCGCATTCCGCTTCGCGTCTTGGACAAAGACGGGCTGACTGTGCACGTTTGCGGGCGTGCGGGCTTGCGGGCTTGCGGACTTTGCGGGACTTTCCCAGAAAAATAATGCAAAAATGCAAAAAATGCAAATAGGCTACGAGTACACCACCCGTCTGTCGGACAAAGTACTCCTTGTTTCTGTCATGCAAACGTGTGCTGTCCCACGCCCGTCCCACACGCCGCCCGCCGGTTCAGGAGCGCACGTCGCTTTGTGCACACGCTCGCGTCCAGGATTCGCCCGTGTAAGCCCAGCCAATGGCCATGTTAGCGTGTCGGAATACTCGTACAGGAAGAAACAGGCTGCCCTGCTGCAAGAAGCAAACCCCACCGGGCCCTCCAAGCGGACCGGGGGAAAAGACCGCCCAGTGGCCAAAGAGGGCCCCCAAGCGGACGGCCCTATTCGGCAATGCCCCCCTCCCCCCTCGATCTCATGGGCGAACCGGGGGCTGCCGTATGTAAGATGCTCCAAGCTGGCCCATGCTATTTTGGCGTTGTCTCGCTATTTTTTTTGGTGCTTTTTGCCCCTTGTGCCCTGTCCTATGCCATTCTAGCCAATCAGGCTGCCCATTTTTCAAAGGAAAAATTACACGCGCCGATGTCGCCTCATACGGGGAAAATTTTTTGCATCCTATAGCGACTCGTCCGCCACGGCCTTGCGTGAACGGAGTGTCATTGCGGCGCGTGCATACAGAGTACGGATAGCCTAGACTGCGTGCGTTTTTCCGCTCAGACACGAGCGTGCCAGCGACCCTCCTTCTCCGCTGGGCCCCTCCGCTGGTCAAGCGCGCCCGCAAACGCCCGGCCACGTCGCCGCACAGCCATCCTGTACCCATATGCACAAACCCCGACTACAGCGCTCCTGCACCATGATGCACCCAAAAACGACAGAGCCTCGTAACACAACGTCGGCCGGTTCCGCCATGCTGTGGCAGTGGGGGAACCCCCTGCACGTCGGCCAAACGGGGGGGGGGGAGGATAGGAGGGGGGGTGGTTGGAGGAGAAAACCGCTCATTGCCAGCGTACTCGTACTCGTACAGGAAACGAAAACCGAAAAAGCAACGCCCACAGGACCACGGCCAATGACTATTGTGCGGCGAAATGCAATGGAACGCTCCGTGAGGGGGCGCCGGCGGCCAACGCCCTTGTCAAAGAATCATCAACAGCAAACTGCCAGCTGCGGCCAATCAGAAGCTCCATCTCCAGCCTTCTGGCTTATCTCGGGCCAACGACAAGGGCGAATTGAGCTGCTAATGGGAGCGAAAGAGACAGCGAAAGAGCCGGCCAAAACGCTACCGCGTAACGAGACAGCGTAGTTCAGATCGTCCCGACGCACAGACGATGCACAGCCCAAGGAGAGAGGTGGGGTTCTCATAGCCTACTCCTTACTCCTAGGTGCCTCGACCGCTCGAGTGCAGCCATCAGCCATATCGGCTTCGAGTACGACAATTACTAATACTCGTATGTAGCCAGAGCGAGTCGCCCGAGGATTTGGCCATTTGCCCGTGGCCGTCAACCGTTTTTTCGTTTTTTTTCCATCTTCGCAATTCCCCAACAGACCGACCCTGTCACCGAGACTCGCCAGGCCCGCCCAACCGGCCTTGCCAGTTGGTGGATTTCCGGCCACCACAGCGCACCGCACCACGCACCACGTTACTTGCTCGGCGCTACACTGCGGAAATCGAGCTGATTCACGGAATCCGGCGACTGGCCGGCGGCCGTCAAACAAGCAGGGCCAAGATACCACGTACATACCAAGATGCAGGCCCCCCATGCCCCGCCTGTGTGCCGCGGCACCCACCAGGGTTTTTCGCATTTCACACATTTGTGCCCTGCTAGCGGCTCACTCGCAGCATTGCAGGTAACCTACCCCGTACTCGTAATTTTCGACATGCGGTCCCCACGCAACGGTAGCGTGGTCGGCGCAAACACTCGTATCACTCTCATCGTGTATTATTTCCTGTTTGCTATCCGAACTCTTGTCCTTCGCCGCGGGAGCCGCCGAGATCGGCCAGTGTTGGCCGGGCTTCAGAACAACAAGAAACAGGCTAGCTAGCTCGGCCATGAGGCGGACGGATGGCTGGCCAGTGGCTCCCGGGCAGTTGCTCCCGGGTAGATGTGTTTCCGGCTGGCCCATGTTCCAGGGGGGGGGGAAGTGAGCACAAGTGCCGTTGTGAACAAGAAGGCTTCAATCCAAACAAGAGTTGTCGGCCTGCGCAGCCGTCCAGCGGTAAGACAAAGAGCCACGGACACTCGCGAAACCGGCCGGCGCCGAGCTGCTGACAAAACGCCCATCCATTCCTACTTTTCCCGACCCCCATTTCCCAGCCTGTCTCTAGTCGCGGCCCACTCTGCCCGTGGTGAGTCCTCTGTTTCCGATGTGCTGTCCTGTCTCCTCCTTGCTTGCTCGCTCGCCTCGTACGTTTTCCCCCTCCATGCTCATTTGCCGTCGCATTTCACATTAGCCGCCAATAATGGGAGACCTCCGCAGTCTATTAGTGCCTAACTGAGCAATTGGCCCACTGAAACCAGCGTGCTATTACCTCATGAAAACACCGGAGCCCATCACAACTGCCAACAGGATCCTGTCAATTTCCAAACGACCGGGCAAGCGGCCACGAAAACACGAACCACCCCTCTAAAAAAGGCCCATGGCCCCTGTACCGTTAAACTTGCCCGTCGGCCTACTGGCCCTACGGGCAGCTTGCTGAAAGCGGTATAGCAGCCAGCCAGTTTCCATCTGCATAGTAAATACGAGTACGGATGACGTATTCCGGAGTACACTACCTAGCCGCGGTGTTAGTGATATCCGAATCAGCGTCTCAGCGCCGCTACCTTTTGTATCCACGCACAATGTATTATCTTGCCAAGATTATGTGCAGCTTCTCAAGGTGGCAATGCATTGTCGATGCATTATCAAATGCAGAAGAATGGCGACAGTAGAAAATATGATCAAATTGGCCCCAGAAACAGTACTGCTACAGGTTCGATCAAGCCTGGTGTGCATCGTGATTACTCGCTCTCCGTATGACTCATTACGCAGACAAATTCCCGGAAGAAACTCCATCCTCCCTCAGCCGCCGCCGTAGTGACGAGATATCGATAGTGATAGCATCGGTGCGGTGACATCCCGTATTATGTACGTCTTCCGGAATCGCGGACTAGCCGCAGACGATGAAGGGCTGTATGCAACCTCGATATTCCTATCAGGTTTATGCTTGATTTAGTATCGGCCGTTCCTGGGTCGTTCCTGGGACATATCGAAGTCTGAGAAAAAAAAGGGCTGATAAAGAACGTCTGATAAACGCACACCTATAATGCAAACAAGCTACCGCGGTATCTTACAACTTTGGTCTTGATCCGACCTTTGACATACAGCTGACAACGTTTCTGGGCAAGCGAGACCAGTTCCATAACACAATTACACTAGTATATTATCATCGTATGTACCTCGCCGTGGGTGTGTGCGCCATCCCTCAAAACGCAGAGTCCGTGATGTTGACGGTCACGTTCTGTATCGTGCATCCCAGCGTGCTGTATGTCGCCGCATACGTGCCGTTTAGGACACTGTCCAGCCAGGCCGCCGCCGCAGGCCGGCCATTGGTTTCCTCCGCTGTGTGGCCGCCAATCGTGTTCCTCTCGTACAGGATGTTGGCACCCACGTTGCAATATCTATCAATGAGCTCGTCGGTGTCGGCCACCGGGCTGAGCTCGTCTTCGATCGCCTTGTAGGCGAACATGGGAGCCTGTGGCACGCCGTGATAGCCCATGACACCGTCCTTGTTGATGACCTTATCGGTGATGGGGTTCAGGATGTCTGCGAGGCCGTCGACAAAGTAATCTGTCACGTTCTTGCCTGCAAAGGCCACTACAGTTTCGGCCAGGGTCATGTTCACGGCTGCCAGGAAGCTGGTGCTGTTGTCGTCCCCGGTCGTCTTCAGCTTGGACTCGAGAAGACCCAGGATATCAGGGTACTGGTTGCAGATGCCGATCATGGAGGACTGAAGGCCATGTTAGTATGGACGCTGCGAGATGCTACCTGCATGTGCACTTACCACTGCTATGCCGGTGACGAGCGAGTCCAAAATGGTGAGTAGGACGCTGGTGACGTTGGGCGTCAGGCCGCCTACGGCCACGCCACTAAAGCTGAGCTCCGGCGCATACTGGACCTGCAGCTCGGCCGCCCATTCGCTGGCGAGCGCGCCGCCCGAGTATCCCCACAAGGCATACTGCGGGACCGCGGAGAGGTCGAGCAAGGTCACGGCCGCGAGCACGGCCCGGACGGCGTCGATGGTCGCGTGGCCGGACATCACGCCGGCCGTAAAGCTGGCCAGCGGACCCTCATAATCGGGCACATTGACTAGCCAGCCCTTGCCAAGGGACGTCGGCACATCCGAGTACACCCCGGCGTACATGGCGTAGCTGGGGCTGGCATTGAGGTCGACGGAGTCGTAGGGCGTCTGGAACGACAGCAGCGCCCCGGTCTGGTTGTTGGGAACAAAGAGCGTGGTCACGGCCCAGCTGGGCTTGTACAGGCTGTTGGTGGTCCGGTAGAGAATGTTGTAGGCAGCCGAGCAGTTTGCGGTAATTGTCGTCAGGTTGCCTGGGGCCGGCCGTATGCGCAGAATGGTGCCAGGCAGGTCTCGCTCGAAGCCCAGAGGTTCCGAATACCAGGGGTCATCCTTGGGAGCAATGGGCTCGTCCGTGGTGCAATCCGCCGTCCCTCGCCGCTCAACAGACTTAACAATAGGAGAAGCAACGACCTGGGAGCTCAGACAGATGCCTGCCAACAGCAGCTTGCGGAGGGAATACATGGCCACGGTGGGGGTTGATGCGACGAGTTCAGTAACGAGGCGGCTGCGACAGTATGCACACGGACAAAAGCAGGAGGTAGCAGTATTGCATTTATTTATCCAAAGAGGAGAGCCAGAGGTCACACACTGCGCAGTCTTATACCGACTGAACCCTCCCCCGCTTTTGAGCGAGCTCACTCTCAGCTTGTCGGCCCCATCGGGAAGGTGTGCCATCTAGGAAGCTGCTAGGCGGCAACCTCGGAGCAAACGGGCGCAATTATTCGCCGTGTTACGTCCATCGTGTAATTAAAATGTGGATGGTCTCCATAAGCCGCCGCGCAGCTTATGCGAGTCAATGGAGCAACGGTCGGATATTTCATTTGTTGTGTCTCAGAGTGATGGGATCCCAAGGGAAGAGAGGTGAAGTCACTCACAGACACTAGTTGCCAGCTAAGCAACGGACTACAAAGAACAAGTCGTGCAATGGAAGTCGACGGCCAAACAGGATACATTACGTTGCTAAGACCCTTCCTCTTTGAGAGCTCGAGCCCCGCATTGTCGAGCCATTTGACGGTTGCAAACCAGTTGAAGTGTTCCATTCAAGAAAGTAGTATATGAATTGGTCCTAGCGCATGACGATCAGCAGGGCTCGACCATCCTGGTGGATTTGTGGCGGTGCCGCCCAAGAGCGATTTTGCCAACGTCTAGCCCAGCTCGACGCGTAATTCCACGTCCATGGCATCCAGACCTATGCGACCCCGCAACCTTTTCAGAAGCATTTTCTTACCACACAACACCGAGGCTTTCCTGGGGTGGGCGAAGCTGGAGAGTCACGTGTGATTGCCGCAACAAGCCGGGCATCGCAACTGCGATGGCGTTTGTCTTGGATTTCTCGGCCTATAACGTGAGGCTGTTTCTGTTGGGAGCTTATTCCGCGCAGTCTTGTTTCTGACAGCGTCGTTAGGCCCTCCTTGCAGCCAACGGCAGTGGTGGCTCTTACTATGGCGCCGACGATGCCTTTCCCGGCGGCGGCGACCCTGGAATGACCGGCAACACCAACGGCCGGCGTCACCACCACCACCACCACGGCCAGCAGCACGGCCAGCAAACCTATCACCCCAGCCTGCGATCCTCCGTCTTTGATCGCAACTCGGTGACCCGGCTCGATGCCGAAAAGGCCCTGCAGGACCGTCGCAACCAGCAGATTGCCAACTTTGGCGCGACATGGCTCAAGCCGCCGGGCGTGCCCAAGACGCTGTTCCAGATCCGCGAAGAGCTGCGTGAGCAGGAGGAGCAGGCCGAGACAGAGCGTCGAGAGGAGCTTGCCCAGCAACTGGCACAGGCGGAAGCCGAAGCGGTGTTGGAAGCGGAGGGCGGCACGGGCGTGGACGACATGGCCATGGGCGGCGATGGCGCAGACGGGGACGACGACGGCATGGGGGTGGATCGCGACACGGACATGGGCGAGCAGGACCTGGACAATGACATACCGGATGCCGACGGGGAGGAGTTTAGCTTTGGGGACAACGGCGACGACGGCGACGATCCGTTTGCCAGCTCGACGGACGCCGACGAGGACGAGGACGAGGAGGACGAGGACGAGGCGGGGAGCGGCGCCGAGGACGATCGGGAGGAGGACAATGAGGGGGGCGAGTTGGCCGACCACGGCCAGCCAGCGGGCGGTCCTGTCACGCCGGCGCAGGGCCGGCCGCGCCTGAACGCTGACGACCTCCGAGCGCGGGCGGCCGAGCGGCGCGAGATGCGCGAGATGCGCGCCACCGAGGACCGCGTGCGGGCGATGCTGGCGCCGCCGCGGCTGTCGGCGATGGGGGGCCTGTACGAGGGCGAGGACGACCTGGACGAGGAGGACTCGGCGCAGATGCTGCGGGAAGACGATTTGGTGCGCGAGGGCGCGATCGGCAGCAACGCGCGTCGGCGAGCAGCGCCGCCGTTGCGGCGCAGCAGTCTGCACCACCGCAGCAGCGTCGGTGGACGGCGACATGCCGTCCCGGGGGTCCGCAGCAGCCTGGGCGCGTCCGACTCTGTGGAGGACGGCGGTGGCGGGGTGGTCGGCGAGGAGGGCGAGCTGGAGACGGAGATGGAAATGGATGCAGAGATGGACGTCGACCTAGACGCAGAAATCCCTGACGCGGACATGGAGCTTAGTAGTCTCGACGGCGGCTATGAGCACACTGACACAGAAGCAGAGCTGAGCAGCAGCAGCAGCAGCAGCGGCGGCGACGATGGCGGCGGCGGCATCAGCATGGATGAAGGCGGAATGGGCCCTGGCGGCGACAGGGAAGACCTGCCGCAACACAGCTTCCTCCTGGGTGGTGGTGGCCTGTCGACAGGCGCGGCCGAGGCGGCGCAGCGGCGGATGCGCAGCAGCCTGACACACAGCGAGCACGACAGCCTCGACATTAGCGGCTTGTTGTCGCAGGACGGCAGCAGCCGGATGGGCAGCAGCCGGGTGGGCAGCAGCCCGGTGATGCGTCGGCTTTGAGTATCTATTTTTTGGGGGGCATGGGAAGGCGTTTTGGTCGTGGACCATGGTCAAGGCACGTGTCAGGACAGAGCTGAGCGCATTTCATGTATTACAATTATTCTATGAAGCCAAGTCATAAATGAGACCAACAAGGACAGACAGTCGGCTCCCGCAGTTTTGTTCTTGTCCTCATGTTCCCGTGCTTGCCGGAGAGAGGAGATGTGCAGACTGTCCTCGCCTCTCTCCGTGATTTTTGTTCGCTCGTCCCAAAACGCCATTCCATCGTGTCGGTGCTGCCGCGGCCCGCCGCCTAGAACAGCCAGACGTATGTGAACAGTAGGGCCACGGCCGCAAAGAAGCCCAGCCACACCTTCCAGCCGACGCCAGTGCGTTCGGCCATGAGCAGCATCCGGTTCATGGTCCCGCGCAGCCGGACGCGCGTGGCGTCAAAGGTGTCGTTCATCTTCTCGGCCATGGCGGACGAGTCGCGGATCTCGTCTCCGATGGCGACAGTCATCTGCGACGGTCAGAGAGGAAGCGCGAGAGAGAGAGAGGAAGAAAAAGAAAAAGAAACGCACGTCTTTGAGCACGCGGACCTTGCCCAAGATGCCCTCGATCTGCTGGTCGTTTTGGCTCTCGAGCTCGTTGAGGACGGCGTCGCTGTATTGGCCTCTGTGATGGGGTTGTCAGTCGGGGGAGGGTGGTCTCGCAAAGGGGATCTCGCGAAGGGGGGTCTCGAGAGGACTGCGAAAGCTCACTTCCGGTTGGGTGTCGCTGGCCGGAAGCCGGCGTGTGCGGGCGCCGCTAGACCATTGCTGCTGCCGCCCGGGTAACCATAGCCGTAGCCGCCGCTGCGCCGTGTCGACTCGGAGCCGGAGCCGGTGTAGCCCTCGAAGAGCGCACTGCGAGGATCTCGCTGGTGCAAACTGGAGGCGCCGAATCTGGACGATGCCATACCGCACGCCGGGGGGGAGGGGGGGGGGAGGGTGGTTGGGGAGTCGGTCGCGGTTCTGGCGATGGAGAGAAGAAAGAGGAAAGAAAAAAAAGGGCCAAAGGAAAAGGGGGCGACAACGGACGGCAGAAGGATGAATGACAGCACCGCATCAAGAAAAGGACGCCAGTAAAAAATTGGGGCAAAGAGGGCAGATCTCTCCAGCGGATAAGATAGCAGGGTGGCACCAAAGGGCCCGCCGTTGCGCCACGGCAGTTGGCGTGTTTGACACCAAATATAGGGGGATTGGAGGGGGGGGAGCATATTTCAGCCTAGACGGTATTTCGAGGATTAGGCGCTACAGGGCAGGGCCAGACAATGCTGGCGTGCCAACGTGCCAATGGGGCACGTCACAAATCGCACATGACGGCGATCGTGCAAGGCAGCCCACGACGGGCAAGAACGGGCCAGATGGGCGATTGGCAGGCACGGCCGAAACTGGCGTCTTGCAGCCCTGTAACGAATTTCGCTTCCATCACGCTGGGGGGCTTACTCATACCCACTCTGCCGTGCATGTCTGTACAGTAGATATCTGTTGTTTTTACTCGTAGAGTTACGTGTAGAGGAAAAATAAAAAAATGTCGGAATACGTTGGGACGACCACGAGACCAGCGATCACGAGCCCCCATTGTAGCCTCTATACCCCGTCCCAGCGCCGGCTGAGCGCGCCCCCTTTTGATGTCCTGTTTCGCTCCGGGCAGTGTGGACCACCGTCTAGTCCTCGTCCATGGCGGTATCCGGGTCCTCGAAGTCGTCGTCGTCATCATCGTCGTCTTCGTCGGCGACGGGGTTCTCGGCCGCTGCCTTGGCGAAATCAATGACCCGTCCCCGCGTGCGACGGCCGATCACGTTGCCGAGGTCGATCCCCTTTAGGCCGTCGCCGCCGTTCTCCTCTTCGTCGTCCTTCTGGACGTAGGTCAGTCTCGGCGCCCATGATGTCTCAAAATGACTACGGCGGGGGGGAAGCTCTTCTCACCTCGGCGTCGTCCTCATCGTCGTCGTCCTCATCGTCGTCCTCATCATCATCGTCCTCCTCCTCGACATGGGGCGGCGCATCGTGCATCATGTCGTCCTCGCTCGCCGCGGCCTTGCCCTTACCCTTGTTCGACTGCTCAGACACCGCCTGGGCCGCGTTGGTGTTGGCAACGCCGTTGCCGTTGGAAGCCATTGTGGAAGAAGCGTGGAGCAGGAGAGCGAGTAGAATGGGGCTGGTGGGAATAGTTTGGTAGGGAGCAGAGTGCGGGTGGCAAAGGGTGGGTGTGCGCAGGAGAGAGTTTGTTGACGTTGCCGTCCAATCCAGAGAGGGAGCTTGTCGCACTTAAGACTTTCTGAGGCGGGCCTGGCTTTTTCTGGGTTGTGGGGCACAAAGTTCCCTCGGGGAAACTGCCTGTCTCAGCATACTAGGCTGTTTTTAGCAACTGCAGGACGGTCCTGTCTCTCCACGGGCAGCTGAGCTCGAGTTCTCTTCACTTTCACTGGATGCAGGCCGCCACCCCAGGGAATATGCCCCTTTTAGAAACGAAAAAACCCGCTGTCTATTCATGGCTATTACTGCTCCGTACCCTAGCGTCGTCTGTCTCTCATTTCTCGGCGCCGCCGCCACCCGTCGTCAACAACAGGACGGCAATACCAATCGCCCACCAGTACCTGAGATTCACATTAGAAAAGGACTCAAAACACAGTCAGGGGGAGAGAGGGCACATACTTTTGGAGGAACGTCTTCTCGGGTGGCGGCTCCACCTTCTTGCCCTCTGGGCTCAGCACGACCGGCCGGTTCAGCGTCGGCGTCTTGCCGGTGGCCACCTCGACGACCGAGGCCTGCGGGCCAAAGCTCCGCGTCGCGCCCGCATCAATGGCCAGTCCACGCACGGCCACGGCGAGCGGCAGGCCGCTCTTGTCCGTGCTGGCGTCGGCCGGGCTCGAGCGAGCGGCGACGGTCAGGACAAAGTGCGGCCGGTAGCCCTTTGCAAAGTTGGCGGCGGCGGTGACGGACGTGGACGAGAGCCAGCGGCCGCTGGCCGGGTCGTAGAGGCCGACGCGGTAGAGCGGCGCCTGGTAGTCGTCGCCCTCGCCCTCGTTCTTGCTCTCGCTTCCCTCGGGCGCCTCGTACCGCACCACCTCGGCCTCGGCCAGGGTGGCGGCGTCGTAGCGGATCTCGGCCAGCAGAGACGGTGCTGCCGGCTCGGGCACCGACAGCGGCACAACCGGCTGGACGTAGACGCTGGCCGTGCGCACGCGGGTTGGGACGCCATCGTAAAAGGCGTCGGCGTCGGCATCGGTCGCGGCGCTGGCTGCGGTGGTCGCAGCGGCCGCACCGAGCAGCAGGACGAGCGAGACCAGACGCATGATGGGCAACAGGAGCGCGGAGCGGACAGGGTCCAGGTGTACAGATTGCTGTTTGCGGTGGGATGGCTCTGCGGAGAGAAGTGAGACGAAAGTGCGCCGTGGCGCTTTGGCGAAATGGCTGGCGCTTTCAAGCCACAGTGTACATACGGAGTCGTTAGCGCCTTTTCAGGCTGGCAGCTGCATCTTCGAGTACGAGTACAAGTACTGCGGCTCCACCAATCCAGAGGCACTGTAAAATCACTGTAAAATCACTAAACAGTAAATGACTTCAAATTCATGCAAACGCCCATTGCTGGCGCCGCCCGAGGTGGTATTTCTAGTGGTATGCGATTCTCGCCTCCGCAAGACAGACAGACCCTCCCACATGCAATCCCCTTCCCCTTGTCCCACCCCTTATTCGCCCTCTTTTGCAGCTGCCGCCTTCTCGCACAATCCTCGGCTCCATGGCCAAAACAAATACAGTAGATGTAGACAGACAGACCAAATCAATCGCTCTCTCGGCGCAGCCGCTCAGGCATTGTTGTTCCGGTCCAGCCCTGACCCGGCAATGACGAGGTTCTTCTCGATCAGGCTGGTGCTCGCGGGACCGTGGTCGACGGTCCGGTTGGGCATCTGCGAGCTGTGGCTGGGCCCAGCCTCTGGCCTGGCAACGGCGTCACCGTTGGCATCGTTGCCGGCGCTGCTATCAGCCGGTAGTGCGTAGCCCTGGCAGCGCTCGACGAGCGGGCGGTAGTAGGCGGCCAGGACCTCGGGGTTGGGCACAATTTTCCACTCCAGACGGTAGAGGAATTCGAGCTCGAGCATCTTGAGCTCGGCGACCCGCACGCCGCCGACACGCGCGTACGTGGAATTGTTCCAGAACGAGTCGGACAGGCCCTTGGCGGCCACGGTGGCCGCGGTAATGAGAAAGCGGTGGACGGTCAGGGTGTTGATGGTAAAGTCGGGGTACATGGCACAGAGGCGGTCAATATAGTAGACCATGGAGAGGAGCAGCGGCGGCGTCAGGGTGGCGTGCTTGGCCAGCCGGTTCAGGTAGTCCAGGACGGAGATGCCGGGGGCGGTTCTAGAAAAGGAAAGCGTTGTCAGTCGAGGGACCCCGGAGCAGAGTGTCGACACAAGGTCAGGACAGAAAATACCTCGAGTGGAAGCGCGTCAGGTGGCCGGCCTTGAGAGCGAGGGCGTCGTTGGTCTCGATCAACTCGCCGAGCATGTTGGCAATGAGCACAACCATGTCCTCGACGGCGCACAGCTCGTAGCGTTCGGGCAGCATCTTGGCCGCCTCGGCCTCGCCCTTGACGCGCTTGGCGCCCGTGGCCGGGCTGCGGGCGAGCGACGACGGCGACGCGGCACCGCCTTCTGTGGCGGGCTCGGCCGGCGGCGGGCTCTGCTCGCTGCGCCGCTTGTTGGGGGAGGGGGTTTGCTGTGTCTGTTTTGCGCGTTGCGATGTCGACGGCATCGGTGGTTGTGACTGCGAAGAGAGTGGTGGTTGGGCTGGTGGTGTCTGCTGTGTTTGTGCAGATTGGGCCTGTTGTGTCTGCTGTGCCATCTGTGTATTTAGGGGTTGGGCGCCGTCGGTCTGCGGGACGGTATCGCAGTCGATGCCCTGCTCGATGCCGGGCTCCATGGGGACCGGGCCCGGCATGGGGGGCGGGTCGAGCGGCGTGGCCGGCGGGAGGGGATAGCGACGGGGGTGGGCGGCGTAGTCAAACGGCTCCATGGGCGAGTACTGGGTGGCGGCATCGACGGACGCATAGCGGTGCGGCGAGGCGGCTGGGGAAGGCGGCGGTGGAGAGGCGGCGGCGACAGCGGCCGTGTTGGTGAGGATGGCGGCGGCGGCAGGGTCGACGGCGCCTGGACGGGCCAGGGGCGAGCTCACGGCAGGGACAGCCGGAGCAGCGCCGTCGGGTAGGACAGGCAGGACGGGCGATGAGGACGACGAGGACCGCCGAGGGCCGGCCGAGATGCGGGAAGGCGAAGGACGAGGCGATAAAGCGGTGGCATAGTGGAAGCCGGCAATGCAGGGCGAGGCATTGGTGGATCGGGTCAACATGGCGCGCGGGCGGTCATGGTATCGGGGGAGGGGGCGGCAGGACGGCAGAGCGGAAGTGGTGGTGGTCCTGTAGCGGTGGTGGTGGTAGGTGGTGGTGGCAGTTGTGGGTGACGCTGGCGATCGGAACGAGCGAGTCGACAGCGGTTGCGCAACTTTGGGCGACCCTCTTTAGCGAGCTGCGGGGTGGAGAAAGGGCCAGAAAGGGGGGCAGAGTAGGCAGGGATCAGGTCAAAGGAGCCCCCGGGTCTACACTATTCTCCTCGTGCAGATTAGTGTGGAAATTTTTTTTATGGCAGAGACAACAGACAGCCGACAGCTGACTGAAGCTGACCGATGATGGCAAGTCGGCAGACAGCTGACAGCCGACGGCAGACGGCAGACGGCAGACGGCAGACGATGCTCGCAGACGGCAACCACTGGCGAACAGGCGATAGATGGGCGCGACGGAATGGCCCCCGGGAGACGGAAAAGTCCAGGCCAAGTCGGTGGCTCGTCGTGCTTTTCCCTACGGGGATTTCTCGTTGTCGGGTTGGTGGCGGCCGCGTTATCAGGGAGCGAAATGGCCGACTTTTAGTGCAGGCAAGGCTCGATAGCAAAAAACCGTGTTCTGCTATGCGGGCAATAAGGCTTTTACCCAGGGGCGTACTACTTCCGTACAGAGCACGAGTAGGCCAGCAGTGGGTCGGGCGCTCACCGGGCGCAGTTTTTCCAGACTGCCGGGCCCAATGGGTGCATGCGGTGTGCGCCCTGCAGGCTGCTAGCCATTTTGCCTCACCGACCACAGGCGGCGGAACACGGGTAGAGCAAAAAAGGAAGCCGCGCTGCTGCAGCCTTGATCCCCAAGGGCCCTCCACCCGTCTTGCCGCTCTAGACCGCCCCCATCAGGCGAGCAAATAGGCAGTCGTGAATCCAAGGCGTGGTCGCCGGCCTACGCCCAAGGCGACAAGGCCCCCCCCTGCCGCGGCAGACGCCACAGTTTGCGACTGCTTAGATAACAACCGACGGCAAACGTGGCGGTGCACGGCTTGAAATAGCTCATGCACGTTCGAGTCCCCACGGCCCATAAGCCAGAATCCCGAGCACGCGAGGCGGCGACCACGAGCGACACGACACCATAGTGCTATTGCAGTTTTTGTCATTTTTGTTAATTTTCTGGACCGCAGCGGCGCGCGCAAGCAGGCTTATCCATCGACCCTCATTATTCGGACGGTCAGGGCGTCCTGAACCAGCGCATCGGCCTCGTCGACCTCGTCGACCTCATCGACCTCATCGACCTCATCGACCTCGCCGACCGCCATCGACCGTCCATCGACCCGAGCGGGTCGTCTGCTGCCGGGCAGAGATGGTGGTGATGCAGAGCCAGGCGATCCTCGAGCGGTTCCAGAGTGCGCACACGGCGGCCGAGCGGGTGGCGGCGCTGCAGGCGCTCAAGAACGACAGCGTGGGCCATGTGCTCAAGAAGAGCAAGTGGGTGGAGCTGGGGGTGCTGCGGCCGATCGTGCGGTGCGTGCTGATGGGGCGGCCGGCCGGCCGGGTCGAGCGGCGAGACGGCAGCCGCCGGCCGTCGTCGTCGGCGACATGGCCCGACCCGCTCTCGACGGAGGACCTGAGCCGGCTGCAGGCGCTGGAGCTGCTGGGGGTGTTTGCGAGTGGTGAGTTTTTGTTTCTGTCCGTCTCTTTGTCCTTGTCCTGTCGTTTCCTCTTCCCTGACAAACAGGCGGCCCGTCCTTTTTGGCGCCTCTGCACGCCGCCGGCGCCTTGCGGGCTCTCGTCTCGTGCATCGACCCCGACACGACGCCCTCGCGGCTCGTCTATGCGGCGCTGCGGGCCGTGGTGACGCTCTCGAAAACGGCGGCGCTGGCCGCGGCGTCGCCGTCGTCGCCGGCGCCGCCCATCACGCCGGCCTCGATCGCCGACACGCTCTTTGCCGGCCACCATCTGACGGCGCTGCACCGGATTCTCGCGCCCTCGACGACCGCCTCGACACCGGCCGTGTCCGTCTCCGTCGCCAACGTGGCCACCGGCCTGATCGCCGCGCTCTGTCGCGAGGAACGCCACCAGGTGGCCCTGGCCAACGCCGGCATCCTCGACGACCTGGCCGTGCGCGTGGCCAGCCTCGTCGTCGCCGGCGGCCTCGTCATTCCCGGCGCCGAACAGGCCGCCGAGAAGGAGGGCCTGCGCGAGTGCATCCCGCCGCCCGCGTCGCCGCACCTCGACGTCGCCGCCCTGCTCTCGGCCGTCACCGCCGTGCTCGGCGACTCCCGCCTGCGCGCCTGCACCGTCCTCTACGCCCCCGCCATCCTCGCCATCTTCCCCCAGCTCGACTTCGCCGCCGCCGCCGCCCACGACATGTACGCCGCCTGGAACGCCCTCTGCATGGGCGGCCTCAGCAACCTGCACGACCAGCCCCTCGGCGCCCTCGACCTGCTGCTGCCCGCCATCCCCTCCCAGCAGTCCCGCGCCTACTTTGCCCAGAACTCCCCCTTTCCCCCCCTCGGCGTCTCCCTCTCCCGCGACAACCTCGCCGCCCTCGGCCTCGGCGGCAGCACCGGCAAGCGCGCCGGCTCCCACAGCCAGCCCCGGCCCACCGGCTGGGGCGGTCTCGCCCGCGAGGTCTCCGCCGCCGCCGCCGCCGCCACGTCTTTTTCGCCTCTTCTCTCCGACGGCCGCGCCGCCGTCCTGCCGCTCGCCTCCGAGTGGCAGCCCGCCGACGCCGAGAGCCCCATGGTCCCCTGGCTCATCGGCCTCGTCCGCTCGTCCGCCGGCATCCAGCGTCTCGCCGCCGCCTCCGTGCTGACGTCCCTCTTCCGCGCCCAGCTCGCCAGCAAGTCACGTGAGGCCGCCATGGCCCTGCTCGTCGTCCCGCTGCTGCTGCGCATGCTGGCCGACGCCACCACCGCCGCCGACGAGCCCACCCTCGCCGACGCCGCCCTCGCCGAGCAGCGCGCCATCACCGAGACCGCCCTGGCCGTGCTGACCCGCCTGGTCGCGAACCGCGAGGTCCTCCAAAAGGCCGCCGTCGACTGCAACGCCACCGTCATCCTGGCCCAGCTGCTCAAGGAGTCGTACGAGCCCACGCCGCCGCGGCCGACCCTGCGGCCCTGGAACCCCACGCCGCCCGCCGCCCGCGCCACGGCGTCGGAGCGTGCCAGCGGGCGCCACGAGAACGACCAGGACGACGAGGACGACCCAGACGACGAGGACGGTGACGTGGACGCGATCCATGTCGACGACCCGCACGCCGATGCCAGCCGCCTGGGCCCGCCCGGCCTGGACCCGCTGCTGGCGTACCGGATCCGGCTACGGGGGGCGGTGCTCCGGGCCATGACGGCCCTGATTGCGTCCAAGTACGACTATCAGAAACGCTGCGTGGAGCAAGAGGTCATGCCGTTTATCGTGGCGTCGCTGAGCCCGACGCCCAGCAAGCCGCGCGCGGCCAAGGACAAGACCAAGGCGGCCAAGAACGACGGCACATCCGCCTTGGCCGCCGGCGCCGACGAGGAGGTCGACCCGGCGTACGGCCGCAATCCCGTCAGCGTGTTGGTGGCAGCGTGCCATTGCGTGCGCATGTTGTCACGGTCGATTGCCATTCTGCGGACCACGCTGCAGGACGCCGGCGTGGCGGAGCCGATCCTCAAACTACTGCGCCACCCCGAGATGGACGTCAAGAACGCGGCGACGGCGGTGGTCTGCAATCTGGTGACGGAGACAAGTCCCATGCGAGAGGTGCGTCCAGACGAACATGTATCACGTGACTCTACGGAAAGGCTGACCCGTTCTCCACAGCAATATGTCGAGGAGGACATTATGAGTGTGCTCTGCAGCCACGCACACTCGCTCAACTCGTCGCTGCGGCTGAACGCCCTGTGGGCGCTGAAGCACTTTGTGGACGGCGTCGAGCCGGAGCGGAAAAGGGCGTGTCTGGAGCAGCTGGGCTCGGGCTGGCTGGTGCGGCTCATCGACCCGGACACGGACGAGGAAGCGCCCTTTGCGTGGGCCAAGAGCGAGAGCCGCATGGCGACCGCGACTGCGGCCGCGTCGTCGGGCAAGATGGCCGAGGTCTACAGCGACGATGTGGTGATGGACGGGGACGAGGCAGGGGACGAGAACGGCGAGGACGACGAGGACGACGAGGACGAGGACGACGAGACGGCCACGGCGCCGGCGGTGTCGTCGCTGCAGCGGGCGCGCTTCCCGCGGGTGAGCCACGAGCGCAGCCGGACGGGGCGGCTGCGGGAGGCGGAGGCGCGGCTGGCAGCGCTGCGGGAGGCGGAGCTGACGCAGCCGCGACGCAGCCGCAGCGACGACATTGAGATCCAGGAGCAGGGGCTCAACTTTATCCGCAACCTGATCGGGCCGGGGCCGTCGGCGCTGGGCTCGGCGGGCGACGTGGAGCGGGAGACGACGGACATGATTGACCACCTCTTTAGCGAGATTGGGCAGGACCGGCTCTTCCAGATCCTGCTCACCAAGCTGCGGCCGCGCGTGGTGCGCAGCACGAGCTCGAGCACGCCGCGGGTGCTGCACGCGCCCACCAAGATTGTCGAGGCGGTCGTGTTCATCCTGGTGCACGTGGCGGCGAGCGTGCCGCGACACCGCCAGCTGGTGGTGGCGCAGACGGAGCTGCTGCACGCGCTGGTGCCACAGTTCAACAGCCCGAACAAGGGCGTGCGGCTGGCGCTGTGCCACCTGCTGGCGAACCTGACATGGCTCGAGGACGCCGCCGACACGGCCGCCGCCGCAGCACGCACGCTCGAGCTCAAGCGGCACGGCCTGCTGGCCAAGCTGCAGGTGCTGCAGCAGGAGGACGTGGAGCTGGACGTGCGCGAGCAGGCCAAGCTGGCCATCCACCAAATGGGGCCGGCATAGGTACGAGTACAAAGTGAGGGGCGAGCAGGGTAGCATCCGTACGTCAGCATGAATCGAAGAACGTTTTTTTTTTTACGTTTTTTTTTTAGTTTCTTTGTCCTTTTGTCCATTTTTGCGTTTTTCCCTTTTGTCCCTTGTTTTGGGCGACTTGGCAGTTTTGGGTTTCCTGGTTTTTTATTCCCCTGCATTTCCTGCATTTTCTGCATTTGCTGCATTCTCTGCATTCTCAGTTCTTCCTTGTCCCTAGGTACAACCGAGTACGGGGACAAGTACTTTCTTATTTGCCCTGACTCCCCTGGTTCCCCTGGTTGGTTGCCCTGACGCCCCTCCTTCATTTCTGATGCAGACGAGCGGTCAAGGGCGATGCTCGTGATGACGGTCACAGGGCCCGTCACACGGCCGGAAGTCACGGAAGTTTTGCCAGCTCGCAGGGAGCGCATTGGTCATCTGCCGTCCGGCTTTCGGATGGGCAGCCGGGCGTGGCCAATGGCATCACGGCGCAGAGGAAGCACCGTGCGCCCCGTGGCATGACGGCTGGCCACGAACAAGGCTCTGCGAGAAACGGCCGCTAGGACAAGGCAAGGGCTGCAGAGCTCCACACCCACCTTTGCGCCCAAGTACCGACGTCCGAGAGAGAGAGGCCCTGGACGATCAGACGCGTAGGCGAAATATGGGTAAAGAATGGGCTGGCAATATTTCCGCCGAGGGGGGGGACTGGCGGACTGGCGGTCTCGGATGCGACATTACACCAGGCGTACGACGTACTTGCAGACGGGGGATAGAATACGGAGTAAGCACGCGGAGCCGAGTGCACGAGCGCAAATGATGGGGTGTTGTGGCACATCATGGAGCCGAACCGTGATTTGCAAATTTCAAACGTCACCGCCTTGTCGCCCTCGAATCAGGTCACAAGCTGGCCAGGTGGAGTGCGGCGCGCAGAAACAGCGAGATCCTGTAAAAGGACCGCTGCATTCCGACCACGGCTATCGTGTGATGGCCGTGGAAAAGAACCAGGAAAAAATGTGGTGGGACAGTGGGAAAGGAATTTTGCCAACGGCCCAGCTAAGGAAGGACAAGTGCGAATACTCGTAGTATTACCCAAAGAGGGCTAATAGAGAGCCGGTGCCGGTGTCGATCGCCCTAAACCTAAATTGCCCGCTACTTGCTCAATGGCCCCATCACCTGACGGGCCAGCCTTGGGCCACTGCCGGGGCATCCGGGGTGGAGGGGGGGAAACGGACGTGAGTCGGCGAGTGGGATTGCTCATTCCAACAAAACGGGTGATGCAAAATCGCCACGCCGCCAACGGCCGGGGGATCGGCCAGGGCTGTCGTCTTGGCAGACGCGATTCCAAAGCCCGTTCGATTGTGAGGCCGGGTGAGCCGGGCTGCTGAGCGAGACGAGGGGGGAAAAAAACAAGGGGAGGAGACAGGGAGAAGAGGCCAGGAGAAGAGACAAGGGGGGGGGAAGAGAGATGACCTGGCTGTGGAACGGTGGGACGCGGAGGTGTGAACGAGTAGTCGTTGTACACGCAGAACCAAAAGGTGAGAGGGAGGCCTGGCAGAAGCGAAAATGGACAAGACGTCGACGTGTCACCGCCTGGTGCGGGTGGCCTGTCCAAGTGTATGACAACACGTGGAAAAGAGAGGGAGGGAGAGAGAGTGTGGCACAGTGCGCACGCCGGCGCCCGATCAGCCAGAGCTGGGCGATTTTGCATCGAAATTCGCGGAAACACGCAGAAACACTGGTCGACGACCGTTCGCGCCCGCCCCGTCGCCACACTGTGCGGAGGGAGGGCAATGTGCGCACGGGCCGCGGCTGGCCAATCACACGGCATTCCGCCCCTTCTTCACCAGGGGAGGGGTCCAGCCGCCTGATAATGACGTTCCGCCAAAAAAAAAAGGCGAAGACGCCGCAGAACGCCAGATGGCACAACAAACGACGGCGAGACCCTCCCTAGTCTGGCCAACCCGGTGGTGCGCCTGTGTGTATCTGCGTGTGTATGAGTGAGCGCATTTGCAATATTGGGATGCGTGTGACACTTGCCGGACAGGCCGGAATGGTGTGCGCAGAAGGAGAAAAAAAAAAAACAGTCTCATTCGGGCTTCGGCCTCGCTCGGCCTTGTGCCATTCTGGTGACTTCTGGGCCCCAAGGCTGGGCCTGGCCATGACGTCGATGCCACCTCTCCGGGGGGGGGAGGGGAGGGGGGTCGCGCCGCATCGGCCGTCACGGCACGTCTATAAGAGTCGCCTCCCGTCCGCCTCGGAGACGGATTGGATTTACTTGTTCACATCCTACAGGTTCCACCCTGAGACATCATCTCTACTTCAACTCACCAATAAGGTCTTCCGACCTGAATTACAGACTTTTTCATATTGTCTCTTTTACATTTTAATTATTTTTCTTTCCCCTTCCCCCCTCGGACTCACATATCACAATGGGTGTCATTGAGTTCCGTACCAACGACGCGCTGAAGATCAACCCTCCCGAGGGTGATCAGGTGTTGTCGGTCAATGGCTCCGACTGGCTTTGGGCTGTGACGGCTGTCTACGTGATCTCGTTTGTAAGTTCATGAAGTTGGCCGCAGTCTTGCAGAAGCGGTGTGCTGACCAGCAGGTTGCTTTTGTGGCTCTCACGTTCCTGGCGCGCGGCGGTGAAAAGGTGTTCCACTACATCTACACCATTGCGCTCCTGGTCGGCAGCATCACATACTACGCAGCGGCCTCGGACATTGGCTACTCGGTCATTGACCAGACTGACCAGCTCGACAACGGCCTGAACCGCCAGATCTTCTTCGTGCGCTACATCAACTGGGTCGTGACCTTCCCGAGCGTGATCCTCAGCCTCGGCCTGCTGTCGGGCGTCTCGTGGGCCACGATTGTGTACAACGTCTTCCTGGCCTGGTTCTGGATCCTCTCGTACATCTCGAGCGCCTACACGACGACCACGTACAAGTGGGGTTTCTACGGCTTCGGCACCATTGCCTACTGCCTGCTGGCCTGCAACACCACCGCCCTTGCCTACCCGTCGGCCCGCCGCGTCGGTGTCGCCCGTGACTACGCCATCCTGTCGGGCTGGACCAACCTGCTGTGGCTGCTGTACCCCATTGCCTTTGGTCTGAGCGACGGCGGCAACTACATCACCGAGACCAGCGGCTTCATCTTCTTCGGTATCCTCGACATCCTCTTGGTGCCCGTGGTGTCCTTTGCCACCCTGGCCCTGTCGTCCAAGTGGGACTATGGCAAGCTCAACATCGCCTTCACCCAGTACGGCCGCGTGCCCGTCAAGGCCGGCAGCTTCCCCGAGAAGGAGACGGCCGTTGACCCGCCCAGCGCCACGCCCGCTGTCCCGCAGACCGGTGTCACCGTTTAATTGAGGAAAATAGGGATTGGGAGGCGCGGCAGCACAACGACGGGCACCACCGGTTCTCTGGTGCCTCCGGATACCCCCCAAGAGTCTGCCGCGTCCTAGGCGGCCAGCATGGGCCGCACACGGGTTTTTCGAGGAGAGACGCCTCTTCAAGTTTCCTTTTCTCACATCCGTCCTACGAAGCTCTCGTCTCTCCTTTATGAGGCTCTGCAGGATTTTTGGCTTTGCGTGCGCACTGGATGGGACTCGACTCCCATTCTCACAACACTCGCTTATGATGCAACGGCATATATACCCAACAAATGGCGCCGATATTTTTGGTTTTTCCCTCGTCCGCGGACAAGAAGGCAACTGCCTTACGAGACAGTTGGTAATGTGTAATCTCATTCTTTTCGAAATACAAGACAAACTTGACGTCTCAAACAAGCTGCCATGCCGTGATGAATGTGCCAGAGTAGAACTTCGCAACATGAAACGTGCACAGGAGGAATGCCGCCTTTGCCCGAGACATTTGCCGATTTATTCCGCTTTAGGAAGTCCATGCATGGATCCGAGACGGTAAATCGCCTGGCCGCAGGTCTCTCGCGCCCTCGTTTCCATGGCGGCGACTGCGTTCCTGATTTGGCCGCTTGCGCCTGTCAAACGTGCAGAATGTGGCATGGCGCCAAGGAGGTGCCGAAGTTGCTAGACGGCGCAACGGCTTCACCGACAGGAATCAACAGCGAAATGCCGGACCTGCAGGACTTGCAGGACCTGCAGAACCTGCAGACATCGGCAAGCCGAGAGACCCAGACTACACGTACAAGTTCCCGCGTTGCAGTCGAGCAGGCAGCCGGCTTTCCCATGACCGGCCCCGGAGAGCTGTACCATGTTTACACTTGGGACAAAATTTCCACGCGCTTGTGGGCCGGAATGCGACGACCGAAGTCCGGCCAACCAGACGCCACAACGACGAGTGGCGCCCGCTTCCCAGAGACGCAAGGGAGCACAAATATTGGTTCTAGAAGCCGCTCGCGTGGACGGTGACCCAGGCGAGGCTGTGGCACCAGGCCGGCAGAAGGCAATGCCTCGTGGTTTTGTGCCTTTGTGCCAGCGCGAGGCACCGGGCCTGGGATGGGTTTTCCCCCCACATGGGCGCAGCAGAATGTGAGACGGCCGCGTTGTGACAGCTCAGATTGGTTGTACCGAAGAAGCCGGTGCGAGTTCTAGGCAGTTCTGGACGAGACAGCGGCTCGCAAAACGTGCGAGCGGCTCGTCATCTAGGCTGCATTGGCTGGCTGAAGGGCGGCCACGGGGCAAAGTGAGACTGCCAGCGGTGCACTTTCTTTGTGCTGCACCCGTGCCGGCGTACTGGGCGTCCACATGGGGAGGGGCATTGGAACGATGGGCCATGGGACGACGGGGACGACTGGGTCTTGGGATTGGGTCCTGGGACGAACGGGACCGTTGCGATGGCTGGCAAGATAAACCTACTGTATCTTTCTCGTATCTTGCTCCATAGACAGCGAGACAATGCCTTCAGACCGATGGGGCCGCCAGTGCTACGCGCATGCAGCGCCCAAGCTGCCAGGGCGTGGCACCTGCTGCATATCCCGCGTCGGAGGCAAGAGTCGGGCGCGGGACGGGACAATGCACTGCGACGCCGGGGGGACAATTCCGTAGAGGGCCTACGACGTATTATGGCGATGGGGCTTTAGGGGCTTTAGGGGATTTGGGGGCCTTGAGGCCCGAGCGAGGGGGCAATTACGGGCGGCATTGCAAATCGCCGCTGGCAGGGGGCGCGAGAGGGGGCGGGCGGCCAGAGGCCCACTGGGGCAGCCGTCGTGGGGCGCTGGGGCGGCCAGTAATAGGCGAAGGCACGCTAAGGTGCCGAATGCATACGAATAGGGAAATATTCTGCGCCTGAAAGAATCTTGGGGGGGGGGGGGGAAGGGGGGGCGCGCCATCGACCGGTGCCGGCCCGGCTGCTTGCTCAATGCCGTTAGCGGTGCGATGGGTAAGAGGAGGCACCCATGGCGGCGGTGGCCATCGGTTCCTCACAGCCTGATCAGCCAAGATACCATTGGGTGTTGTGGCGAGAGAGGGCGAGGGTTGGGGCGAGGGAGGGGGGGCGGTAGCGGTGAGGCAGCCTCACGCCATGATTGAAGCGAAGCCAGGGAGGCCGTGGGCTGGAGAGAGAGAGAGAGAGGCGACTTTGTTTACGAGGTATGCACTCGTAGGGGGGCGATTTCAAGCCGCAAGGCAAGGAAAGAAAAAAAAAGACACGGCAACGGAGTACAAGGGGAGAGGAGGCCAAGACGGCGATGGATGGCGATCTGCTATTTTAGCAAGTCGAACGCGCTGGGAAAATGCGATATGCAGAGTCTCTTTCAATTTTTCTTCTGAATGAGCAAGATTGGGAGATCCATCCCCGTAGACGCGCGAGGGGGCCGTCCATCGTACGAGTACGTGCTCGATAAGATGGGAGGGCGCGGCCTATCGCAAAATGTCGTATAGCTGGCCAATGGGAGGATGGCGGGCGGCGGGCGCGCGATGGCGATGGGCGCGCTGGGGGGCCCGTGGGCGAAGCCAAGACCCTGCTGGGAGGGCGCTGTAGTGAGGCGAGAGATACCTGTAACGCCAGGCGGAGAATACGGCGTCGCAGCGCTAGCAGCGTAGCGCGTGCACCCTGGAGGCGCTTGACTTGTTCCGGCGGCCTGGTCCCCAGCACCGAAAATCCCATACGACGTAGTCCTTAGTTTTCTTGGTCGTGGTACCGAATCTCGTGCTGGTACGGGAGCATGAGTAACGAGTCCCTCCCCTGGCCCCCCCCCCCTCTTCCCGACAGCACATTCCCTATTTTTCCCCTGCCGCTATTGAAATCCGGGTCCTGCGCGGTCGCACGCGGCGGCACAACAAAGGACCGCGCGAGCCCAGACCGGCGCGACGCCAAATTCCCAAGTTTACGAGTCACGGGTACTGTACTGTACCATGGCGCAGGAGAAAGAACGAAAAGTGAGAGAGTGAGCAGGAAAAAAAAGAAAAGAAAAGGCGAGCCGGTACTACCACGACGCCCCACTCCACCGTGCACTCGTCCGTTTTCTTTGGTCCTTCTGATGGCCCGCCCTGGGGGGTCCCCCCCCCACCAACACCTACCATATCCACCAGTACAAGTACGCCGTACGAGTACTCCGTTTCAGGCGGTCCCTATCGCACCGTGCTGGCCTACCGAGTGGGCCCTCGAGCCTGTCCCCGCCGCGTCGCTCCCAGCCAATCCGCAGGCCGCATCGTGCCATTTTAGCGGGGAGGCAGCCGTGCTAAGCCCAAGTCGGCCGCCAGTGCGACCCTCCACGAATACAGTGTCCATTTGGGGTTCGCACGGGCATAACAATCGTGCTCATCGTTCATACGATTACCAAGTACTCGTATCCTGCTCCGTACAATGCGAACGTACCGGGGGGGAGGAAAAAGCAGCCACCCACGGCCAGGGAAAGCTGCGGGCAGGCACGCTACTCGTACCAGTAGAGCCAACCGCCCCCTCACCCCCCATTCCTTCCCCCTAAAACGCCCATCACTGGACCCTAACGGCAACGCCAATCCGGGAAGAGGGGGCTCGAGCGTCCGCTGTGCCCAGTATTCTCACTCGTACGAGAGCGTTCTGACGGGATTCCTAGCGTTGATCCGCGCTCTCTCTCTCCCACCCCTTCTCTTTCAACAACGCAAAGTCCACAGCTCATTTCCCCCTTGTCCACGGCCCCGGTCGGCCGCCGATTTCCCATTGCAGACGACGCTTGCACAGCCGAAACGTCCTTTTAGCTGCACCCCGGTCGCTCTCGTCTCCGTCCTTTCTCTTGCGTCGCCTCTTATCCGTCCGCAGTTGCCGTCTTTCCCTTTCTCCCATTTACTCGACTCCTTCCCCCCCTCTCTCAACCGCCTTTTTCTCTCTCCACCCGTCCGACTCTGCCGCCCGCCCTGTCGACTTGTCTGACCGTGAGTTGGCTTCTCGTGGTTTCTCTTGTGCTTCTCGTGGCATTCGTCTTCGATTGTGCACATTGAGCGACGACCAGACCCGACAGCCACCTGACCGAATCGGACAGCAATCGATCGCCCTCCATCCGCGAATCCGTCGACTCCAACGATGATTGCCGCCTCCATCCCGGCCAGCTCTCCGGAGCCGGTCATGGTCGACCGCATCACCAGCAGCGGCCGGCATCTGTGGTACCGTCTCGAGGTCGTCCAGCAGCCCGAACGCGCCCGTGCCTGCGGAGCCGGACCCAAATGTGAGTGACAGAACAAGACGAGGTGTCCGAGACCAAGGCCATCCAAGGGCCGCCCAAGACGCACCCCCGCTGACCGTCAAAGCCTCGGCCGACCGCCGCCCAGTCGACCCGCCACCTGTCGTGGAGCTGCGCATCTTTGACGGCCCGACCATCGACCAGGCCAAGGACATTACGTTTACGTACAACGCCAACTTCTTCCTCTTCGCCACTCTGGAGCACGCCCGCGTCATTGCCCACGGCCGCGTGCAGGCGCCCTCGGCTGCGACGCCTCCCGTGCTGACGGGCATGCCTGCCAGCGGCATGGCGTATCTGGACCGTCCGCAGGAGGCGGGCTACTTCCTGTTCCCGGACCTGTCGGTGCGCCACGAGGGCCGCTACCGCCTGACCTTTAATCTGTATGAGCAGACCAAGGCGTCCTCGGACATGGACAAGGACGACCCGGACCAGCCCGAGTCGTTTGACTGGCGCATGGAGGTCAAGTCCAACGACTTTACCGTCTACAGCGCCAAGAAGTTCCCGGGCCTGACCGAGAGCACCGCGCTCAGCCGAACGGTGGCCGAGCAGGGATGCCGCGTTCGCATCCGCCGCGACGTGCGCATGCGGCGCCGTGAGGGCAAGTCGGCCGCTGTGGCTGCAGCGGCTGCAGCGGCGGCGGCAGCCTCGAGCACCGACGCTCGCGAAGAGGAGTACGCCCGCCGCCACCGCACCCAGACGCCCGAGGTCGCCAGCGACTACCGTGCCCGCTCAATGAGCGTCGAGTCCGTCACGCGGACGCCCTACAACCCGGCCGAGGCGCCGCGTCGCCCGTCCATCAATGAGTACCATCACTCGGCGGCCCCCTCGCCCCAGCCCGGCCCGTCGATGCCGCCCGCCTTTGGCGCCGCCGCCGCGGCTCAAGCTGCCAACACCAACCACCTGCGCTTTGGTGGCCCGCACCCGTCCTATGCGCCGTCGTCTGTGCCGCCTTCGCCGACGTACAGCACGCCCTCGCACACGTCGCAAGCTCCGCATGCCTCGCCCTACGCACCGCCGCAGCAAAAGAGCCAGCCGCCCTCGCACCCGCACCATGCGCAGCACCACTCGGGCTCCTTCTCGGCTCCGTCGCCGTCCCAGGCCCCGAGCCAGTCGCCGTATTACCAGGACCGACCGGCGTCGCAGCACTACAGCAGCGCGGCCCCGACGCCGCTGTCGATCCCAGCCTCGTCGCCCGTGCCAGGAGCGGCGGCGGCGCCACGGCGCGACTCGATCACCAGCACGCGCGACCGCGACTACCGGCGCATGTCGACCAGCTACACAACGGCACCGCTGCCGCCGTCGTCGAATACGTCATCGCACATGCTCGTGGACGACGACCGGCGGGCGAGCACAAAGACGACGCTGCCGCCACTCAGCGAGATGATTGCCTCGTTTGGCAGCAACGAGCAGCAGCCGCGGTCCAGCAGCATCAGCAACGGCAGCACCGTGAGCAACAGCGGCAGCCGCACGCCGTCGTTGGACCGTGTACCGTCGCTCAGCCAGCTACTGCTGCCACAGCCGGTACTGACACCGGCCCTGGCGGCAGCGCCACCACCTCGTGCATCGGCAGCATCGCCGGCGCCGGGCGCGGGCCAGAAGCGGTCCTACGGCCAGTACAACAACCTGGACGCGGCCACGGAGGCATACCAGCTGGGCGCTTCCGTCAAGAACCACGCACGGCAACCCGAAGCGACGACCACACCAGAGCTGGAGGAGCTGTGGTGGAAGCGCGCAGACGGGACCGTCTGGTCGGCACGCGGCGAGATCTCGCAGCAGATGGCATGAGCGGCACGCGGACGAATGACGGGGAAGTTTCTACGGTGTGTGAATGTCTTGCTATTTGGGTGTCCTGCATATTGCCCCTGTCTGGGCGGTTGGGCTGTCTGGCAGGCGGTCGACGACGGGAGGGAGTGATTTCCCTCCGACCCATCTTCCCTGAGCAGAAAATGATCGACGATGGACGATCGAGGAAAGGTAGACCCCCCGGGTAACGCGGGTCTGGACCACTGCTCTTTCTTGGGGTTTTCTTTGTCACGGCGGCGTCGGGGTTTCGGTGTTGTCATAACTATTTTCCTTTTCTGATTCGTTTTCTGTTTTTATCACCGGCTACTCGCCATGTTTCCTAAGAGTCGTGTCATTTGTCTCGATTTCGCTTACTGAATTCAGGTCTCAACGACCGTTTTGTTCCAATGACGACTGCCATGTTGTCTCGCTCGTTTGTGCCGTTGCTCTTTCTTTGTGGGCAGTGGTTTCGCTCCCGTGTCTGTATCCAGAGTTGCGGTTTGCGAGGCTTGCCGTGTAGCAGTAGTAAGGTACCATTTCTGTTTCAGAAGCATACTCCGTACGTGGTATTGTGAAGCTGTTGTAGGACGATCCCGCGTTGCTGGGGACTTGTGTCGAGGCCCATGGGCTAGTCTGCTTGGGCCGGAGCCCGTTGGGGATTGTGCCAGACATGCAGGACCAAGGCAAGTTTTGCAGAGAATGTTGTCGCCACGAAAGTACTCGTGTTACTGGGCAAGTCATGTGCAGGCAATTTCACCTGCAGGAAAGGGCGCTGACGAAAGGCTCATCTGCCATGCCCCACTTTAGCGGTTGCCCGTTGCGGCCGGGAAAGTAAACAAGGCAGGAAGGAGGGTCCGAGCGCACAAATAAAGCAGGTGCAAGTCGACTGCAGGAAAAAGAGAGGAGAGGTTTCCTGACGGATTAGCATTCCTGGTGATCAATTGGGCTGGGACTGACGACAAGGCGGACGAACTCGACAGACGCATCGAACACGTCCAAGCAACAGAGAAGCCATGTCTTTTTACGACGGTGAAATGGGCCATGCCACGGCCGGCAAAGCACGACGTCCTTTTTCGTTTCCGGGGACGACATTGCGACAGCAACAACAAGCAGAGCAGCAAGCACAGCAGCAGCAGCAGCAGCAACAGACACGATCTCGCTTTCTCGAGGGCTCCATGAACGACCGGGTCAGCGCGGCGCCGCCGGTGGCGTTTCTTGGGCCGGAGTCGGCCGAGGCCTTTTTTGCGGCCGAGGAGGGAGGTCGTGTGTGGCCGGCCGGCGGCGTGCGGCACTCGGTGCAGGCGATGCCGTCGTTTGCGTCGGCGAGTAGTAGTGGCGGCAGCCACAACGGCAGCCAGAGCGGCAGCAGCAGCCATGGCAGCAGCCACGGCAGCCGGCGGCCGGTCAGTTTCCTGGCGCCGCTCTGGGACGGTGTCCGGTGGCTGCACCGGCGGCGACGAGGCGGCACGGAAGAGACGTTGTCGACCGTTCCCGTATCCGCACAAACACGAGCCCCGCCACCCGCCGCGGTCCCGCCACCGCCAGCCGACAACGTGCTGGCCAGCTACCAGCAGCTCATGGACTCTGGCTTTTTCCGGGCGCGGGCGATCCCGGCCACGCGCGTCGGCCTGCGGGGGGCGGCGCCCGGGAGCGCGGCGCCACCAGAGCGGGCGCAGACGGTGGCGGAGGCGTTGGCGACGCTGTCTCAGTCATCGCAGCCATCGCAGCCGGCCCTTGTGCGACGCGGCACGAAGCGCGGACACGCCGACGTGGAGGGTGGCGGCGGCGCGGACGAGCTGGCGGCGGCGGCAGCGGCGGCGCCCGACCCGAGGGGCGGACGCGTGATTACGACGGCGCGCAGCCGCGGCAAGCTGGTCAAGAAGCTGCGAAAGGAGGGGACGGAGGAGGCGGACGGATCAGAACGGCAGAGCGCAGAGTACGCGCGCCGCAGCGCAGAGCAGACGCGGCCGTGGCGGCCCATGGCGGGTGTCCACGTGAGCGTGCACCAGGACGCCGCACCGGCGCGGAGGGTGCTGTCCAAGAGGAGCTACCGGGGGCTGCGGCGGGAGGAGGCGGTGGCGGTGGCAGTGGCGCCAGAGGAGATGGCAATGGTGGACCGGCCGGCGGTGGACACACCGCTGGTGGACAGACTGCCGATGCCGACAGACCGACACGGCCGGCGGCAACGAGTCCCCCGGTCACCATCGGCGGCGGCGGCAGCAGCTGAAGCGCGGAGGCGGCGGCGGGAGTCGGCGGCGATGGCGGCGGCCGTGGTGGTCGTGCACCAGGACGCGAGCGAAGCGTGGGAGGCCAGAGAGACCAGGGAGGCGCAGACACTGCCCAGGTACGACCACCGCCCGCTGCGGCCACTACAGGCACCACCCCCGCCACCACCACACGCTTCGCTGCCCCAGAAGCCCATCAGCTTCCACTATCCGCAGCGGGTGCGGCCGCAGCCGGCAGGGCCCCGGCGCCTGGAGACGGACGCGCGGTGGCGGCCGGCCAAGCAGCGGCCAGCGGAGGAGGACGGGGAGAACATGGCGCCGGCCTGGGCGATGTGAGGCGTTGGCCAGTGGGGGGGGGGAACGGATGACTTCTTTTTTTGTACTTGTATAATGATTCAGCTATGCTCGGTGAGGCGGCCAGTGATGAATGCGAAGCTACGGCTAGCAAAGACAGCCGGTGTTTTTTCAAGTTATCGTTTATTCAAGCTATCGTTTTAACACTTGAGCTACCGCCCCAGCAGCGACAGCCGGTGCAGGGCGGCGATGACGGGTGCGGGCTCGGTGTCGGCGGCGTCGGGGTCGACGTCGGCTGTGTCTGGGGGCGGAGATGTCGCCGTGGCCGGCGGCCAGACTACGGCCACGGCGGCCTGGCAGGCGTCGACGAGCTCGGCCAGGAGGGCCTCGATGGCGCGGGCGCGGTCGGCCATGTGGCGGCGGACGAGGGCGGCGACGAGGGCGGCGATCTCGGTGCGGGCGCGCTCGACGCGCTCGACGAGGCGGCGCACGCTGCCGACGAGGTAGGCGAGCTCGTAGACGGTGCCCTTGCGGCCGCGCGCGCGTTTCTTGTCCTCGCGCTTCTTGCGCGCGCGCTGCTGCGACGCCGTCGTGACGCCCGTCTGGCCCGTCTTTTTGGTCAGACCTGTTAGACCTGTCTGCGTGCTGTAGCGCGTAAAGAGACTGCCGCCCGTGCTGAGCCGCGAGCTGGCGGCCACGGACACGTTGTCGGGCACGTCGCCGTGTTCCTGGTTCTCGGCGCCTTCGAACGAGAAAAACGGGTCATTCGCGGCCCGCGTCCGCAGCTCCACAATTCGCGGAACCTGCGCGCGCAGCTGCGCCCGGCAGTCGGCCAGCAGCTCCGTCGACGCGGCCACGGCCTCGCCCAGCCCGCCGTCGACGGTCGTGGCCAGCAGGTCGGCGCGGCCGTGGTGCACGGCCACGCGCACGGCCTCGGCAAAGGCATAGCCGCGGCACAGGCTGGCCACGGCGGCCTCGACCGCGCCGAGGTAGTCGAGCTGCACGGTGGCGGCGGCGGCAAAGTCACGTGACTCGAGGAGCGCCTCGGCCAGCGTGGCGGCGCGGGCGCGCAGGGCGGCGTCGTTTGTTTCGGAGTTTTGGGCCAGCAGCGCCTCGAGCGCGAGACACTCGCGCCAGCAGGCGGCGCCGGCCGACTGGTAGCAGCGGGCGGCGGCGGCGTAATGGGCCGGCCCGAGCGACTCGTGGGCGAGGGCGGCGTCGCGGAAGCGCGACTGGGCCTCGAGCCAGGCGGCGTAGCGGGCCGTGAGGAGGGCGTGCGACTCGGCGTCCTGCCGGTACAGCCGCAGCGCCGCCGGGTGCAGCTGGTGGCGGTCGACGTAGGCCAGCATCTCGGGCACGGCGGCGGCGCCGAGCCCGTGCAGGTGGCCGAGGGCGCGCGCGTGGCGGCCCAGGTGGTCGTCCACGGCAAAGCGCCGCCGCGCCTCGGGCGTCGTCGCCTCCAGCGCCTGCAGAAACGGCACGTACTCGCGCGGGTCGCGCTGCGCCTGCTGGGCCACGGCCAGCGCCAGCCGCAAGTCGTACAGGCCCAGCGCGTGCTCGTACAGCCGGTGCACGTCGACCAGAAAGCAAATGTGCTCCACCGCCCGCTCGGCCTGGTCGGCCTTCTGGGCCAGCAGCGCCGCCACCACGCGCAGGCCGTCGTCGAGCGCCGGCGGCGTCTTGCTCACGTGCGCCGTGATCTCGTTTTGCAGCCGTGCCGCCGTGGCCGCGCCTCCCGCGCTGCCCAGGCTCGCCAGCACGGCGTCGCACACGGCATTGACTTTCTCGGCGGTCGGCGGCGCCGTGGCCGCGGGCGTGGCCGTCGTCGGCGTCTTTGTGTCTCGATACATGGTCTGGCTGACGTCCTCGTTTCTGATTGGCCAGTTAGTATAGTACCGTGCGAGAAGTACTCGCACTGTCCTTACCTCAACGACGACAGCAGCAGGTCGACGGCCGCGGCGTCGGGCAGCTGGCCCAGCACGCGGCCGACATCGGCCAGGAACTGGGCCGGGCGGTGGTCGTAGAGAATGTTCATGTCGACGCGCTGGGTGCGGCAGACGGCAAAGGCGAGGCCGTAGTCGCGGCCGTCGAGCAGACGGCGGATGCCGGCGACGACCATGGCGCGCGGGAAGACGGTCTCGAGATTGCCGCGGGGCATCTGCAGCACGACCGAGTGGGCTGAGGGCATGGCGGTGACGAGGCGGGCGCCGCGCTCGATGGAGCGGCAGCGCTCGTCGGCGTCGTCGGGGGGCAGCTCGAGGTCTGGGGGACGAGATGGATTAGTAAGCAGCAACGACAAGACAGACACCCAAGACGCAAAACATACCATCCACGGCGGCCAGATGGATAAACTTGAGCAGGTGGCTGGCGGTGGTGAGGACGACGTGGTCGGGCGTGGTGAGAAAGGAGGTGACGTTCTTGGCCAGCAGACGCTCGCCGGCGTAGAGGTGGCCGTGGCGGGAGAGGCCGAGCGGGAGAAGAGAGGGAGGGTCGAGGACGGAGACGACCTCGGCGGTGACGAGGCCGGCGGGCAGCCGCGCGAGCGGGACGAGATCCGGGCCCGCGAGGTCGGGCAGGGGGAGGCGGGAGACGGCGCCGGCGGCGTCGAGCACGTAGAGGTGGCCGGGCGGGCCGTCGAGGAGGGTCGAGCCGGGGAGGAGACGGCCGGGGGTCGAAGAGGCGTGCAGGAGGAGCTGCTGGTGGCCGGCGGGGGCGGTGGACAGGGTGTAGGCGTGGATGACGAGGCCGTCGGGGTCGGAGCGGCCGAGCACGCAGACGACGGGGCGGCCGTCGGGGGCGGCGGGGAGGGCGAGCTGGAGGGGCAGAAAGGGGGAGAACTCGGAGAGGTCGGCAAAGTCGGTCTGGGCGGCGAGGAGGGGGGTGGGGAGGCGCTTGGTGGTGGTGGTGGTGGACGTGGTGGACGTGGTGGACGCGGAAGTGCTGTTGCCGTCCGGCCAGGCCCACGAAAAGACGTCCAGGCCGCCGCCGTGGACGGCAGCGACGAGCGCGTCGGCGGGCGCGAGGGCGACGTCGAGGGCGGCGTGGCGCAGCGGCAGGGTGAAGCGGGCCATGGGCGGCGGCACGGCGGCGCTGCGCAGGGGCGTCAGGAGGAGCGAGGCGCCGTCGACGACGGCGACGGCGCCGTGGTCGGCGGGGGGGGCACGGCCGCCGCGGGCGACGGTCCAGACCAGGTCGGCGCGGGTGGTGGTGGCGGCGTCGGCATACAACAGACGCAGCGGCTGGTCCGGGTGCCAGGCCACGAGGCCGGCGGCGGCGGCGGCGGCTTGTAAAAGTGGCAGTGTCTGCTTGCGGTACCAGTGGTAGTTGCCGGTGGTCCAGAGGTGGACGGCCGAGGGGTAGACGGCGGCGAGGACGGAGGCGTCGCTGTTCCAGACGAGGTGGGGACTCTGGAGAGTCCCAGTGTCGTCTGACTCTAACGGAAAACCCCCGTGCCGCAGCCCGTTGCGCTCAAAAAACACCACGGACCGCCGCCCGTCGTCGGCCTGCGCCACGCCCGCCACCACGCTGCCGGTCGGCCGCCACGCCAGCGCCGCCTCGAGCCCGTCGACCGGCTCGCTGGCGCTGTCGAGGGCGCCGGCGCGGGTAAAGACGCGGACGACGCGGCGGGGGACAGTGGCCGAGATTGCCGAAACCACGACTGCGTTCACCGCCACGTAGGCGCCGTCGCCCCGCCAGCTCACCGTCACGGCCCTGGCATCGTCCCCCGCGCTCAGCCGCCCCGTCACCGCCGTCGTCGCCACCGTCGGATCCCGCCGCGCCTGCGCCGCGCCCCGGCCCCGGAACTGCGTCTCCTCGCGGCCCCAGCCCACGGCCACGTGGCGCGACGCCGCCACGTCGGCCGCCGTCAGCACCGCCTCGCCCACGGGCTCAAACGTGCGGCTCATGAGGAGGAGGCGTGCGGCCGGGGCGTCCTTGTCTTTCTCTCCCTCCGTCTCGTTCGTCTCGTTCGTCTCGCTCGTCTCGTTCGTCTCTTTCGTCTCTCCCTCTCCTGCCCCCCCCTCCCCCCCCGTCACCAGCGCCAGCACCTCCTCGTCCGGCGACCACCCCGCCGCCGCAATCCCCGCGTCCACCGTGCCCACAATCTCCACCCGCACGCCTCCCTCCCCCTCCTCGCCCTCCCGCACCTCCACAATGTCCCCCCCCGCCATCACCACGCACGCCGTCGCCACCTCCCCAAAGTACTGCATCCCCACAATCCGGTCCGTCTCCATGTCCGGCCGCGGCGGCAGCGCTTCCCACGACGCCATTTCACGTTGGATCCTGTCATCCACCATTAGCCTCTGTTTCGTTGTTCTCGTTTTCCCTCCTCCCACCTACAGCTCTCCCCCCTGCTCCACCACCCGTGCGAGCCGCACCCGCGCGTCCGCCGCCGTCGGCCCCGTCGCCACAATCATCTCGTCGCTCGCCGCATCCCAGCACGCCGCCGTCACGTCCTCCGTGCCGTGGCTTTCCTCCAGCCGCAGCCGCCGCAGATTCCGCATCGTCGAGCACCGCCGGCTGCTGTCGCTGCCACTGAACGCGTCCGGTCGCCTGCTATTCGTCCAGCCTCGATTGGCCCTCGGCGTTCCTGTCTCGTTGTCTCGTCGTGCAGTCTATCGCGCAAACACGCAAACACGCAAACACGCAAACTCCCACGTGAAAAAAAATGCTGCTGCCAAAAAATGCCCTATTCTGGCCTGTCTCGCGCACCGTGAGGGGTCCCTCTGACCCGCCCTCTGCTACAGTGCGCCGTGCCCCGCAAAACACGGCCGCATTACTCATCCGCACAACGCCCGTGCGCGCCCTGTCCCGAGCCCCTGTCCTCCTCCGCGCCTGCCCCCAGCTCCTCCCTGCGCTAGCTGCCACCTTCCTTCCCCAGCCATTTCGACTCCTCTTTTCCCTTGCTTCTCTTTACGGCTTTTTCATCTATTCCCTGTCGAGACTGTCTTTCTCGACCTTTCATCCAACTCCCATCGGCCCCCCATCGACCTCTCATCGACCGCCCATCGACCTCCCATCGACATCCCATCGACCTCCCCCAAAATGGACCTCCCCGACAGCCAACAGCGCCGCAAAATCCGCTCCGCCGCCAACCTCCAGCGGCTTTCTCTCGCTCCCTTGTCCGCCCGTCTGCCTCGGCCCGACGATGACAACGTCGACGCCGCCCATCCCAGCCTGCCCAAGAGCCTCTCCACCACCTACCTGCCCACCGCCTCGCCGCCGCACCACCACCACCGCCGCCGCCCGCCGCCCGCCCCCTCCGCCCTGACCGCCGATCACCACGCCCACAGCGACTGGCTTCTGCGCGCCGGCGAGCTCGTCACCCACGAGACCCGCGAGCTCAAGGGCCAGGGCTGGCTGGCCACCCGCGCCAGCTCCACCAGCCTGACCGTCCTGCACCGCAGCGCCGACCCAGACCCCGACGCGTCGCCGCGCAGTCCCGTCAGCCACATGGCCACGCGCACGCCCAGTCGTGTCGCCAGTCGCGCGGGCAGTCGTGCTGGCAGCCGCGTCGCCAGCCGCGTCGCCAGCCGCACCCCCAGCCGCGTCCAGCTCTTCACGCCCGACCTCGCCGGCCGCTCCTTTGACGACTTTGACGAACCGTCGCTCGACGGCGACACCGCCCCCGACTTTGTCAACCTCGACGAGCGGCTCGAGGCCCTCGGCCGCGACCGCGACACCAGCCAGGAGGACGACGACCACGTCCGCTGGCTGGTCCGCCGCGAAAAGACCGGCTCCGGCGTGCTCGGCTCCTGGCTCGGCGCCGTCCTCGGCTGGCCGCTCTTCCCGCCGCAAGACAACGAAGACGGCGACAACGACGACACGAAAGACAAGGACAATGACAATGACAATGAAGACAACGATGATGACGACAACGACGACAATGACGATGACGACAGTCGAGCGAGATCCGTCGCCGCTAGCGAGGCAGCGCCCACCAGCCGCCGTCGCCTCCAAGACATGGAGCCCGCTCCCGTCTACGTGCCGCCTCCACCCGCGGCCACGCCAGGCGCCTGGCAAGACGCCGCCTGGCTCTTGACCGTCGCCTCCAAGGTGCTCCTATAACGGGGGTGGGAAGCCGCCGAGTGGGGGGCGTCATGTGGCGTCTTGTCTGCCCAAAAAACAAGATGATAATACGAGCAATGCAAACGCCGCTTTACCACCCCCCCCTTTGCTGCACACCCTCCCGCCCGTTCCTCCCGACCTGTGACTTGTTCCACCACCATTGGTCCAGCCGCTGGCCGCGCGCCAATCCGGGTTCCCGGTGCCCCGTCGTGCCCCGTCGGACATGGCGCTGGCTGCCCTCGTGCCACCCCGGCTCCAAGTACGTATGCATCTTATCAGACCTGGCCGAACGGCCGAGCCTGCTTGCTAGGCCCCGTCGCTCTAGACTACCTGTCTGCAGAGCCACCTAAATCACCTTTGAGTACAAGTAAATCGGCCAATGGCCGTCCCGCCACTGGTCCACGCCGGAACTGCCCCGGCACAAAACCCCTTGCGCCTGATTGGTCTGGGCGCCGCCGGGGTGTCGGCGGAAATGCCCCGCTTATGTATCGGAGGGTTATTTTCTCGAGGGTTATTTCGGGGGGGGGTTGCGCGTGCAGTACGCGTGTGCGGCCAAGGGCGAGAAATGCGCACGGGGCCATCTTGTACCGTAGCATCGTGCTCGTATCGTGCTTGTGCTCGGAAAACGGCAGAGGTGGCGTCGGGGCAAATCCTTGCATGGTGGCGTCCCAGCCGCTGCAAAACGAGAACTCAATGGCTCCGGCCACGCCTTCGTCGAGCAGGGATCCGTGCACCCATTCAACCCTTACCCAGAGCGTGTGCACACGAGTCACTCGTGTCCAAAACGCATGGCAAGAATCGTCAAGAATCGTCAGGAATCGTCAAGACGGGCCGCGATGCTCTGGTGCGGTGCAGTGATCCGGCCCTCTGTCCCTAATCCCAAAAGAGTCGTACTCCTTCCAACACAACTATTGCGTCATAGGGTAGGAGTCTAGCACGGTCCAGACGCCTCTGCAGGCGAGCTATGTCACATTGGGACGGGCACGCGGAGGGGGGGGGGGGTTGTCGGTGTGTCACGGACAGAACTTGCGCTGGTTGGTCGGTGGATTGCTGAGAGGCGGCACGAGATTTGGGCCAGATTCTGCTGTGCGATCCGGCGCCAGGGCCCCCAGCCCTGGAGGGGGGGGGTAGGGGCTAGCGGTCGGTTCGGCGCAAAAGAGGCCAAAACCCGTTGGAAGTGGCGGCGGTGGCGGCCTGTGGTCCCTTTCTAGGGACGGACGAGTAATATTGTACGAGTACGCGTACGCGTGGCGCTGTGCAAAACCTACGAGTACGAGTACGAGTATTCTCTGTAATCATACGGAGCCCTCCATGACGCTTGTCCATACTATTCATACGCAGCCCCCCCAGACCCAGAGCCGCAACACGTCCCAACCACGTCCCACCCACTGCGTCATAATGCACACAGTGGCTATAATCGTGCATTGGCGCCAGTGGGGTTCTCGGATTGGGATTCCCTTCCCCCCCCCATCCCCTCTCCCGCTAGCGAGGAATTATATGGGCCGCGTACCGAGTACGGTGTACTCATTTGACATTTGACAAGCAGCGGCGCCGTTCTACGGGGCGTGGCTGGCAAGATACATGGCAAAAGCAGTCCCCACTCGCCACACTCCAACAACTGAGTTTATCTCTTCCCCCTCCGGGAGGAGCAGAACACACCAGTCGAAATTTAAGCTGTCAGCTCGGATTCGACCTCGTGTCCGAGACGAGAGAGAACACGCCGCGAGCGTCCCATGGCGGGCCCTGTAGTCAATATAAAGAGGAAAAACTTGGACGACGAATCCCCCCGTATGGCTATAAAATCCGATTTCTGATCCATTTCGCCTGCTTACTCTTTTTTGGCGTCTTTTTTTTTTTTACTCTTTCCATCCGGGCACCCGCGCTGTTCCCAGTACTCCGTAGGCCGGCGTTTCAAGTGGGCTACCGCAAGGCACCGAAACCGAATTGATCAAATTCTCGAGGGAGGGGGGAAAAAGAAAAAAGAGCAACTTGCGCTTCTCTCTCTTGCGCTCTTTCCTTTTCCAAAGCAACCGCACCCTCTCCCCCTCCTGCTGCCGCCTGTCTGCCCACTTGCCCACTCGCCCACTCCCTTTTTTTGTGCCCCTCTTTCCTGGACGTCCCGGCTTGCCGAATTCGCCTCGCGCATCCGCCCAAATCTCTCTTACCCGTCTCATCTTTAGTCTGTCGGAGCGACCACCTCTCGGAACGGCCACCGACCGCCCAGCCAACTCCCCCCCCCCCCCTTTCGTATAACGGCGCTCACGGCCCCTCCCCCCGGTCTACACGCGTCTATTTCGTTTGACGACTTTTGAGCTTGCCTGCACTTTTTCTTCGGTACGTATGTCGTCCTTGCACCTTTCCCAATCCTCATCCTCCAGTAAGATACAGCCTGCATCTCGACTATGACCCTGTCTGTCACCTCCCCTCCCCCATTGTTACCACACCCCACAAGGGCCCGCTCCGTAGACACGGAAGGAAACCAGAAACAGCCGGAAAATGGACCGGAAATACAGTACTCTAGCCTATACAATCCTCACCGTCAGTTTCCCAATGAGAAAAAAACTCCCGGCCGTATGCGCGGGGTTTTACTTCCTCCCCCCCCGCGGCCCACCAGCGAGGCAGTTGCAAGCGCATGTCTCTCTCCTTGCGGATTCTCCCGCTGGTGACAGGGGTGGCTCTCAACCTGGTGCCGTCAGCCTCCCATACTTTTGTGGAATCTTCTCCAACCCCTCTTGCTACATCTCTGGGAGATTCTTGTTGGCCTGTCTAGCTCTCGTTTTTTTCAAGCATATCTTCCTCATCTATCCCACCACCCTCTTCTCCCATCCTATCGCCACACACAACCCCTCCGAACACCAGCTCTGACTCTGAACACAGCCACGTTGCGTCTCGACGACAGAGACAGCTTCATCTACAATGGCCGAAGACTTTGGAGAGCATGTCGACGTACAGGCCTTTTCCCAGATCCTCGAACTGGACGACAGTCCCCAAAACCGGGATTTCAGCAAACCGCTCGTATACGACTACTTCACCCAGGCCAAGGACACCTTTGAGAAAATGGACGCTGCCCTGTAAGTCGGACACAGTCACATCCTCCCGTGGCCGGAACTGACGCCTCCCAGGCTCGACAATGATCTTTCTACCTTGTCCGATCTCGGCCACTTCCTAAAGGGCTCCTCTGCCACCTTGGGATTCTCAGTAATTAGAGACCACTGCCAGGTCATCCAGCAGTACGGCAAGAAGATGACCCTCGACGGGTCGGCCGAGCTGAACGAGGCCGTTTGTCTGCAGCGAATAACCGACGCTCTGACTGCCGCCAAGTCCAACATGATCATTGTCGAGGACAAGATGACCGACTTCTTCGTCCAGAGCTAGTCGTCTTGCCGGCCCCTTTTTCCTGGCCCGACTCGGAGTCTTCTGCCCTTCTGTCGGCGTTCGTCTGACTGTTTCCGAGCACTAGAAACGACGGCTCGGCCTTCTAGACACGCCGACCACTTGTTCGCATTTTCGGCGTTTCCTCTCTCTCTCTTCCGACCCCGCACGCCTCCCATATTTACTTGATTTTCTGCCAGCTCTTCTTCTTTTCTCTTCTACTGATGTAGCACTCGATTTTCGTCCCATCTTTTCCTTCGCCCAGGGCGTGAAAGAGAGGAGCTGGGCCAGTTTCAGACGTGTTTTCTGTCGTTCAGAGCCTCACTGGAGGTGGCATCCGGGGCTACGGGCTATAGTCTGTCTTCATTTGGTTACCGGAGCTCTCGTAGGACTGCAGATATTACTGGGAAACACGAGGATCAGACGGGATGGACGAATACCTCTAGGGATATCGATTACGCCGAGGGACAGCAGTCGCCTCTTAGAACGCAGGCTGCTGGGCGTGGGGAGGCGGTGAGACGGCCGTTTGCAGGGTGATTTTACGGGGAGGACCAAAAGGTGGATGGCTGTCAGAACATACCCTAGGCCGTCTCCAGCAATTTGGCTGGCCATAGAACCATAAAATACTTGTTTTATGATGGTCCCAAAAGGTAACCCTGTGTCTCTAGTAAGTATGGCCAAGATATCAACCACCCGCCTTCCATGCCCAATTCCTGGCTCCTCTGTTTCCAATCGGCCACGCCTGCCGGGGTATGTTCAGTTCGTCCTTTTGGTGCCGTCATCCGTCTGTCCGTCACATGTCGATCGATTCGTTGAACCGCAATACGCCGTCGCTTCGCAGCACGCCGTCGATGCCCTTTGGCAGCGGCCCGAAGCCCTGCGACTGCTCGGCCGATCGGTCCACCACCAGGGCCAGCCCTTGCGACTTGATCGCATCCACCAGGGCGGGTACCATATCCTAGGCCGTTAGAGGTGATACAAACAATTGAAAAAGAACAAGAAAATACTCACAAGAAGCCTTGAGCTGCACACCAGGCCCATAAAGTTGTTGCTCTGCGCCGTCCGCACGACCTCTTTCACAGACGCCGTGCGCCTGCCGCTGATGTGCAACGCCTCTGGCACTGCGGCCGCCACGGTCGCGTCGTCCTCGCGGCCGAGATCGTTGCACAGAAACACGGGAAAGTTCGGCTGCTTCCAGTTGATGGCCGTGCATAGACTCGGGTTGTAGGAGCTGAACACCATCGACCGTACCACGTCGGGCGTGTGTGCTCGCTGTGCCCGCGCGTGGTCAAACACCACCGCCAGCACCGCGTCCACAAACGAGTTCAGGTCCACACTTCCCACACCGCCTATCCCCAGCGCTCGCTCCTCGTCCGCACCCGGGCACATCAGCTCCAGGTTGACGTGCATGCCGGCCGGCAGCAGCGCCAGTGCGTCGCGGAGGGCCACGCCCGAGGCCGCCAGGATGTAGTGCACCGTGGCGGCGTCGCCGACCGAGCCCGACGTCAAAGCGGCCAGCTGTTGCCGTCCCGGCGTCGCTTCGGTGGCAGCCCGGAACTCGTCGTACGTCAGACGCATCACCGGAAGATCGATGCTGCCATTCCCGCACTTCACCGTCCAGGTTGGCCACAGCACCGGCACGCCGTCCCGCGTATGCTGCACGTAGATGCTCACATAGTCGCCAGACAAGCTCGAGCCGGCAATGAAAGCGCTGGGGTGTCCGTCCAGCTGGCTGGTGGCCTTCCAGTATGTCTCGAAATCGGCAATTTCCAGCGGCTTTCCCGGAAACGGCTTGATCACCTGAGTGTGGAAGCTGATTTGGCCAATGGCCCGGAGGCGTGGGTCGAACAGGGGCAGACAGCAGCTGCTGCCCGTGCTGTTGAGCAACGCGCGGAACGTGCTGGGCAGCGCCACAGTCTTGGCAATCACCTTGGCCCCGTACGTGGGAAAGACCTCAAAGTCGAGCACAAACGAGTCCAGATTGTCGACCTGGAAGAACACCAGCCGCGTGTCCTCCTGGAACGGCAGCATGATGTTCTTGGGAATCAAATCGGCCACCTTGGACGACAGCGTCAGCCGTGCGGCCGGATACTTGCCGTCGTGGAAGAAGACCAGCGGTGGCTCGCCGTTCTGGTCTTCAAAATTGATCTGCACAACCGTCTTGGTATCCAGAAAGTTGTGGCCGTACCGCCGCAGCGGGATGATGGGCGGCGGCAGCTCCAGCACCGGAATGGCATCTGGGTCCAATGCCATGGGGCCAGGAGCGCTGCTTCCGCTTCCCAGAGAGCTCAGCTGACCAGAAGAGGCCTGCAAGCCAAAATGGCTTTCCCGGGAACCCGGAAGATGGCCCCGTCTGCGGTTGAAGGGGGTCAGGAGTTGCATGCATTGCAAGTGGCCTTCCCACGCTGCGTAGTACATGGCAGGCAGGTCTTTTTCATCGACAATGGTGGGATCGCCGCCGGCCTCTAGCAGGGCTTGCAGGCAAGGAACGTTGCCTTCGCTAGCCGCGTGCACCAGCGGCGTCCAGCCATAGAGCTTGTCAATCTGGTTCAGGTCGGCACCATACTGCTGCAGCAAGAGAAGCAGTGTCGGGGCGCGGCCGGACCGGGCGACAAGGTGCTGTGGATAGAGTCCCTCGGCGTCAGGAAGGATACGGGCGCCGTGTTTCAGAAGCAGCTCGACAATGGCATCGGACCCATGCTCGCAGGCCAAGTTGAGCGGAGCGTGGTCGGCTTCGGAAATAGGATCAAGGCGTGCCGACTTCTCGAGAAGGCGGCTGACACAGTCATAGTAGCCGTGGATGATGGCGTGGATCAAGGGAGTGAAGTTGTCGTGGTCAATCAAATCAATGGCATCGGGGCCAGCTTTCACGGTGTCAGAACAGAGGAACGAAGACACAAAAGAACGCAACGTACCAGCGAGTAAGGCATCGAGCATGTCCAGGCGGCCGTGCATGCTCGAATAGTGCAGCGGCACGCGGCCGTAGACATCGGTCCGGGCGACGGATACATTCTGGGACAGGCCGTACTTGAGGACAAAGGTGTTGCCGTAGATGGTAGCTTGATGCAGGCAGTTGCGCTCATTGATGTCGTCCTCGCTTTGGACGTCCACCAGGCCGGTGTCGATGAGGGCCTGCAGGGCTTCCTGCGAGCCCTCGTTGATCGAGGCCAGGAAGGTGCGGGTGACACGCTCTGTGAGAGCTACGCTCAGGCTGTTGCCGGCGGCGTCGTTTTGGCTTTGGGCGGCGGCGGCGGCCGTGGTCATGCGGTCCAGCAGATCCCGCAGCGAGTCGATGTGGCCGGCCAGCACGGTGTCCAGCAGAAGCGTGTCGGCATCGCCCTCGTCGGTGCCCAGCAGATGCTGGCTGCTGACAATATGCTCGGGCTGGGCCTGTCGTCCGTCGAAGCGGATCTCGTGGTCGCCCTCGGCCCAGGCACCGAGTTCCTGTAGACTGGTGGTGGCTTGGTCGGACAGCTCGCTTATGACGGTGGCGTTGAAGAAAGGCTGGACCTCGACGGCGCGCGAGAGGTACAGCTCCTTGGTCTTGGACTTTGACGTCTTGTCCCATTTCTTGAGGATCTTGGAGAAGGCCGTGCCATTGATTTCGACAAACTGTTGCAGCTTGTTTAAATCATTGGCAAACTGCTGGAAGCCCTCCTGCAGAGTGGTGAACTTGGCGGAGCGGCGAGAGAGACCATCACCCCGGGCGCGGAGAACTCTTTTCTTGTCGAGGAGAGTTCGCAGGCGGACATTGAGCTGGAAGACGTTAGATTGAAAAGAGAAGCATGGCGGTGTGACTCCTACCTCGGCCTCCTTCTGAAGGTAAAAGGCATTGACTTTCTCAAGCTCCCGTTCCTGTCCGGTCCTGATTAGCGACATCTCTGCCGGTGGAAGGGGGCCTGTCCCACAAGTTGGAAGAAAAAGGTTGCTCGGTTGGCCTGCAGGGCAGCTTGCGAATCGACAGGAGTTGCCGAGCGGAGCGGCCCGCTCTGTGCACTGAGGGTGGGTGTGGCAGAGAGTTTCTTGATGAGCTGTCACGAAGAGATTATTGTCAGCGAGAGTGCCAGCGCGGGGGGCCTCCGGTCAGTGACCAGAGATCGGTCGTTATTTCGGTCTAGTTCCGTCTCATTTTTTCAGTCTCCCGGACGAACCAAAACGTACCTTTTTCAAGGCCTTGTAGTTGACAAAGCTGGCGGCATACTCTGGAACCTCAAGCTGCCGCTTCTGAATCTGCTTGCCGAATTTCCTGTATTCGCGTCAGCGAGACGAGACCGCAAGACGATGATCTGGCCCCAGAGGAGGGTGGCAGAGAGACGCACATGATGAGCGGATGGACCTGCCCAGCCCCAATAAGCCGGGGGGGGGCTCCAGAGGGTGAGAAGAAGGGACGGAGGTGGATGAGGATACAGGGATCAGCTTGGCCGGTGAGAGAAGAGGCACATGCAGACCGCTTGCCGGCAGGAAGCCGTGGGCGTCACGGGGGCGAACAGGAGTGGCTAGCTGCTAGGTGCGTCGAGTTGTTAGATTCCATCTGCAAGTGTCAAGTGCCGCTGAGTTTTTCTGGTGCGCCGCCGACGTGAAGAACAGGCACAAGGACATGCCATTGGGTTATGGGGGCGTGGATTCGGGCGTGGATTCGGGCATGGGGTGGGGTGGACAACGGGGGGGTGTGAGGAGTGAGAGAGTGAGAGAAAAAAGAGGGAAAGGCTGGGGGTCAGGAGGCACGCCCGCGTCTGCCGGGGTCGATGCAAGACGAGCAATGGCCGCTTGGCAGCCGCGGCGACAAATTCAAAGAGTGTGGTTCGTCTTTGAGCCAGCTAGCCCTCTGGCTCTGGCGGAGCACAGAGCCTCCATGAAGAAAAAAGAGCGGGAAATAGGAGTAGAAAGAAAAAATGGTTCAGAGCAGAGTGGGACGGATCGTGTGGCAGGGTCTGCCCTCGGTGATGCAAGCAGACAAGTGTGGTTGACTTTACGTACCAGAATGGAAGCCGAGTCGGTGGCTAGATTTTTCCCGTTTCCCTGTTCCCTCTTGCTGGGCGACACGTCTTCTGATTCGGCAGGTGCACTGTCTGTCAGCTGTCACATTTCGGGACGACATGCGGAAGGAGAGATCGGGGCGGGCTCTGTCCTGTCTCTTTTTCTGTCTTTGCAGGTCCATACCTCGGGCGTGGCTTCCTAGAGTAGTGTTGCGCTTTCCGTAACACAGTCCGAGACACAGTGCGAAAGCGGTTCTCGGCAGTAGCAGCACAGGGTTGAACAGGGAGAAAGCAGCGGTCGGGCGCACGTCTGGGGTGCAGGCCGCATGAATTATATGCAGGGCGGAATGCGCTGGCGGGGGGGCAGGGAGGGCGCTGGCCGAAACAGGCACCCGAAGCTTGCCGGCGACGGCTCTGGCGGGCGTATCTCTGCGGCGATGTCTGATACGGCCCGAGCAAGTGGGAAAGTGGGAACGGTGCGCCAACAGCAGCCCCAGCAGCAAGCCGGCAGCAGAATACACAAAGAGGCCGTTCTCTCTCGGTGGGCGGTCTCGTTGGGGGAGCCTGCGGACGGGACGGCGACGATCAGCCAAGGGAGGGTGGGTGAACGGGTGCAGTTCGATCGTTCAGGTTGGCCCGGGTCTGGGGAATCTCTCGTCGCGGGCCAGCTATGGGATACGGAGTACTAAGCAAAAAAGATACCCTCGCTAGCCTCTGGTGGGGGAAGAAGAAAAACTGGACGTAAACAGCAGAGAGCTAGGCCAGGCCGGCGTTAGTGTTGGCTCAGAGGACAGCGCCCTGGCCAATCAGAATCCGTGGCTGGCGCATGTGGACGGCCGTTGCGCGGCGAAATAGGGTCGACCAGCACAATGAAGCCACGAGGCTGGAAGGCCGTGGGCCACGGAGCCCCGTGCCCGTTCCGACAAGCGGTCGAGAATTCTGGGCTTGGAAGCCATGTGTGCTCTTCTAACGCTGATGTGCTGCAGATAGGGAGAATAGAGACAGAAAAGGGGACAGGAACAGAAAGAAAACAGAAAGAAACAGAAAGAAACAGAACAGGAAAAAGACAGCCCGAGATGCAATGGAGATTTGGTTTTCAGACGGAGAAACTCTTCAAAAGGCCCCCCACGCTGTCGCTGCTCATGCCGCCACCAAACGTCGCCGCTCCGCTGCCGTCTGTGGCTGTGGCTGTGCTGGCTCTTCTGCTTCCGGACGGGCCAGCGCCGTGTCGGGCGCATTGGGCAGCGGCGCCAGCACGGGCGCGGCCGGCGCCAGCTCGGCTTCCAGGGCGGCCAGCTCGTCCTCGACCTCGTCCTCGTCGGCGTTGGACATGCGGCCGCCGAGCATCTCGCTGACTTCCTGGGGGGGTTAGTAGGGGGAGGTGAGATGGCCAGACCAAAAGACCAAATAAAAACTCACATCCTGGTATGCAATGGCGTCGGCCGTCTCGCCCATCAGCTTCTCCACGTGGGCAATGCCGCCCATCTCGCGATGGATCTCGTGCAGCACGCGCGTGCCCTGCTGCAGGCCAAAGACGACGTCCTTTTGGATCAGCGCAAACTCGACGCTCGACGTCAGCTGCTCCAGCTGCTCCAGCTGGCCGTCTGTCTTGGCCAGCAGCGACTCCTGGTACTTTTTGCGCCGCAGCGCCAGCAGCGCGCGCTTCTTGTCGCCCTTGGCCAGCATCTGGCGCGCAATGTCCGTCTCGCGGTTCGTCAGCACCGTGATGCGCCGCTGGTACTGGTGGAGCTTATCGCGCTGGATCTTGAGGTCCAGGATGGCCCTGGCGAGGAGCGGTCAGCGGTGTCTTTGTCTCATTTTCCCATCTTTATCCCCCGTCTGATGTCTCTCGTCTTTCGCCGCTCGCTTCTCGTCTCTCGCCTCTTCTTTCTCGCCTGCCGTCTTGTTCTCCCCTTTGGCCAGCGCTCTTTGCCTCTTGCCTTGTCCCCCCTCTTCCTCTCGTCTCTCGCCATTCCCATTCCTCGACTCTTCCCCTCTCTCCCCCCTCCATATCCCCCACTCACTTGTCTTGGGCCGTGACCCGACTCCCCGTATTTCCCATGTTCGCAGGTCGGGGCGCAAGGATCGTGACGGCGACAGCATGGGGAATGGCCGAACAAGGCAAGGTCCGATCCGCTCGAGAATCCGCTCGTGAAATCCGCTCGCCCTTTGCCGTCGTTCCGCGCTCGTTTCAAAGTGTGCCCCCTCCAGCCACTCGCATGGCCCGGAGCGATGACGTCGCAGGGACTGTCCACGCAAAGCCAAAGAAAAGAGAGGCGTCTTGGAACAGCGTCACTGTGCTGCCTGTCAGCTCGCAAAAACCGGTTGATACGACGCTGCGCGGCTTTTCGTCAGCGTGCCGTCAGTGCTGTTGATAGTCGATAAGGCGCTGGCCATTGGCTGGACATGGGCTCCTGCCTGGACTCGGACCGAACTGCTGCGTCGCAAGCTGTGGCTGAAGCTGCGTGTGGCGCGCGCGTCATTGGAGCTTCTGCAGCGCTGCAACACTGCAACAGACTAGGCGGCCATGAGGGGGACAACCCCACCTTGCTGCCTGTGGCGCGGCAGCGGCGACCCGGCCGCTGGAACGTAGCTTTATTACTTCCCCATCCACCTCATTTGGGATGGGTATCAGCCGTGTTTCTTCCGTTGTATGCCATTGTCCCTATTAGACAGCCCCCCCTTTTGGCCGTCGCCAGCTTGTCTACCGACTCCTTTCCGTTCTCTCTTGTCGACCCAGCCGTTTCCCGATCCTCCGCCATGGCTGCGCCAAGCGATCCTGTGAGTTTGTATCCACCAAAGGATCCCCGACTTTTGGTGCAGAGTCCCTTTTTTTGACTGGATCTGCTGGCTTTGCTCGTTTTCTCGTTTTTCTCGTTTCTCTTGTCCACGTCTCCTACACCGCTCAAGCTGACGCGCCGCCCGGCACCTGCAGAAGTCTCCGACGCCGGAATCCCCGACGACCGCGCGCCCGCTCGAGATGGACGACGACGACTTCAACGAGTCCAACATTGCCCTCACCAACGAAGACGTGACGTCCAAGCCGGCTGCCTCCTCGGCTGCCGCCACGACGCCTGCCGAGGGCGCCACGCCCGCACCCGCTGCTGCCGCCGCCGCCGCGTCTGGCCAGCCGGCCGAGGAGCCTGCGCCGCCCCCGAAGCCGCCCCGGCCGATGACCGAACAGCAGAGGAACGAGCAGACGCTCAAGGAAGCCTTCCCGACTGTCGATGTGCCCGTCATCCGCGCTGTGCTGACGGCCAGCCGCGGCAACATGGAATCCGCCTTCCACGCCCTCCTAGGTATCTTGAGCTGTCCAGGGCCCCGGCTAGACCTCTCCTCCGCTCACCCCTGCCTGCAGAAATGACCGATCCCAGCGCTGTCGAGCACGAGGCGCCGCCGCCGCCGCAGCCGCCCCGTCCCATGCTCCAGGAGCCGCAGGCGCGGGCCTCGTACGAACGCCTGTCGCCCAACAGCCAGCTGGTCGCCGACGAGGAGTACGCCCGTCGGCTGGCGCAGCACTACGAGAGCGAGGGCTCGTACGAGGACCGCACCAGCGGCTACGGCGCCCGCACCAGCAGCCGCCGCGGCGACCCGCCCTACCCGCCGCGTCCGCACCAGGAGACCGGCCTCAAGCCCAACGAGATGTGGGGCGACCGCGACCACAGCTTCGTCGACGACGACCTCCCCGTCATCCGCGAGAACCTGCGCAAGGGCTTTGTCGAGACCCAGGCCAAGTTCAACACCTGGTTCACCGGCATCAAGAAGCGCATTGACGAGGAGTTCAACGGCGGAGACGAGGAGGACTACGACGGCCAGGCCGCCTCCGGACAGCAGCGTCCCCAGCAGGGTCGTGCAGGCGCCGCCGGCGGTGGCCGCGGCGGCTACGGCAACTACACCGGCCGCCAGCAGAGCCGCCGCAGCGGCGACTACGATGCCGACCCGACCCTTTTGCATGACGATTTTGCCGGCATCCAGCTGCACGGCGACGGCAGTGAGTTTTCTACCGTCTCTCCCTTTCTCTCTCTTTCTCTCTTTCTCTCTCTCTCTCTCTCTCTCTCTCTCTCTCTCTCTCTCTCTCTCTCTCTCTCTCCCTCTCCCTTTCTCTCTGCTCTTGACTGACACGACGACACGACAGCCCCCGTCCGGTCGTCCAACAACCCCAACGTGTTCCGGCCGCCGCCGCCGTCCGCATCGCCCCGCAACGGCTCCGACCGCAAGGTCGCCTTCCGCGACGGCGGCGACGAGGTCATTGACATGTACAATGCCTCGCCCAAGGTCCCCTCCAAGGACAGCAGCGCGGCCGGCGTCGGCGGTGCCAGAACCAGCAAGTGGCAGCCCATGTCCGCCGTCGACCCGACGCCCATCACCGATGCCGACCCCTTTAGCCTCGGCGACAGCGAGGACGAAAAGGACGCCAACCACGGCGCCAAGCCTGCCGCCACCGCCACCGCCGCCGCCACCGCCACCGCCGACGAGACCAAGTCCACGGCTGCGTCGCCAGACGACGCCGAGCGGCTGCGCAAGGCCGCCGCCGAGGCCATGGCCGACAGCCTCGTCGAGGACAAGCCCAAGGCGTAGAGACACTCGGGAAACGAGGAATCGGTCACACTTTGGTCTGGCCAGCACCACGGGACACGGTGACCTCACCAACCCGCCGCCCGCTCCGTTTTTCCATTGTTCCCCGTCATGTCGTTTGCCCGATATTCCCCCCCTTGCTTTGCCATGGTTCGTTGCTCTTGGGGTCTGTGCATCTCTTTCGTTTTGACCTTGTCTTTTGACCTTGTCTTGTGGCAAGCGTCCGTCTGCTGGCTTTCGGACGGCTGCCACCCTTTCAGTCTGTACAAGAACTTTCCCACGAACAACCGTTCTATTTCGCTTTATACTGTCTATGTCGTATAGCGTGTGAGGGTGGTATAATGCTACACGTTCAATGTCCCTCCCAAAAATAACAAGAATCTGCGGCCACAACGCGTCGCTACTCCGTCTCCAAACTCCACATCTCAGCCTCACCGATGGCTGGTGTGAGGCGGCCAATCCTGAGCGGTCGGCGGTGGACGTGGCGCATGCGACGGCTGTCGTGCTACGTATTGCCGATCTGGGTTCTCTGGGTTCTCTGGATAGCTGCGAATCACGCGGACGTCGGGGGGCAGTGGCGGGTGTCCATAGTAGTAAGACGGCGCATCCGGCGTGTCTCGGGACGGACTGCTTGCAAAGTTAGCAATTCTCCTCTGGCCAACTCTCAATCCACGTCGCAACATACTAGGCCCAGGCAGGATTGGCCGTCTGGGGAAACCGGTCCTCTGGCCCGGACGACGGCAGAACAGCAGCGTATTGCTCGGGATGGACAGCTCGTTGGCCATATCGTGGTCCCATCTCCGGAACGCTGTTGCGCCATTGCGGCCGTCGTTCCAATACTTGCGGTGGCACAGGTGCGCCGTAAGGATGCCGGCCCGGCCCGTCGAGCCAGGCCCCATCTGCACCGCTCGTTGGCGGCGGCGGCTGAAAGTCCATATCGACTTCTGACGGATACCTTTCCGTGTAGCCACTGTAGACCTCGGCTCCCACATATCCACGACCCTGTGCATGATACGCGTCTTGACGCTCAGCGACACCTCCATTCTCAGCATAGACAGACACCGGACGTGCCCCGACTTGGGGCCAGCCATCGACAGCAACGGGCGGCACAGAGCCACGCGGAGAGTAAAAACGCTGTTCGGGGGGAGGCAATGGCTCCGGAGCCGAAGCCTGGTAGTAGTCTCCCTGGTTTGGGGCGCGGGAAAACAGCGGTTGCAGGCCAACGCCATCCTGTCTGTACACATCTTCGCGGGCCCCATAGACCAGCTGCAATTCTTGCCGGGGAGGCTGCCGCACGAAAGTCGTGCTACTCGTAGCACGACTGCGCTTGCCAAATTCATATGAGCGCTCTCCCCAACTAGGTGAGTCGTGTGCGTCGTACCGCGCCAGGGCCTCGTCGTGATAGTTTTCACGGCCGCCAGGCCGAGGAGACAGCGTGCGAACAAGGATGGGAACAGACGATTCTCGACCCGCCGGTGGTGCATGCTCGACCGAAGGCACCAGATAGTCTCTGGCTTCCTCGGACCTTACCATTGCCGTCACGGCTCGTCGAGGACCAGGAGACGGCGCTGTCGTATGGACCGGATAGCCGTGATTACCGACACGAAAGTAGGAGCCCTGGTGTGGCGGTCCATGGCCGACAGACAAGCCACCGTCCGGGGCGGTTTCTCTGCGGGTCGGTTGGTATACCGGTTGGTATAATGCGCCTGGTGCGTAAGGAGCTTCCCGGCTCGGCATCCCATAAGACAAGTCCCGAAGATCCGTTGGAGGGCTGCCCTGGTGTGGCGGTCCATAGCCGACAGACAGGCCATCGTCCTGGGCGGTTTCTCTGCGGACCGGTTGGTATAATGCGCTTGGTGCGTAGGGAGCTTCCCGGCTCGGCATCCCGTAAGGCAAGTCCCGGAGATCCGTCGGAGGGCTGCCCACCACGCGTGGGTACTCTCCCGAATGCCCTTCTGGGCGCTCCTCCTGGAGCCGAACGCGGGTCTTGGCCGCATCCCAGCGTGCCAGCCGCGCAGCCTCGTACCTCGGGAAACCGCGGCGGCTTTTCCGGCCGATCTGTAAAAGTGTCCGCGGGGGCGCGCTGATGTAGGCTGATACGTCAAAATTCCCAAACCCTGTGGCCCTCTCATGGTCAGAAGGCCCATCCGTCTGGCGCCCATATACTGGCTCCGGTCTGAGCACAAAGTGGGCATAGCCGGCCACCGGGCTGCCCGGGGTAGATGGGACTGGCCGGGGGATCTCTTCGATCGAGTTCGAGTCGCTATCTCCAGTCTCGCTGGCGCCCTCATCGTCGTCGTCTTCTCCTTCGGAGTCGGATATGACAATCACCTCTCTGAGAATCTCGTCCAGCTGGTCGCGTCCGGTTTCCTCGTCGCCTCGCCACTTGACAAGGATATCCAGACACAAGGTTTCGACAGCCTTCCTGGCGTTTGGGTAGGTCGTCTCCTTGAGAAGCTGGTCGTATCGCGTATGCATGTGGCGGATGTGGGCTAGCACAGCCAACTGCACGCGACGAGACAACGAGATGTCTTTAGCCAAGCCAACCAACGGCTCGCCCTTTCTCATAACGCCCTAGAGCATTCCGCCGGTTAGCTTTGGAAGGGAAGCCGGAATGGGGTAAGAAACAGGACACAACCTTTTTGAAAGAGCGCTCGATAATCGTCTGGCGGTCTGTGTTGGGTATCCGAGGAAAAAGGTCTCTGATTGCCTTGTCGGCCTGCTCGTTGATATCCTCCTGGGTTTCCGGGATGGGCTCCGGCAGGCCGGAAAGGTTTTGGCCGATAGACGACTCATCGCTGTCACCGATGATAGCCCGAGCCTGCTCGACGATCGTCTGCCGTATGTGGTGCCCAATTCGATTGACCTGATGAGATAGTGATGAAGTCATAGGCCGGCTCTCCGTCTACGGTGTACGCGATGGTTAGGGGGAAAAGGGTGCCTGTTGAAAACGGTGAATCACGCTTACCGAGACGATAAAGATCAATGCATCTTGCTCTCGGGACAACTCCTTGCAGGCGGTCGTCAACTCCGGGTTCCCCATAGGGACGAAGTCGAAACCCGGAGGTGGTTGTCGGTCATTCGTGATCTATACAGATCCGACACCATCAACAAGCGTCGACTAGACGGAAGGTCTGCCACGAAGACGGGCCACATACCTTGAACTCGAGCTTCTTCTTCTTGTCCTTGTTCTCGACTAGTTCATAGTAGGACCGATGCTTTGACTTCAAGCCAGGTGCCTCCAGTCTCGCATTCAGAATAGGCGGCGCTGAGGCCGTCCAGCCCCCAGACGAGGCATTCTTCCGGTGACGCTCCTTGGCGTGTCCTCCCGGTGTCTGGCCGCGGCCTATGCGGCGTTTTTCTTTGCCCATTTTCATTTTCAAAAAAAGTCTCCCCCTTCGCGTCGCCGTCATTAGCTTACCATTTCTGACGGGTGGCGAATGTGGGTAAAGCGGACGAATAAACGACGATCAAGCCTGGTCCAATCCTTGGGGCTTCGCAAAACAGTCAAGGCAAACAAGCCTCCACAAGCACAGATGCGGTACTGGTACAGAACGGAGCGACCAAGTAAAGGTCCGCTTCGTTGGCGATGCAGTTCAGTCTTATCGATCTTGTTGTAGACAAGAAGCGACCGGCCGGTAAAAAGGCACCACGTAAAACGCGCAAGGACACAGAAGGCCCAACAGTCCAGACAAGGAAGGAAGTAGGGCAGCGACAGCAGCTGTGCCAAAATGCAGTTTCCAGCCGAGATGACGTTGGTGCCCGTTCAGCACCACGCATGTGAATGGTGCAAACACCCTTTTATCCGTACCTACAGGCTCATGGGGCCCGGGCGACAGATGTGTAGAATAGTCGCCCGAACGGCCGCGACGATCGGGATTTTGCAAAGTGGTTGTTACGGTGTGTCGGGCGGCAAAATTATGAGCGCCAATGGTATTGTATTGTGCATATCGACGCCACGTGATCCTTTTTTCGGCTAGCGTGGGCAGTATTTCTGGATGCTGACCAGCCAGATTTTGGGATGCAATTGGACATGGAACTTAACTGGACACCAAAGAGGCAAGTGAATCCAGCACCAGGTCTCCAGTCCGATGAGTAGATTAGGATGGACTCGGGGGATGCACATGGGATGAAGTACATGTCCAGCTTTTTCCGCTACTTATGAATCCCATTTTCCCATTTTCCCTAATTACATCAGCGGCTGGTGAAAATGGGCGATCTTGATCTAGGCGCGTCGTTTATCCCAGCGCTCTACAAGCCCGCGGCCCTGCTTCCGATCGCCAAGCATCGCGAGAGTCTGCTGTACGTCATCGAAACTCATCCGGTCACTGTTGTGGTCGGCCAGACCGGCTCTGGAAAGACGACCCAGATACCACAATATCTGGAAAAGGCTGGGTGGTGCAATGATGGCAAGGTAATAGCCATAACACAGGTATACAACAACCCAATATCAATGAACATCCGAACCGAATACTAACATAGTAGCCCCGGCGTGTTGCAGCGACAACAGTGGCGCTGCGCGTGGCCGAAGAGTTTGGCTGCGAGATAGGCAAGGAGGTTGGATATTCGATCCGCTTCGAAGATGTCACGTCCGCAGCAACGCGGATTAAATTCATGACGGACGGGCTTCTGATCCGCGAGGCCCTCGTCGATCCGCTGCTCTCTCGGTACTCTGTCATCATGGTTGACGAGGCCCATGAGCGGTCCATCAGCACGGACATCTTGCTCGGGCTCCTCGTCAAGATTCGGAAGCGGAGACCGGAGCTGCGTATCATCATCAGCAGCGCCACCCTGCAAGCAGAAGATTTCCTCGCGTACTTTTCCGCCCCGGACGAGGGCGGTAGTGCCAGCAAGACCACCACAGCGACCACAGCGATGACAGACGAGAGCGCGGAGAGCGCAATCAGCACGGTCATCAGCCTCGAGGGTAGGACGTATCCTATCGACGTCCTCTACCTGGAGGAGCCTGTCGAGGACTACGTCGAGCGAGCCGTCAACACGGTACTGGCCATCCACGAACAGGAACCCGATGGAGACATTCTCGTGTTTCTCACTGGCCGAGACGAGATTGAATCGGCGGTGCAATCGGTAGCCGAGCACTTGGCGGCACAGGGCTCGCTGTCGGCGCGGCGTGGGCTGCTGCCGCTGCCCCTGTTTGCAGGCCTGCCGACGGACCAGCAAATGTACGTGTTTGAGGGGGCGCCCGAGGACACGCGCAAAGTCATTTTCGCGACCAACATTGCCGAGGCCTCGGTGACGATCAACGGCATCGTGTACGTGGTCGACAGCGGCTTTGTCAAGGTGCGGGCCTACAACCCGGCCACGGGCATCGAGACGCTGACGGCGACGGCCGTTTCCAAGGCCGCAGCGGCCCAGAGGGCGGGCCGGGCAGGCCGGACACGACCAGGCAAGTGCTTCCGGCTGTACACGGAGGCGGGCTACAGGGCCCTGGCGGACACGAACGTGCCGGAGATCCAGCGGGCGAACCTGGCGCCGGTGGTGCTGCAGCTCAAGGCGCTGGGGATCGACAACGTGTTGCGGTTCCCGTACTTTACGGCGCCGCCGGCGGAGCTCGTGAGCAAGGCGCTGGAGCTGCTGTACGCCCTCGGGGCGCTGGACGACTACGCGAAGCTGACTAAGCCATTGGGCTTGCGGATGGCCGAGCTGGCCGTGGAGCCAATGATGGCCAAGGCGCTACTGGCGGCCCCGCAGTTTGGCTGTTTGGGCGAGATGCTGACGATCGCGGCCATGACGAGCCGCGAGGGCAGCAGCAGCGTCTGGGTCGAGGGGCAGGGCGGCGGCCGAGAGGAGCGGCAGGGGCTGGAGACGGCGCGGCGTCGGTTTGCGGCCGACGAGGGCGACCACCTCACGCTGCTCAACGTGTACCAGGCGTTTGTGACAAAGGGCAAGGGCGAGTCGCGCTTCTGCCGCGAGAACCGGCTCAACTTCCAGGTGCTCAAGCGCGCCGTCAGCGTGCGGGCCCAGCTGAAGCGATTCATGGAGCGGCTCGGCATCGCGGGGGCCGAGGCAGCACAGCCGTCGCAGCTCGTCCAGCACGCGGCCAACAAGGCCGAGCAGATCCGGCGCTGTCTCACGACCGGCTACTTTGCCCAGGCCGCCCGGATGCAGGCCGACGGCAGCTTCCGCAACATGGCGGGCGGCACGACCATGCACGCCCATCCGAGCTCGCTCCTGTTCAACCGCAAGGCCGACTGGGTCCTCTTCCACGAGGTGGTGGAAACGGGCGACAAGATCTTCATCCGCGACATGACCAAGATCGAAAAGGGGTGGCTGCTCGAGTATGCCCCCAACTATTACCAAACCGCCGGCTAGACTAGTCCGACGCAGGAACAAAAGACCAAGCATGTCCAGCCATGGAAGGAACGGAGGCTCTGGCAAAACACTGGGCTCTCGGTCCCGTGTGGCTCCTTAGCCTTATTCAGAAAAGCGCCAGTCCTCGATTCGGAGGGGGGAGTTGCACTCGCCGGCCGCTGACAAGACTATTGCTCGTAGGCAGTCTAGTCCGTCCTCTGTCGTACGGGGTGGGTAAATTAGCTCTCATGCATTATCAGTGCATATTTCTTTTTCTCTTTCTTTCTTTTCTGTGCAGCCCCATGGACACAATTACTTGTACTCGCACCTTCCGGCAAAACAGGGAAACGGGGCTTCAGCTGGCTCGTACTCGAACTGGGACGATACGGGTATTCGTACGCGTCTGCCTGCTCGTCCTTGTATTGGAGCAATTCCGGAACCACGGCACGGAGCAGTCTGCTGCGGTGCGGGTGGTCGTATGGAAGACGTGCTTACTCGTACTGGCAGTTTCAATAGAATACAGGCAAGAGACGGGTAATAGTCGTACGCCCCCTTGGCTGTGTCAGCAGGCACGGACGCCACCACCCCCCTGAAAGAGCCACTTCATATCGGCGGTGCTAGGGCATGTTTCCGCAGCTTGCTGCGTGGTAATCGCTTTGTCTCGTCAGAAGCAGACGGCCGCCGGCGCGCAAAATACCGCACCAGGCGGGAGCCTTTTGGCGGAGACCCTTGTCGGGGTCCCTGCTGGACACGCCTACGACGTACAAGTACGGAGTACGGAGTACAAGCGTGGATGCGCGTGGACGAGAGCCAGAGTCGTAATGCTCGAGACCCACGGACGAGTCTGACCGGCGTTGAGACACCGAGAATGGGATCGGCTCGATCCATCCTACAGCCATCGACGCCCTGTCTCGTAAGGAGTACTCGTGTGTAGACAGCGGGAGAGCGGCACACGAGCGCCGACATTCAGGCGTCCTTGCCAGCAAAAAAGGATGCTAGTGCCTCCAGATGGGGAACGGATAGGGGCAGCAGGCTAGATCTGTGGACGCGAAAGTGAAAGGGGCAATGTTTTGCTCATCTCGGTTCATTTGCCTGGGCCCCGCCACGAGATTAGCGCTCATCCCAACATGTCCGCTGCTTCTGGCGGCGGCCACCAATCCTCCTCAGGGAAGATCTTGTGGGCCGATGTGCGTCCAATCAGCGCGGCGCCACGCATGGTATCACGTAGGCGGCTGCCGGCCGGCCATGCCCACCCCAGGCTATTTTCGTCGACCTTTTTTTCTTTCTTCATGGTCAGGACCTGTGGCCCCACATGCGCGCTGATTGGCCTCAGACCCCGTCCGCCCCTGCTGCCCGTTCCTGGCTGCCCTGGACTAGTCCTATCCGGGAATAATGCAACTGCCGCATACAGAAAGTGGCAGGGGTGAAGAAATGGGAGGAGCTGCAGGTGCGAGTTGCTCCTCAATCTCGTTCGCCGCCTAAGGCCCTCTCCTCTCTGTTCTCGCTCTTAATCCTCATCCTACCTTTCTTGCTAACGACTCTCTCTCTTTTTGCCTTGACGAGATGCGGATGTGACACCTCTTTCTCCTTCGCCATTCTCTCCCCCCACACTCCTTTCACCCCTTCCACTCGTTTTTCCAGACTGACACCGATCTGCCGTTTTTACGTACGCCAGCGGCCTCGTCGTCCATTCCTTAACTCGTTGTGTGCCATTTACCTTCTATTCCAAGCCTGCCAGCGGGCTTGCCATTCCTTCTTCCTCATTCTTAACGTCTAATTCCACGGGTAACCAAGACAACAGTCTCGACCTCTCGACACAGACTCTCCCTAGTTTCGACCATTCACACTCGCCTTTCTGCCGTCGCCAAGGATCTGTCAGACAGAGCCACGCCTTCAACCTCCCGAGTCCTTCATGACAAGCAGATCACACGTGAGCACACGACCTATTGTGCCTGTCACATTCGGCCCGCCCCAGACGACCAGACTGATCCAATCCTGGGTCTACGCCATCTGACAGCCTCGCCAAAAAGAACCCTGGGGTCTTGGTAGGCAGTGCGAAACGCGACGATGCCTGCCGACCTTCGAAACTACCAACTCGGCCGTCGAGTGCCCGCTCCGAGCCGGCAATTTGTGAGGGAGCCATCTCGGGTTTTCGGATTCCACATCCCGAGCCGTGTGTTCGCCCGGTCCACCGCCTCGAGCACAACCACGTGCGTCAGCAACAGCAGCGAAGATACCTGCGAAAAGCCCAACAGTGCCAGCTCGAGCACGATCACGATTATCCTTTGTGTCATGTAAGTTGGCAACCACCAGTTTCTCCCCACATCGGACGACCTGCTAACTTGAGTCCACTGGTAGCATCCCGGTTGTTCTTGCTGTCTGCGTCCTGTTCTATCTCCATCGCCGAAATGTGAGGAAACTCCGGATTGAAGACCAGCTGGACGCCCAGAAGTCATTGGACTATGGGCTGGGCGGTATGGAACAGACTCGCTCTGGCAAGACTAAGGCGCGCATGAGCGTCTTTGGCGTGCCAGGAGAAAAGGGCCCTGGACAACGGCAACTCTCGATCGACATGAATCTGTCTAGCCCTTACCTTCTTCCGCCCGAGATGCACAACTCTCGGGAGTCCCTCAACACGTTGGCCCGCACAATTCACCAGAACGAAGATCCATACCGACCAGTCCAGTACGCCTCGAGCGACGTGGCGTCGTTGCGCTCGTTCCACAAGGACAACGCCTCGGTATACACTCGGTCTAGCTCTTTCGGCGCCGACTCTCGCCAGAACTCCATGCTTCCTCGGGCGCTCGGCTCCCCGCGCTCGGCCTCCCCTGCTGTCCCCCCGCCCTACTTCGAGAAGGAGACGGCGGTTGGCTCACCGGTCATGCCCCCTCCTGCAGCTCAGGACCCCTTCAAGGAATCTTCAATCCCCGAACTCGACGCCATGGAAAAGGCTGGACCGGACAGTTATGTTACCGCTGTCCAGGAGCGCACGCCGTCTGTATCGGAGATCCAATACCCTGCTCCTGTGGCTGGAATTATCCCCCGGAAGGGAGTTTCCGAGTCGCCACGGCCACGAGACAGCTCAGCTGCCCAGCTGCCGACCCACCAGTCCGTTTTGGGAGCCGGCGAAGGGCTGTTTGTCTACGACACGCCAGCGACGGGCATGCCCAAGGAGCCGGAGCAGGCGTGGGCGGAAGAGACTGTTGGGAAACCGATGAACTTTCTCCCCGAGCCACCTGCGGATGCTGGTCAATTCTCTTTCAACGTTACGTCGTTCCCGGATATGCCCACGGATCAGGATGAATCGCCAGCGGCCGGAAGCGAGCAAATGCTGGACGATCACAGCCGTGCTCTGCACAGACGTCAATCGTCCGAATACCCGCCGGAAGACAACTCCCTGCTGCCGTCAGGTCTGGATCTTCCCGAAGTCGACGCCCGACGCCTCTCTGTTGGATTCCGCCCGCTGCCGCCGTCTGAGATTACGGAATCCGAAGATCCGGAAACCAGAGCGAACCGGATCCGGTCTTTCTACAAGGAGTACTTTGACGACTACAAGCCGGACATGGCCGAGTACAACAAGCACTACCCGGGCAATGGTATGCCAAACGGCGCGCGTGGTGCGCCAAACCGCGGCCCTGGCGGCGGACCTCAGTTCGCCGGTGACTCGGGCGCGTATTTCGATCCTGCGTCCAACTCGTTTGTGATGCCCTATGCGCAGCCCGTGACCCGTCGTGCGATGACGCCACCCCCGTCGGGCTCGAGGTTCCCTGGTGGTGGGCGCCCACGGGTTGGCCCTGGCCACCACGGCTCTATGGGCGGAATGAGCATGCCCGGCGGTATGCGTGCGGGTTCGATGACCAACATGCGGCCTGGTCCAGGAATGGCCTCCCGTCCGGGGACGAAACAGTCGATGCGCGGTAAGCCGATGCCGCCGCCGACAGACCTTCTCACGCTCCCGACCCCATCGAAGCTGAAGGACGATGGACTTTCGTTGTTGGGGGCCATTGACTTTGCGCCGCCGCCGACAATTGCCGAACACGTATCTGGACGTTCTCAGAGTCCAGTGGGTGAGCGGCGGCCATACATGCCGAAGCTCCCGGCCAGCTCACCGCTGGTGTCGTCATTTGAAGAGATGGCTGTGCTTCCGAGCCCGTAAGTTGACCCTTTGCTGTTGTGCGTGGAAGCATGACTAACACATCCAAGGCACACGCTACGCAAGTCGAGTACTTTTACAGGGCTGGACTTTGCGCCGCCGCGCAAGTTCCGGGACGCGGATGCCATGAGCGATGCGGGAAGCATCCGCAGCAACCGCAGCGGTGGTATTTCGGCCATGCAGCAGCATGCCCTTCGCAACGGTGCGGGCCGCATCAGCCGGCTGCCCGGAGACAGCATTTTCACACCAGCCCAGATGGCAGACCAGCTGAAGCCATCTTGGGGCATGCGCCCGTAGGTGTCTGGTGGGCTGTAACAGGTCCTGTCCAGTGCGGTCTTGCGACGTTGCCATTTTTGTTTTCAGAATCTCCAGTGCCTGGATTCTTGTCTGCCCTACGGAGACTTGAGAAGGGAGCGCAAGCAGCACTGAGCATGAGTCAATGTGTGTCGTTGGGGATTTCTTGCTCCTTCTTCTTCTCTGCATAGCCATCATGTTACGACTCCGTTCGCCGGCAGGGCCCGTTATTGGACACTCAATGCGGTTGTGCAAGCGACCCTATCGTGCCTGCGGATGTTGCATATAGAACGAGGTGTTGGTTCATATTGTGTTTTGATATTTCCCGGAGTATAGAACGAGATCGATTTAGTCTTGGAATTGGAACGCATTGCTTATTGGCGATGGAGTACGAGTACGGTACGAACGCTGCCATTGCTACTGTAGTATTATGTTACGTAATACATGGTATGAGCGCACGTGATGGTGGCTGCACGTGATTGTGCCTGGCGGCTGGAATGAAAGGCCGATGCCGCGGCAACGTACGGGATGCATTCCTGCTGGAAGCTACGACGTATGCGGAGTACGGAGTTCTGCGAGTAGCGCTGCGACGGTGGTGGTAGCGCAGGTACTACTGGCGTGAAGCCTGGAATTTTGCTCACCAGCGCTAGCGGGCTTCTTGTGCTCGTAAAATTACGAGGGCTCGTATTCGTCGGGAATTGTGCATTGCATTCTTGCACAACTGTGCAGAGGGGGGTTTCGGTCGAAAAGGCGGCGGGTTGCGACGTGTCGTCTGATGTGGATAGAAGTCACAGCAGCAGACGTAGCAGGTGGGCGAAGGAGGATAGGAGGAAAGCAGCCTACGAGTACGGGGACAAGTACCATCAGGTGGTGAGATGGACCACGGGATTGGTGGGTCTACGCGATCAAAGGATGTGGAGCATTTCCGGCCACGATACGAGGTGTTGCACGGGTGGCGTGAAAGGGGGGAGAGAGTGCTTTTCCGGGAGTGTAGCTGCTATCCAGAAAGAGGGCCGGGGCAATCTTACGGGGACATGCAAGGCAAAGTACGAAGTACGAGTACTGCAGGAAGAGCGGTTAGTTGGTCTCGTACGCCGAGAAAGAGGGAATAAGGAAAAAAAGGGAAGCCGCGTCCGGGGATGACGAGCTGTATTCGTAGGAGGTGTTCCCCCCCCGTTCTCTCGTAATCATACTCTCTTTTTTTTTTCGGGGCTTCGAATTGAATCTTAGTGACGCGCGCAATAATTTCTCCCAAGCGAACTCGACACACAACCACCCACAAGTTGCCGACGTACTCGTACGCCTGATAGCCATACGACGTGTATCCGACACACACAGCAGCGATCTTGCGGCACATTTGCGAAAAAGCGGGTGTGGCAGTGTTTTGATCTATTTTTGCAGCCCCCAGCGAGCTGCGCCGCACGACGACCGACGGCCAACGGCCGACAACCGATTTTCTCTTTTCCCACAGCACCCACGCAGTTGAACTTTGGAGCCTTTTTTTTCCTTTCGTCTGGCGTTTCAGCCTGCCGGTTCTCCGCCAGTCGTTCTCTGTTTGGCGATTCGGATTTCCATTCGACGACCCCTGCCTGGGCCTCTCTCTGGGCCCCGACTCCACCTTGTTTTGGACGGGCGAAAAAGCAGCCGTGCTCAGCCACTCATCTGTCAGACCAGGCGTGGTTCTGCGTCGGACGCTGCTCCACGTTCGGGCCACTCTGCTTTGGTTTCGCAATCGCGGTGATCGCCTCGGTCTGCTGGGCGGCTTCCTTCTCCTGCAGCAATCATCGGCCATCTCTGCGGGCCTCGTGTAAGGGTGAGTTTCTTTTCCAATCAGTGCGATGCGGCTGTCGTGACTGCGCGTGTCGGGGAGGGCGCTTCCGACGTGATGGACGTGTCTAAAACGGACGACGCCCCGGGGCGACGGGCGTGAACGACTGTCTCGGGTTGTGTAGGCTGGCTAACATGGCGGTGATCGCATACGGCAGGCCGATCCCAAGGTTAAAATACCGCGAGTTTAGCATGTCGGCCAACGGGACGGGCGGGACGGCGGCGGCGGCGGCGTCCTCGACGCCTGCAGCGGTGGCGGCGTCGTCAGCGGCGGCGACTACAGCGGTGACTTCGGCAGCCAACACGGACACGGCGTCGGTGGCGAACCCGACCACGACGACGCCGGCGGTTTCTTCCAACGTGGTGACGGAGACAGCAACGAGCACGCCGGTGGTGACGACGACGGCGGCTGAGACGACGACGACAGAGCCGACAACGACGCCAGAACAGGCGACGCCAACGACGACCACGCCGGCGGCGGTGTCGCCGACGACACAGACGACGGTGGCGACGACGACGCTGACACCGACGGAAGACACGACGACGCCAGCGGCGGCGACGACGACGACAACGCCGGCGGCGGCGACGACGTCGGACGCGCAGACGCCGACGGCGGTGGTGACGACGCAGATCTCGACGGGCGAGGGCGTGACGAGCACGCTGGTGGAGACGATCACGTCGACGACAAAAGGGGGCGCAGGCGCGACGACGACAGGCACGGCGACGTCGTCGTCGGCGAGCAGCACGGGCACGGGGCTGGCGGTGGGCTCGGGCAGCGGCTCGAGCAGCAGCGGGCTGTCCAACGGGGGCAAGATTGCGGTGGCGGTGGTGGTGCCGATTGCGGCGGTGGCGCTGCTGGTGCTGGCGGGCATTTACTTTTGGCGGAAGCGGAAGCAGCGCAAGGAGGCGGAGGAGCAGCGGCGCAAGGAGGTGGAGGACTACACGTTCAACCCGAACGGGGACGCGGACCTGGCGGCGCGGGCGGCGGGCGGCGCGGCGGGCGCGGGCGGCTACGAGCTGGTGCAGGAGGAGGCCGGCGTGGGCGGTGGCGGCTCGGTGGGCTACCGGGGCTGGGGCTCGACCACGCTGGCCGGCGGGTCGACCGGCCGCAAGGCGTCGACGACCATGTCGGGCGGCGCCGGCGGCGTGGCGTACTCGGACGCGACGTCGCCGACGCACGGCGCGGGCCCGTCGGACGCCCGCTCGGGCGATCTCGTCTCGGACGGCTCGCACAGTCCCGAGGGCGAGATCCTGGGCGCCATGGGCCCGTCGGCCTCCGACAACCGCGGCGGCGGCGACGTGCAGCGCGGCCCGTCCAACGCGTCGTCGTCGTACAGCGCGGCCGCGCGGTCCGACGGCTCCGGCGACGGCCTCGGCTACACCGACCCCGTCTACTACAACCAGTACGGCAGCAACAACCCCTACGCCGACGGCCAGTACGGCAGCGGCGGCGCCGGCGGCGCCAGCAGCGCGCGGCCCGCCGAGCTCGCCAGCCCGCCCGTCATCCGCGACAACCCGGCCCGCCGCAACACGCGCATCGAGAGCCCGGCCCACTACCCCCAGCAGACGAACCTGTCGCAGAACTTTTGATCGTGGATCGTGGATCGTGGATCGTGGATCGTTGATCGTTGGTCGTTGGTCGTTGATCGTTGGTCGTTGATCGTTGATCGTTGGATCATTTGATCGTTGGATCGTTTGGTCTTTGAACTGCGGCCGTCTGTCGTCTGCAGTCTCTCGCTGCAGTCTCTCGCTGCAGTCTCTCGCTGCAGTCTCTCGCTGCAGTCTCTCGCTCGCTCCCGCTTCTTTTGTCTCTCCCGACTCTCCCTCTCTCTCTCCCTTGTCTCCAGCGCTCACGGCCATTTGCATTCCGCCTTCCGGCGTCCAGTTTGTTTTCCTGTCACGTCTTGTACGCTTCTTCTCCCGTGGCCAACAACGCCACATAATCCCGCCAACTTCCTCTTTTGGATCTCACACCCACGTGACTATTTTTTTTTATTTTTGATATACTCCATGTTTTTCTTGAATATAGTCGTCGACTGTAGTCGACTGTTGTTTTCTATTTTTTTTGTCTGCATATTTTGGGGAGGCCAATTGCTTGTACTGTGTATGGAAAAAAAGCGCTTGGACAAGGAGAATATAAACCAAATCAATGTACGTGTTGACACGGCCACATTAGAGGTGACTGGCGCGCGTGGCCGGCGAGCGGGCGCAGTAGCCCTCGCTGAGGCCGACGCGGTCCCACCAGAAGCGGCACTGTTCGCGCTCGCGGGCCGAGAGGGTGCGCATGGCGGCGGGCACGCCGGGGTTGGGGTCGGGGCCGCCCTGGCGCTGGGCGGGCGGCACGCGTTCGTTGTTGCCGGCGCCAAAGACGAGCAGGTGGCCCTGGCCAAACGGCGTCCATGTTGATGTTGGGTCCCCCAAAGAGCCGTTGCCCGGCTCGCCCGTGGCGGCAAAGCGCACCCACGCGCCGTGCATGGCGTCGGCCACGCGCACCAGTCCGGGGTGGCCGGCGAGGGCGGCCATGTCGTGGGCCACCACCGCGGCATTGTCGCCGTGGTTGGCCGTGTCCAGGGCCGTGGCGTGGGCCGCAAACTCGTACACGTACACCGCTCCCGTGGTCGTCGCGCTGAGCCGCTCGGCCGTCTGCAGCACCGGGCAAATGTACGCATAGTGCGCGTAGGCCGCCTCGATGCGGCGCCACTGGCGGCCGCTCACGCCCGGCGGCAGCGGCCGCTCTGTCTCAGGATTGGCACCAGGACTGGATTTGTAATTCTCCTCCACCGGATCCGGGTACAGCTGGCACAGCCGCGCCAGGTCCGCGCTGTCCAGCGCCGGGATCAGCGTCTGGAAAAACGCACAGAAATCCGCGTTCGTGTCCGCGCGCCCCGCGTCGCGCGGCACAAACGCCGTGCCCTCGTTGGTCGCAAAGCCCGTCAGCACCGGCATGTGGGCGTGTCGGTCCGCGCGCCACGCCTCCAGCGGCGTCTGCCCAATGTACGCCGGGCGGCCGCACCTCACCAGCCCGTCCACCACCGGCTGGAACGGCCAGCACACGCTCGCCTGCGACGCCCCCCACACCTCGTGGCTCGCCCGCACCACCGCCGCCGTCGGCAGCTGCCGCAGCGCCTCCACCACCGACGCGTCCGGCGGCACCGCCGCGTCGTCGCCGTCGCTGTCGCCCTCCAGCACCCCCGCCGCCCGCAGAAACGCCGCCAGCTGCGCCCGCGGCCGCGCCTGGTCCGGCGCCAGCACCGCCCGTGCCGTCGGCGCCCCCGACTCCAGGATCGCCTTGTGGAACGGCGCCTCGCCCGCGCCGTAGTGCTGCAGGTGGTGTCCAATCTGCTTAGTCAGCACATATCACCAGCCGGTCCATCGTCCACGGTCCACGGTCCACCAACACGCACCGAATGCGCGCCCGCGCTCAGCCCCATGATCGTCACGTTGCCCGCGTCGCCGCCAAAGAAGCCAATGTTGGCCTGCACCCAGCCAAAGAGGGCCTGCTGGTCCAGCAGCCCCAGGTTGAGCGGCGCCACGTCGTCGCTCTCGTCGTTTCCGTCGGCCGCCTCCGACCACCACCCCAAAAAGCCCAGCGCGCCCACGCGGTAGTTGAAGCTCACGCCAATCACATCCGGCTCCGCGTGGCCCACAAAGCTGGCCATGTCCCGTTCCGCCCCCAGCCCGCTGTTGAAGGCGCCGCCGTGCACATACACCACCACCGGCAGTCGGCCCTCGGCCAGTCGCTGCCGCGTCGGCACATACACGTTTGCGTTGAGACAGTCCTCGCTCTCCGGCACGTCGCCGCGTCCCCCCGAACCCGCACACCGCGCCCCAAACCGCGTCGCATCGTGCACCTCGGTCGACCTCCTCTGCCACTCCGTCTCCGCGGCCAGCGCCACCGGCGCCCGGAACCGGTTCTCGCCCGCCGTCGACTCGGCAAACGGCACCCCCAGAAACGCGTCCACCGTCTTCGGCAGCGCCGGCTGCGGCTGGCCCGATCCCTCTGGCACTCCCTGTCCAACCGTCAAGACGCGGCCCTCATACGTGCCCTGGGGCAGTCGCACGCGTGGCGCCCCGGCCGACGACGGCCGTGACAGAGACGTCGTCGACATGGACGACATGGACGATGTTGTCGAATAAACCTTGCGTGGCGCCATCGCGCAGTCGTCGTCGTCCTCTGCACAGAGAACGCAAACGTGGCGGCCCAGCTTGGCCAGAAAGCGCGACACGTGCGGAAAATGCTTGCCGACGCCCGCGCCTGCCCGTTGGGGAACCCTAACTGACGCCCGCGCCTTCTCCTCTCCAATGCTGCTGGCTGAGTCTTCCATCTCCTCACTGGTCGTCTGACACGTTTGCACTCAAAAATCCGGCCGTCCAAGACAGTCCAGTCAGTCACTCATTCCAAAGGCTTATGTAACCATGTTGCTACCAAAAATGTATCCATGCATCCATGCCGTCCAATAATACGCCCCCAACACCCGAGCTTCGCCATTCCGTCCTGTCCTCTCTGTGCCCAATTTCTGCTCGCTCGCCATCCCTGGCAGCGCCCGCGACACATGCCGTCTCGGCAATGCCCATGAAGAACAAATACCCTGAAAGAATACCAAAACAAAACAAGACCGAACACAGAAACCTAAACGTAAACAAACAACACGACAGGATGCACAGAGGCTCGCAATTGCGTCCCAGAGACCGGTCCTGCCGGTTCACGTCGACACAACCGTCGCGGCCGCCGCAGTCACCGGCTTTTTGCTCAACTGTTTCCGCTTCTCGGCCCACTCCCGGCTGAGCTTCCTAGACCGCTCTGCTGCCTCTTGGCGGGCCTTCTTGGCGACCTCCTCGCGCTCGTGCTTCTCCTGGCTCCGATCGACCGACAGATAACTGTCTTTGTGATAAATGGTCTTGCCCCTAATCTTCTGGTGCTGCACGTCGTCGGCCGACACCGCACTTCGCTTCCCGCTCATACTGCCTGTTGACGTTGACGGCGCTCGGCTTGTCTGAGACGCCGCTGAGAGGGCCTCCACACTGGAGCCTCTCCCACGCGCTCCCGGTTGCTGGCCTGCCGACAGGCCCGCCGACGCCGTCGACACCGACGAGAGCCGCTTCGAGTTGCCCCCACGCAGCACAGCACCGCCACCGCCCTCTCCGACCATCGACATCCTGTTCTGCCGTGCTCGACTGGTGGCCGTCTCGCGTGGCTGCGTGCTTGGCGTGATGCTCAGCCGGATCGGTCTGGCCTTGAACTCTCGCCGCCGCTTTTCCTCTTCTTCTTGCTGCTTGAGCTTTGCCGCATGCTCCTCCCTCTTCCGCCGCGAAATCTCCTCGCCCGGGAGCTTAAACGTTGGAATCGTCGGCGGCTTAGCCGCTCGTGGTTTTCGCGCCACTGACGTCGGCGTGGCCGCGGCTCCGCCTCCTGCCAACGCCGCCGACAGCCGCTTCTCGCGCTGCTCTTTGAGTCGCTGCGCTACAGCCTCGCCCGGTAGCACAAACGTAGACACGGTCGGCGGCTTGCTCGATTTCGCCGGCGGCTTCGGCGGTAGCAAGCTCGCAGGCCGAGACATGCTCGTCCGTTTGTGAGCAGCGCCGAGGCTGCCCCCTGTCCCGGGCCCGGCTTGCCTCCTGGCGGGTTGCTGGTTCGGTGTAGTCGCTGCCTTGCGTGTCGATGCAGTGCGCGATAGGCCTGCACTGTCCGCCACTGCCCTCTTTGTGCGCGCGGACTTGTTCACAGGCGGGTTCGCAGGCTGGTTTGCTGGCTTGTCAGGCGACGGGACCCGGTCCACGCGCACCAGTCTGTGGACCGCCTCGAACTCATCCTCGAGACGGTCCATCTCCTCGATGGTGTCTTCGATCCGCGACACTGAGCTTGCCGGTGATCGCGAAAGCGACCGAGAGCGCGTCGCAGAGCCAGGCTCTAGCCCACCGCCCAGCAGAAGTGGTGACACGGGATGCCTCTCGTCCGTTGCCTGATGCACTGCCAGCCCATTGTGTTGAGGTGTCGCCAATGTATCCATCGTCAGTGCTGCTTCTTCCACTGGTCCTGGTCCTGTCTGTGTTGCTGTCATTGTCGGATTGTCCTCGTGCACGGCGTCCCCTAGAGGCGTGGCAACGAGCATGTATGTGTTGATTGTGCGATGCTGGCCGGCCAGGTCGCTGCCCGATCGCGCCCGGTGCTGCAGCAGGTTGCAGCCAAAGTGAATCTGCCGGTCCTCGCTGGCGCTGTCGGTTGCGTCGGCCGCCGTGAAGCTTTGGCCCAACCTCGTATCGTCAATGTCCTCTACGAGGCTGTCGGCGCTGTACGGCAGCGACAGTACAAACTCGAAATTTCTTGCCTCGTGCTGTTGTATTCCGTGCCGGATATCTAGGCCGTCGGAGCTTGCGCCTTCTGCCTCCTGGTTAGCATCGCACAGTCACAGCTACGACATAATGGGCAGATGATGTAGAGCGCAAAGGTGCCAAAAGAAGCCAAAGCCAACGCACCTGAGAGCTGCGACTCCGATGACTCGGCCTGGTGGCTGCACGCCTCCACAGAGTCGTGGTAGATTCGCGACCGTCCGGTAAAGGTAGCCGACTCTACAAGGGCCTGGTCCGCGAGGGTGCAGGGCTCTGCCGGGCTGTCGCAAATCTTAATGGGGCTGTATATGTGCAAATTCTCCAGGTCCTCGGCCAATGACTCTGGCGTGACGTTGCGCGAGTGGCTGCTTGCTGTGCTGCTGCGTTTGTCGAGAGGCGACGCGTCTGGTGGGCCTCGTTTGGGCGCAATGTTCAGGCTGTTATCAATGTGCAAGTCGCCCAAAGGAGTCCGAGCGTGCGAGCTGCCAACCGCAACGACAGAGGACGACGGCGAAGACACGGAATGCGCAGAATGTACAGAATTCTCAGAGTCGGGACTGCCACAGTCTGCGCAGGTAGGCAGCAAGTGAGTGCAGTTGCTGGACTGAGCTTGGTAGCCCATCTGGCGCGAAGACAAGGACGAAGTGGCCATCCTGCCGTCTACTCCGTATTGGGTGGTCGACGGAGTACTCGCAGACAAGAGGAGATTCCAGGGGGGGGGGTTGCCTCTTCGAAGCGGCGGCGGCCGATAGGCTAACAAAGCCTGGTGGACAAGAACGAGGCCAGTGAGACGAACGGTACCAGCAAAGGCGGGTGGACCAAACAGCCTTGGTATGGACAAGGGGCCTGGACGGTATGATCTGAGCTGTAGACTGGGGACTGTAATTTCAGTGGGATTTGGGCGAGGCGCAAATTGGATACCAGGGGCTGCGAATGCGCAGTAAGATACGAGTAACAAAACTGTGTTATCTCGATGCGATCATGCTTTGTTGCCGCCCAATGCGACTGGTAAGGAGGTGATGTGTCGGTGCCGTTTGGATGATGTGCGAGTTGGCAAATGTGTGCATTGTTTTTGTTCTGGGCTCTGTGCTCTGTGCTGTTTGTTTATGTTGCTGCATGCCCGGCCAGTCGCGCCTGCCTCCGCGCGGTCGCCCCCCACCTGCCCTTTCTCTAGTCGCGTCACAGAGTCAGGGAGGCGCAGGTTCACGTCGCATTCAATGTGTCAAACGGCACAGTGGATCAATAGCATTCCGACACGCCGTCTTACGGAGCACGGGAGCTTTGGAGCGGCAGAGTGCATGTAGAATAAAGGCACGTGGGCCAACCAGCGCGCGCATCACTGCCCAAAAGTATCGTGTAGCTTTAGCATGGTAAGATTCGACTGCGGTTCTCTACCTCGTTCTCTGCTTCTTCTCCTATGGGCTCGCCTTCTTGGTGAGACATTTGTGAGCATTTTCTCGCGTATCTGGCTTGCAGTCCGCATCGTGCTGACTAATGCACGCGTTTGGACGCGCCGCCGTTTTCGCATTGGCGACACCCCGCTGCCATTTCCCGTTTTCCATGCCCCGCAGGCCCCCCGGCATAAGATATCCAGGGTGTGCGCCCAGGCCACGGTGCATCGGCAGTGGGCTGGAGTCTTTCACAACGGCAAGAAACGGAAACATTGAGTTGGTTGCACGTGTCCGTAAGAGCGCTGGCGCAGCGCCGCCATATCAAGCGCCCTCTCCTGCCTCGGCCTCGTCGGCTTGGGCTTGGAGGGCCGGGGCGTGTTCTGTTGGGATCCGGACCAGCATCTGCGGGAGCGCAACCGAACGGTCCTCGGTTTCGGCGGCTGCGCGCGGAAGTTTCGCTGTCTCGTCAGCAGACCGCCACGCATCACCAGAATCACCAGTCGTCATGCACCAGACACAGCACATAGGGCAGCGACATACTGGTGGCCATATTGATGGCCCTCAAGACGTTGTGCCAGTTGGCCATGACCGTGGCGATGGCTGTTCTGTCAGTCTGCGAGCCGCCACGACAGGTGCCCCGTGTCTCTTGCCTTCGGTGCCATCCGACAGCGTCGACAGCTTCTGCTCGAGCGCTTCCATTTGCGCGGCCACGGCCGCGCTGAGGTCGCGCAGCTGCTTCAGGCTCTCGAGTTCTTCCCGCTTCTCGTTGACACGCGCCTGGAGCGTCATGCCCGCCAGAGACCCCGCCGGGTTCACGCCATCCGATGTAGAGGCATGTCGAAAATGCCCCGAGGACATGGCACGCGCATTAAAGGCCATCGCTGTCGCTTGTTTGATTTCACATGTCCCGATTCGTCCTTTGTAGACTTGGTCCGAGTAATTAAGCCTTACTACCGGCTGCCACTGCGGGGTGCCCTGTGACCTGTGGCTGGGCCGGCCCACCAGCCACATTATCGGGCTAGCATTCGCTTGTATTGACAGGGTGTCGGGCCAACCACGGCCCCAAATAATATCAAGTAAACAAGCCATCCCATATCGGGGCATCAATATCCAGAAAAAATCACCGAGCGCGGGCCTGGCAAGCGTGGGAAAAAAAGTGTTTCTTTGTGCCACCTCTTTTTGCGAGCGACGCGACCAGCACAATTGTTTTGGAGGCGACAGCACACCAAGCTGCAGCCCCCTCCCATCGGCTCATCTCGTTGGTCACCGCTGTTTTGCTGCACATCCATCTTTCCGCTCACATCCTCCCACTATGCGCCATGGCGAGACTGAACGAACCCCCCGTGACGGCCGATAGCTTCGACACACGTACGCCGCCGTACCCCGTCTTGATGTGTCGTGTTTCCCCTGCTAACCGGTCCAGTTCGACGACGATTTCTGCGTCAGAACAGAGATATTGCCCGGATCAACTCGAACCAGTCTCTTCGCATCCGCGGCCTGGAGAACGAATGTGCGCGCCTGCTGTCGGAGAACCTCGAGCTTCGCAGCCAGGTGCTGCGCATGGAGAAAGAGATCGACGAGCAGGGCACACAGCGGGCCGGAGAGTATGCCCTACAGCTAAAGGACAAGATGGAGGTGCATCTTGTCGAGCTAGGAGCGCTCCTTGCCGGCTTCGGGCTGGAGCCCCCAAAAAAGCAGCCCGCTCCTGCTCAACGACGGCCGCCGAGGCGATCGTTGCAGATGCAGAGGAAGCCGCCGCAACTTTCTCCTGTCGAGGCGGAATCGCTGGCAGCGGAAGAAGGCCGGCTGGCCCCGATATTCGAACACAAGACATATCCCCGTCAAACGCTCAAGTACGTGAACGGCCCTGTCTGGGAAACAGAGACGGAGACGAGCGTTTACTAACTTGATGCTCAGTCAGGATGAGATCCTTGCCCTCCGTGCGGACGCTGTCGACGCCACGGACTCTCCAGAGCTGGGACCACCCCCGATCTCACGACTGCTGCGTGACGAGTCGAGGCGCTCGATGCCGTCCCCCAGCAAGGCCGCCCCCGAGGCAGTCGTCGATTTGGGGGCAGAGATAATGTCGCTGCCAACGCCAGATCCACCCCGAACGAGGACCATACGCGAACCCGAACAGCTGCCGGAGGTGCAACCCGAGGCGCAACCCGAGACGCATCCCGAGACGAAACTCGACACACAACCGGAGCCACAGCCGGAGCCACTGCCGCTGGCGACAGAGAAGAAGCTGCCAATTCGGGACAAGGCCACGAACCGCAGGCCGGCAGAAGCACTCACGACGCCGGCAATGAACGAAGGCAATCCAACACAGCCGCAGAAAGCAGGAGCCAAGCGAAAGTATGCCGTCTCCGATGAGAATGCTGTGATTCGGGGCATGAAGGCCGACAGCAACGGCAAGGCGATGACTCCCGCAAAAGGCCAGTCCGGAAACAGTCTACCCATACGCGAGCTGAAGAATCCGAAAAGCATAAAGGAGCTGGCCGGTGGCCGCAGAGGGCAGACGGACAGCAACACGGACGGCAAAGGGAAATCGGGAGCGAGAAAGCCACTTGCCATCAAGAGCGCCAACGACGACATCTCGTCTCCACGCAAGCGCTCAGACGACGGGGCGGCCATATGTAAAAACAACGGTATCGTCGGCGCCAACAAGAGCGCAGCAGCGGCTTGTCGAGGAAAGGAACGAGCGAAGATGTCGGTGTTGGTCGACAGCCCGGATCTGCCTCCGGTTCTTGTAACCGAGATCAGAGTGGACGCGGGAGAAAAAGACAGCCTCACCGCGCCCTCGGCGGAAGACGACAGGACCGTCCCAGCCCCGTGTCCCAGCACACCGACACCCTCCTCGATACTGCTCACTGGCAAGCTGTCCGCCATGTCGGCTGGGGGGCGGGATACGCCGCCGCCACCGGACATTTCTTCACAGGGCGAGACACATCGCCCGGGAAGGCGAGCACGCGCCTCGGTGAGCTATGCCGAGCCCAATCTGCGCGACAAAATGCGGCGGCCGACGAAAGAGCTCTTTGATGCCGTGGCCGGGGAGACTCGCTATATGCAGCGACACCAGAATCCCGGCTCGGGCGAAAAAGAGGAGCCGAAGCAGGAAGTCGGCCACGATACTCCCATAAAGCTGGAGGAGCTTCCTCGAGTCAGTGAGCCGGTACCCGAGGCGCCGCAGCCGGCTCTTCCCCGTTCTGCGTCGTCTGAAAAGCGCACGCGAGCTCAACCGGAGCACAATGGTGTTGAGGCGCGAGCGGCGGGAGAAGCCGGTCAGACGGGATCGAACGACGCTGGCGAGAAGCCGGACCCCTACGAGTTCACGGTGCCGTCGGCGTCTCCGTCTCTCTTGTCGAAACCTACTGTCGACGTCAGTGTGAGAAGCGGCCGGCGACAATCGGCGGCGGGCTCTCGGACCAAGGCGACCCGTCGGTCATCGGCAGCTGCTGTCCGAGACGATGCATTTTCTTCTGTTTCTTCTGTTTCTTCCATTTCTTCCGCATCTACTGGACCAGCGCCGACAAAACCGATAGCAACGCGCAAGCGGTCTTCCATGGTGGCACTCCAACGAGCTTCGATACCGGACGACACTGCCGATTTGGAAGATGCTACCGACTCGTCCTTTGAGCGCGTTGCCGGCAGCGAAGGCGAGACCCCGAGTCCAGAAGGATCGACGCTGTCGACGCGGGACCGGATCTCAAGGCGGAGAAGCATGATGCTGTGATGCTGTGATGTCGTGGACGACGAGTTTGAGCCTGCTGGTGTGCATTGTGCCAGTGTCTTTTGTGCTTTCTGTCTGTATATAGATGGCGTGCGCTGCTTTCTTTCACCAAGCGTTTACGCGTTTACGTATTCCGTACTCTTCAAGATATCCTAGTTGCAGTGGTCTCAACAAAATCCGTTCTCACAAGGACAATGGCAACGTGCTTTGAGGTAAGAGCAAGGTATCTTATATTGGAAACCCTTTTTGCCTGCAATTGTGGCACGCACACAAAAACACAGATTACACTGGGCGACAGCCCCAGCGAAAGTATGAGTATATACAAGAGGAATGCGCCAGCGGTCGGCATTCGGTTCGGCCCGCGTCCGGGCCAGCAGCCAGCTATGAGGCCGGGCCGGTAGGCTCGACGGGCTTTGTGTACGTGACCTTTTCGACGGCCACGTTCTCGACGCCGGCAGCGTCTTTGCGGAGCTGGTAGACGTACAGCGTGAGAGAGATGCCTTGGACCTGGGGGGGTTAGCAGGAGACCCAGGAAGCCGGGAGCTTAGAAAACGCGGGAAACATGGAAAAAGGAAAACACAAAAACACAAAACACAAAACACCTACATCCATCAGACAGAAGCTGGGCACAATCTCGTCGTCCTCCTTGGCGCTGTCGCCGCCCCAGCCGGAAAAGTACGCGCCCGTGGCGCTGCCGGGGTTGATAAAGAACTTGTCCATGTACTCGAAGCACTCAAACTTGTGGGTGCCGCCCCAGCAGAGCACGTCGACGTCGAGCCGGTTGGCCTCGGCCAGCAGCAGGTCGGGCTCGTTGCTGACGAGCGTGAAGCCCTCGAGGAAGCCGACGCGGATGGCGCCGTGCGTGACGACCTGGGTCAGCGGCAGCGCCGTGGCCTCGACGTCGAAGCGGCCCTTTACAATCTTGAGATCAGGAGTGATGGCCCGCAGGTACTCGTACGTGCGCTTGTCCGTCAGGTTGCCCAGGCAGAGCGTCTGGCCAATCTTGCCGGGGGCGAGCAGCTTTTTGAACTGGTCCTGGTGTGAGCAGGTCGTGGACGAGCGAGAGCGAGAGAGGAGAGAGAGAGGACATCCTCACCTTGGCCGGAATGTCCATGGCTCGGTCTGGGATGTGCAGATCGCCAATGACAAGAATAAGAAACGCCATCTTGGTACAGCGGGGCAGCGGTACAGCAGGGTGCCGGACGCGGGTGTTGGTCGTCAGAGGGAAGCTTGTCGTCCGAGAGAGAGAGGGGAGCTTGTCGAGATCAGCAATGGGAGGTCCGCATAGGGTCGGGATGGGCAGGCAATTCGCCAGGCAGGAGCTCTCCGTCGCAGCAGGTCTGGGATGGCCGGTGCGTCGTCGTGTCGTCGTGTCGTCGTGGCGTCGTGGCGTCGTACCGTTGTGCCGGTGCCAGAGGAATCGAGACCGTCGTGTTGACGTTTAGCGGTGCCTGGCGCTCGATACGAAATCTGTGGCTGGTGCTAGACTCCAGCCACACTGTGGGGCACCCGGTCCGAGGGGCGGGCGAGCGAGCGCTTTTTTGCCGCCGCCCACTTCTCGGTGTTCGGAGAGTCAGCGGGGCGCCCTACAGGTGAGGGAACAGGTGAGAACGGATGTCTGCTCGCCACAGCTCTGCTCACCAGGAAAGGGGCCAGGTTCACGCCCCAAAGATTTGAGCGTACAAGTGCTTATGCTTCGGGTGTTATTGCAATTGTAGGCTCAGATCCTCGAGGCGTTATCTCATCCTCGGACCCTTTCCTGGCGGGCAGAACTGTGGCGGGCAGACATCCGTAACTCGCCTGTTTTGGGCCCTATCATTGCTTACGTTTCGGGCGTTATATTTGAATCCTCGGGGCGTTATACTCGGCCCCAATGGCAAACTAGTTTGTAAAAATTACTCACAGGGCCACATTTTCCTCTCAATTTTCCCCCCCGGCGCAACACCATCCACCGCCTATTGCCCATTGTTCGCAGGCGTCCAGGATATCCCGTTTGACTATTATTTAAGACAGCGGCGGCCGCTTTTCCCCCAGGTCGTTCCCTCTCTCTGGCCCCCCATGCAGCCCTTTGCCCGTCTGTGTCGTCCACAGGGCACTTGTTTTAGCGGTTCGGCCTTTAAGCACGCGGCATTACTAAGTCGCGCAGGCCACCACAGAATGGCCCCTCAACGCTCCATGACCGCCCCAAGCCCCTCTGTGAGGAGGCTGGCGGGAATTGCCCGGCACTTAGCCGCCTCCTCTTCCCCGGCACCACCCCAGATTTTGCACTCTTCCCAGCCATCACCACCGTCCCACCACCAGCTTCACACAGCAGCCTCGTCAACGTCACCATCCACCATGTCGACCCAGCCAGAACACGCCACGCTGCTCATCCCGGGCCCCATTGAGTTTGACGATGCCGTCCTCAACTCCATGAGTCACTACAGGTACGCTCTTACAAGTCCAAACACCCACTCACGGCCCCCGCTCATTGCTCTCCGTGCAGCGAGAGCCATGTCGGTCCGGCCTTTGTCTCGACGTTTAGCGACGTGCTCGTCAACCTGCGCAAGCTCTTCCAGTCCACCGACCCCGCCGCGCAACCGTTTGTCATCTCCGGCTCGGGCACCCTCGGCTGGGATCTCGTCTCGGCCAACCTCATTGAGGCCGGCGAGGCCGTGCTGGTGCTGGGCACCGGCTACTTTAGCGACGGCCTGGCCGACTGCCTGCGCGCCTACGGCGCCGACGTCACCGAGCTCAAGGCCCCCGTCGGCAGCCGGCCCCAGCTGGCCGAGATCGAGGCGGCCCTCAAGGCCCGCACCTACAAGGCCATTACCGTGACCCACGTCGACACGTCGACCGGCGTGCTGAGCGAGCTGCGCAACCTGTCCGCGCTCGTGCACCGGGTCTCGCCCGACACGCTGGTCCTGGTCGACGGCGTGTGCTCCGTCGCCTGCGAGGAGATTGCCTTTGACGAGTGGCAGCTGGACGGCGTCGTCACCGCCAGCCAAAAGGCCATTGGCGTGCCGGCCGGCCTGTCCATTTCCTTTTTCAGCGGCCGCGCCATCAAGGTGCTCGAGAGCCGCAAGACGCCGCCGCCCACCTACTTTGCCTCGATGCTCAAGTGGCTTCCCAGTATGACTACCTGAAATTACCTCTTTCCTCGGGCTTTGTCCACTGCGTCTCCGTCGAGTCCTCGCTGACCACTCTCCAGTTATGCGCAACTACGAGGCCAAGAAGGCGTCGTACTTTGCCACGCCGTCGCCCCAGCTCGTCCACGCGCTGGACACGGCACTAAAGCAGATCCTCTCCGTCCCCATGGCCGAGCGCTTTGCCAAGCATAAGGAGGCCTCGGACAAGATCAAGGCGCAGATCACCAAGCTGGGCCTCAAGCAAGTGGCCTCGAACCCCGAGTACCAGGCACACGGCATGACCGCCATCTACCTGCCCGAATGGATCACCCAGCCACAGATCCTGTCGGTCCTGGCCAGTCAAAAGATTGTGTTTGCCGGCGGCATCCACAAGGAGATTGGCACCAAGTACATCCGCTTTGGCCACATGGGCGTCAGCGTGGTAAGTCGTCTGGATCCGAGTCGGGTTTCGAGGACCAGCCACAGCTTGCTAACACGCAACAGCTGCAACCCGAGCGCGGCGACATTGCCCGCGCCCTCGGCTCCCTCGAGGCCGGCCTCGCCCAGTTTGGGTTCAAGGACGCAAAAGACGTCCGTGGCCAATAAATGCCGGGAATGTCGGGCCGGCCAGCACGTCAAGCGCGATCCAATGATGACGCGCGCCGTTTCACGTTTTAGGTGCTGCCGAGGCGGACACGGTAAAATAAAATTCCGATCCATGGCTCTGGATCGCCCGCAACCAGCTTTGCCCCGCCGTTTTTGATTAGCAAGTAATAATGTGTACTCCGTACTCGTACTTCGTAGCGCGGCGTCGCGGTTAGGCCACTCGAACCGCCCTTGCCTTGTTGCTGTAACTACCACGACCCCGCCACCTTGCTTTCCCGGCTCCGTCGCCTTTTTCCATCTCGACCCATCCTCCATCTGCTCTTCGGTTGTTTCGCTATCACACTAATCCACTGCCACATCCCAGAGGCGCCCTCTGCACCGCATCCTGACACCACCGGCCGCCAGCCTCCTCCGTCTGCTCATCTGCGCCGTATTTCTCCTCTTTTTTTTTTAACCTCCGCCGCGTTTCTGGCTGCGACCCCGCTGCCTGCCGAAAACCCACTCCAGGCGTTTACTGCTCCGTGTCCGCCAATTTCCCACTTGCTTCTCAGACTTTTTTCTTCTTCTCGGCCTTCTCGACCAAAAGCCCGCCTTCCCTCTCCCCCCATCTACCGAGCTTCCTCTCTCGAGTCCCCTTCTTCGAGCCCCATCTCCCTGCCCGTTTGCCCGTTTGCCCTTCTTTCTCGGGACCTAGTCGACCCCGGTCTGGTCTCGTCACACGTCCAGATCGCGTATCCTTCGCATCGTGCTCTTCCCTGCCGGCCCCCCCCGTGACCTTGCCAGCCTCGGTCTCGTTGGCACGACGTATAGAGCCAGCCTCTTGGCTTCGTTGCTGAAGCTTGTAAACCACCACACAGCTCTTTCTCCTCCATCATGGCACCCACCGTGCCGGAGCTGGACGCTGCTGTGCGTGCCTTTTACGAAGGCCGCGGCGAACAGGTTCGTCTGAATCCTGCTCCCTGCTCCTCCCCCCCCCAGGCTGACCCGTGCCGGTGCCCGCCCGGTCTATAGCAAAAAGCTGCAGAAAGTGCCTTGAACCAGTTCAAGGAAGATCCCGACGCTTGGCTCATCGTCGACCAAATCCTGTCCGAAGCAACGTACCCGCAGACCAAGTTCCTCGCTTTGCAGGTCCTCGACCATGTTATCATGACAAGATGGAAGGTTCTTCCCAGAGACCAGTGCCAAGGTGCGTGGCCACATCCCTACCCCTTCCCAACAGCACCTCTGCCCGTTGCTCCCTGCTGACCAACTGTGCCAGGCATCCGCAACTTTGTCGTCCAGTTCATCATCCAGTGCTCCAACTCGGAAGAGTCGCTCCAGGAACAGAAAACGCTGGTGAACAAGCTCAACCTCGTCCTGATCTCCGTCCTCAAGCAGGAATGGCCACACAACTGGCCGACCTTTATAAACGAGATCGTCACGGCCTGCCACTCGAGCCTGTCCATCTGCGAGAACAACATGATCATCTTGCGGCTGCTGTCCGAGGAGGTCTTTGACTACTCTGCCGAGCAGATGACGTCCACGAAAACACGCAACCTCAAGACCACCATGTGCGCCGAGTTCTCCCAGATCTTCCAGCTCTGCACCGAGATCCTCAACACCGCCACCCAGCCGAGCCTTGTCAAGGCCACGCTCGAGACCCTGCTGCGTTTCTGCAACTGGATCCCGCTCGGCTACATTTTCGAGACGCCTCTCATCGACACGTTGCGCACCCGTTTTCTCGAGGTGCCCGAATTCCGTAACGTCACCCTGCAGTGTCTGACCGAAATCGGTGGTCTTCAGACGTCCGGCCCCGGCCAAGTCAGCAACTACGACGAGCAGCTTATCAAGATGTTCACCGAAGTCCTGACCACCATTGCCAACATCATTCCGTTGTCCATGGACCTCAAGACCACCTACCCCCAGAGCAACTCCCGGGACCAGGAGTTTGTCCAGAACCTGGCTCTGTTCCTTGGCAACTTCTTCACCATGCACCTGAGCGTGAGTCGGTCCCTTCCTGTGGCCATTCGTACTGTTACTGACCTCGCTTCCCTCTGCTTTCCAGCTCATCGAGAACTTGCCAAATCGCGACTTCCTTACCCACGCTCACTACTACCTCATCCGCATCTCGCAGATCGACGACAGAGAGATCTTCAAGATCTGCCTGGACTACTGGCTGAAGCTGGTGCAGGAGCTGTACGAGGAAATGCAGTCCCTGCCCATTACCGACGCCAACCCCCTTCTGGCCATGGGCACCTTGACCTCGAACGGCGCACCAAATCCGGCATTGCTCAACAACTACCCCCTGCGGAAGCACAAGTACAAGGAGATCCTGTCCAACCTCCGCATCGTTATGATCGAGAAGATGGTGCGCCCCGAGGAGGTGCTCATCGTGGAGAACGATGAGGGCGAGATCGTGCGCGAGTTTTTCAAGGAGAGCGACACGGTCCAGCTGTACAAGACGATCCGCGAGTGTCTGGTCTACTTGACCCATCTGGATGTCGTCGATACGGAGCAGATCATGACCGAGAAGCTGGCCCGCCAGGTCGACGGATCCGAGTGGTCGTGGCACAACTGCAACGTGCTCTGCTGGGCCATTGGCTCTATCTCGCTCGCAATGAACGAGGAAACGGAGAAGCGCTTCCTGGTGACGGTCATCAAGGACCTGTTGGGGCTGACCGAAATGAAGCGCGGCAAAGACAACAAGGCTGTGGTGGCCAGTAACATTATGTACATTGTTGGACAGTACCCGCGCTTCCTGAAGGCGCACTGGAAGTTCCTTAAGACGGTGGTGAACAAGCTGTTCGAGTTCATGCACGAGTCTCACGAGGGTAAGTACACCGGCCGGTGACGCCAACATCGACAGGGCGCATGCTAATCACAATATGACCTTAGGTGTGCAAGACATGGCCTGCGACACGTTCATCAAGATTGCCAAGCAGTGCCGCCGGCACTTTGTTGCCCTGCAACCGAGTGAACACGAACCGTTCATCGACGAGATCGTGCAGAACCTCCAGAATGTTACGTGCGACCTCAGCCCACAGCAAGTGCACACTTTCTACGAGGCATGCGGCTACATGGTGTCTGCCCAGGGCAACCGGAGCCAGCAGGAGCGCCTGCTGGCGGATCTTATGGCGCCTCCGAACCTAGCATGGGACGCCATTATCAAATCAGCCACGGCCGACCCGTCGATTCTGCAGGATTCGGACACTATCAAGATCATAGGAAACATCATGAAGACGAACGTCGCCGCCTGTACCTCGGTCGGCCCCTACTTCTACCCTCAGATCGGACGGATTTACCTCGACATGCTCCAGATGTACCGGGCAACGAGCCAGCTGATCTCGGAGGCTGTGTCGCGGGAAGGTAAGAAGGGCACGCACTCGGGGTGGAGAGATGGACCCCTGCTAACGCCGCGGACAGGAGAAATTGCGACCAAGATGCCCAAGGTGCGCGGGCTGCGGACGATCAAGAAGGAGATCCTCAAGTTGATCGAGGTATTTGTCGACAAGGCCGAGGATCTGCAGGCGGTGCGGACACAAATGGTTCCGCAGCTGCTCGACTCGGTGCTCGTGGACTACAACCGCAATGTGCCTGGTGCCCGTGATGCCGAGGTGCTCAAGGCCATGGCTGCCGTGATCACGAAGCTGGGCGGCTTGATGGAAGACCAGGTGCCGACGATCATGGAGAACGTGTTTGAGTGCACGCTCGATATGATCAACAAGGACTTTTCCGAGTTCCCGGAGCATCGGGTGGAGTTCTTCAACCTGCTGCGGGCGATCAACCTGCAATGCTTCCCGGCGCTGCTCAAGCTCGACAACCGGCAGTTCAAGTTTGTCATTGACGCGTGTCTGTGGGCGAGCAAGCACGACAACCGGGACGTGGAGGCTGCCGGCCTGGGCATGTGCTTGGAGCTCATTAACAATGTGGCCGAGAAGACGGACACGGCGACGGCCAACGCGTTCTTCAACCAGTTCTTCATCCTTATCCTGCAGGACGTATTTTACGTGCTCACCGACACGGACCACAAGGCTGGCTTCAAGACGCAGGCGGCGCTGCTGGTGCGGATGTTCTACCTCATCGCGCCGGCCGACGGCACGGCGCCCAAGATTCAGGGCCCTGTTTACCAGGCCGACCAGGCACAGCCAGGCACTGGCAACAAGGAGTTCCTCGGTAACTACGTTGGAAACCTGTTGCAAAATGCCTTTTCCAACCTCCAGCCGTGAGTACATTGTCCGTCCGCTGCTTGCATACGATTTCGCTAACCAGACGTCACGCCAGGGCTCAAATTCAGGCTTTTGTGGAGAGCCTCTTTACGCTCAACACGCAGCACGACAAGTTCCGGCTCAGCTTGCGGGATTTCCTTATTTCGCTCCGGGAGTTTTCGGGCGACAATGCAGAGCTGTATCTCGCCGAGAAGGAGCAGCAAGAGCGCGATGCGAAGCAGGCTGACCTCGAACGCCGGTCCAAGGTGTCGGGTCTTTTGAAGCCGTCGGAGCTGGATCAAGACGACGAGCTGTGACTGGCTGAAGAGCTGAGGACGGAATACGCGCCAGCCTGCCATACGAGGGGGCCGACGACGACAGCGCTGGATATCGGGGCGGCCGGCAAGAAAGATGCCGGCGAAGACACGTTTGACGCTTGGGAACTGTACGGCCTGTAAGGAAAATGCGATGCTAGGCACGTTCAGGTGGCCTGCCTGTCCGTTTGGGCGACTGTCCAGGCATGTGACGCTCGGTTTGAGCCGGGGTTGCAGCTCTACTCTTGTTGGCGGACCACATGTCTATTTCTTTTTATTTCCTTTCTGCCAACAAAGTGAATGGACGATACCAATAGACGGCTGAGAAAAGAAGTATAAGTAGGAGGGATCTACAAAGGCAGGCTCATGAGTCGAAAATCACTAAAAAAAAATTGGAAACGAGAAAAGTACCAAAAAAGACAAACGCTTAAATCAAAAAGAATGCAGGTTGAAGTCCGTCGGGATAAATGCAGGGGTTGTACTCGTATTCAATGGAAATACTAGTTCAGGTGAGATATCTCACTTTTGGAGCAGTCAGCCGCAACTTTCAGGGGTGTCGATCGACGCAATAATCAGGAGGCTGGTTATTAGCCTCTCGATCATTGCGCCCACAAGTACGAGTGCTCTGAGATCTAGAAGGCAGGGGGTCGGGGAATGTGTGTCTGCTTGCCTCTTTAGGCACGTGGACGGCGACGTACTGAGTGGACTGGCCCCTAATTTTGGCGTTTTCTTTTCTTCTTTCTGTGGCGATCTCGCCTCGTTGGATGTGTACTATTTACCATTTACCATTTACCTTTTGAATGAACGGCTGAGCAGCCGAGAGGCTACATTATGCAGGCCCGTACGCCAGACTGGGGTGTGACAGATGTCGAGTCCCCGGCCCCGTTGCCATGGCAAGCTCGATGTGTGAGCCGGGGACTGTCGTGCTTGGTAAGTACCGGATGAATCATCCAGCTCGCTGCCTTTTAAACGGCAAGGCCTAGGCGGGCCGCTAGAGAGCAAAAAATAATATGGGGCCGAGCTACGGAGTGCCGTATAATAGTCGACGGGCAATGGCACCGGCGCCGCAGTTCAATCGGCGGATGACGACTACGGCTAAACGGGTTGCAGTTAGGTCATGGAAACCGCACGGCAGTCCACGTCCTCCACCCACGCAAGCCAGCTGAGCGGCAACGCGGTCGAGGCGCTGCGGCTGCGCTCAGGGCACACGGAATGATGAGAAAATGTGAGACTAGCTGAGTGAACAAAGGGATTACGGAGGCAGGACGCGAGTCAGCAAAGATGCGGCCTGAAAAGAAAAAGGCAAAAGCGGCCGAGACAGGAGCAAGACACGTGAAAAGCGGAAGAGGATTCCGGCGGCTCGCTTTGCCAAATTCTGTGGCGGGAGCCTAGACAAAAAACTTGCAAGCACGAGGAAAACCCCTCAAAGACCGGACGGGGGGAGACGGCTCATATGCAGGTACGTATCTTATCTTAAATACCACGCGCATCCCACGGAGGATAATTTACTCCGTATGTTTGCCCCCTATGGCCGACTGGCCGACAGGCCGACAGCAGGTGGGGTGACCTACCACATGCGTAGTATTGGCAAAGAGGCCGGCGAGCTGGTAAGATACAAAAGATACAGAGAGCCGAGTGGAACGAAGGGGAACATGAGGCAAGAGGTGGCAGCTGCCAACGCAAAAGACAGCGGTGGGACCCATTCCTCTAAGGTGGCGGGATGTAACTGGCTGACCCTTTACCAGAAGAGGAAAGGACGGGGTGTTAGCGTGGAGTAAGTGTCGGTAAGGAAGAAGCGACGAACCAGATGTGATGCGACGTAGCCTAAGGAAAAAGCAAAAAAGGACGAAAAATGCGAAAAATGTGAAAAAAAGCCCGACCGGGCTGACGCAGGGAGCGATGGAGGGAAAAAGAAAAAAAAGAAAGTTGAGCCAGCCCACGGATCCAGCGGCTGGCCGTTGGGGCCAAGCGGCCCAGGAAGGAACATGGGGTGGCAGCCAGTGAGACAGGGTAGGTAAAAGTACCAGGCAGAGAGCATGGCAGGAGCAAAGGGGGCAGGTACGATAGAGAGCATGCATGTGTCCCGCCCCCCATCGGCCCAGAGAGCAGAAAAGTATATGTCTCACGCCTGCCTGCCGTGCAAGCAGTGTGGCCGTCTGCTCTTTTCTCGCTCTCCAGATTTTTTTCTTTCCAGAGGACAGCACTCTAGAGTTCCATTCGTTTTTATGCGGGCCCTGTCACTCCTTAATGTTTGTCAGTCCCCTCGGCCGTGTGTGCTGTCCATCGTTCTGCCCAACCGAGCCCGGCCCCAGTTCCCGCTTGCCATACCGTCTTTTCGGCCTCCGCTCTTTTGCTCTACTCCTTTTGCCCAACAAAGAGACGGTGACGGCGGGCACCACGTCAACTGGCTGCGAGGGTCTTGCCATCCTGCGACCCTGTCATATATTGGCCGTTTTCTAAACTGCCCACCACCAGGCCGTTTCCGGTCAACACAACGCTCCTACACGGCCATCTGTCTCTGTGACCAGGCGCTCGCAGCAGTCATCACTCGACACTTGTCGACACTTGTTGTCTCTCTGCGTTCTTTGACTTTCTTTTAAGCGTCTCACCTGCCTCCACAACTCTCCTTCACCTCTGGAGCTGCACAGTGAGAACACCCCGGAATCGACTCTTGTCTTTTTGTCCGCAAATTGTCCGCAAATTGCCGTTTGTCGTCCTACTGGTCCCGTCCGGCACACCTGCACAAACAGACACAAACAGACACACACATCGACAACATGTCGCCGCACCGAGTCTCCAGCATCCGGCGGTCGCCGCTGATTGCCTTCCGGTACGAGGAGACGGTGCAGGCAGCACCGCCGCTGCCGCTGCCGCAGCGCAACCCGTCGCTGCTGCTCCGGTCCCGGTCCAACCGCTCCGTGGCGACGGTGGCGACGACCGCCACGACGACGACGTCGGTCACCACCGCCACCATGTCGTCGGAGTCGTCCGTGCGGTCCCAGACCTCCCTGTCCTCACTGACATCCTCGCCGACGTCCTCGCCAACATCATCGGCGGCGTCCTCACCGACGGTGTCCTCGCCCACGTCATCATCATGGGCCGCACCACCGGCAAGCTCGTCGGCACGCAAGTCTTTCACCGTGGCCACGGCACCAGCACCAGCGCCAGCACAAGCGCCAGCGCCTCTGGTCATCCTGCGGCCGCCCATGCTGATCGCACCGCCCCAGGAGCAGCACCCGGCTCTGCGCCGTCGTTCCATCCGGCCCATTGCCGAGGAGGAGGGCTGCGTCGAAGGCAGCAGCCATCGCTCCAAGCACTCCAAGCACGACTCGTTTGTGGGCCCGACCTCGTCCACCTCGACGCTGCGCTCCAACTACTGCAGCTCCGAGGTCGAGCGACCAGTGACGTCCATCTCGACGTCGACCGTGTGCCACATGAACCTGAAACCGGTGACAGTACGGGTAATGGTAACGGAGCCTTCCGAGCCGGCACCGGCTGCCGTGTCACCGTCCACGACTTGCACCACACAAGCCACAAATGTGGATGTGACACCAATCGGGCTGGCTGTGGCCGCACAGATGAGCAGTCTCAGCGTTGCTTCCACCAGCAGTGCCACAACGACGGCGTCCACGGTTCTCAAGACAGCCACCCGAGGCGAAGAGGCGGCCCCACGGGACAGCGGCGATGAGACGTCGTGGCACGGTGCACCGCCGCCGACAGCGGAGCGTTCGTGGCGGTTTTCCAGAGCCTTTAGCTTCCGATCCCGTGGAACCAGCAAGGGCAAGAAGCGGCGCAGCGGCTTCGCAGGCCTGTTTGGAAACGTGGAGGACGGAACGGCCACGTGCGCGGACGGTAGCCCGAGTGCAATTTTGCCGGCCCCCACCGCCCCCGCCGAAGCGCCGGCAGGCAAACTGACTAAGCCGAGAACGTCGTGGTCCTTGTCGCTAGCGCGATCCTCTTCTGGGTCATCCGCATGCGAAAACGCGTCAAAGAAGACAGAGTACACACGGACGTCACGCCCCCTTTCCCCTTCCTGGCACCCCTGCCGGCCCTCGTGTTCGGATTCCCACTCGTCTTCATCTCCCCTGCCGTCTCCCGCTCTTCCTTCCAGCACGTCTAGCACACCGCCGTCGACCTCTTTTCTTTTTCGGGCACTGTCCATGTCCGATTCGCGACGAAGGCGGAAGTCTGGCAGCGGCGACGACGGTTCCCACACGCGCATCAGCCACGACGACGACCCCCGCCCCGTGGGCTTCACGCCAATCAGCACGGCCATCCCGTCGGACGCGCTAATCGAAGATGAGGTGCTAGCCTCGCTCTCCTTCTCGCACCGCGGTAGTCTGATGTTCATGGGCCGACGCGCGGGCAGGCATGCGCCTCCACCCGTGATCCACGTCGAGCCGGTGTCGACCGAGCTGCCGGCCGAGACGGAGCGCGAGTCGCGCAAGGTGCGGTCGATGTACGACGCCGACGAGGCTGTGCGGTGGGAGCAAGGGCAGCCGCCACAGGACCGGGCCGGAGCCGCACTAGCCCCGGCACTAGCCCCGGCACCCGCGACCGAGGGCAGCCGGAGTGAGAAGATCAATGTCGCGTATGGCTCCTTTTCCCTGCCGACCACCATCCCACATCACCTTGAGGCGGCCGTCTAACGGCGGCCGTTGCCCTTTGTTTTGATTCCCTTGTGTTTCTTTTGTTTCCGCCTCGGCACGGGCACCTTGTGAAAGTGTTCCTCCTATTAAGACGTTTTCTTTTCTCTTTATTATGCAGTTCGCAACCGGTTTCGCCTGCACCGATCCCCGAGATGGACAGGCTGCACCTGCATCCGAGCGGCCACGCGCACGACGACGCAACCGAATCGAAGCGCGCCTCGGTGGTATCGGCAGCCTCGGCGGCCTCGGCGGCCTCGGCGGCCCCGACCATGTCCTCGACAGGGGCAGCATCGACCATGCTATCGGTCGAGGCGCCGTCCCCGCTGGCATCGCCGTGGTCGATGGTGTCGAGCGACAGGACGAGCAACAGCAGCGGACGGCGGCGACGCGGCGAGTTTGAGCTGGCAGGAGGGCTGGAGGACTGGGAGGATGTGGACGTGGGGGACGTGGACCGGTTCGGGTTTATCCGGACGCGGCCGGGCGCTATGGGGGGCGGACCTGCGACGGCTCCGAGCAGCAGCCGCGGAGGGCACGGGCTGCTTCCGAGCGGGGCGACGATGGTGTCGCAGCGGTCGGCAGCGACGACGGTGACGGAGGCGGCGCGGTCTTCGATGCGGGCGGCGGCCAACCGGCTGCCACACAACCGAGAGCGGCGGTGGCTGGACGAGGCGGGAGGGATGTTGGCGCTGGGGCCCGGGGCGCTGGCGGACGCTGGAGAGGACGCGCAGACAGAGCGGGTGGCGGAGGCGCTGAAGCGCAAGGAGTGGGAGCGGTCCGAGAAGTGGCGGCGGATGGCCCGGGTGGTGCACAGCGAAGGGGGCGGCGGCGGGGAGGGCGGCGGCACGGACTACGTGTTTGACCGACAGCACCCGAAGCTGGAGGAGCGGACGTGGAAGGGCATCCCGGACTGCTGGCGGGCGGCGGCGTGGTACTCGTTTCTGGCATCGAGCGCACAGGAGGCGGCCAGCCGGACGAGGCGAGAGGGCAGTGTCTCTGGTGGTGAGAGCGGCGGCGGCAGCGGCGGTGTTGGCGACGGCAGCGAGACGACGAGAGCGCGCGACGACCCCGTGGCGATCGACGACGACGCAGCGCTGATCCGGGCCTTCCACCGGCTGCAGCTGACAAGCTCGCCCGACGACATGCAGATCGACCTGGACGTGCCACGCACGGTCGGCGGCCACGTCATGTTCCGGCGGCGGTATCGGGGCGGACAGCGGCTGCTGTTCCGGGTGCTGCACGCCCTGTCGCTCTTCTGTGCGGACAGCACGGGCGGGTACGTGCAGGGCATGGCGTCGCTGGCGGCGACGCTGCTGTGCTATTACGACGAGGAGCGGTGTTTTGTGATGCTTGTGCGGCTGTTCCGGCTGCGCGGACTCGACCGGCTGTACGCGCCCGGCTTTGACGGCTTGGTGGCGGCGCTGGGCACATTTGAGCAGCAGTGGCTGGCACACAACAGCCAGCACGCGGCGGCGAAGCTGGCGACGCTGGGCATCGACACGATGGCCTACGCGACGCGCTGGTACCTGACGCTGTTCAACCTGTCGGTGCCGTTTGCGGCGCAGCTGCGGATCTGGGATGTGTTTATGCTGCTGGGAGACGGCAGCGAAAGCGGCGACGATGGCGGCGGCGGCGACCTGACGATCCTGCATGCGACCAGCGCTGCCCTGGTCGACGCGCTGCAGGACGTGCTGGCCGATGCCGACTTTGAAAACGCCATGAAGGCGCTGACATCGTGGATCCCCGTCCACGACGAGGACCTGCTGATGCGCGTGGTGCATGCCGAATGGAGGCGGCGACAGCGGCCGCGATAAGATACTTTCAGGCAGTTGGCCCGATTTACGCTCGTTATTTTCTTGCGTTTTTATTTTCCTTTCTCTTGGTTCTCCTTTTATGTCCTGTTTGCTTTTCTTTTTCCTTGCCTCTTCTTTTCTCTTCTTTTCCTTTTCCCTTTGTTACTCTCATCACAATACCCCGGGGCCTCGTGGGACGGAAAAGCCCGGTGTTCGAGTTGTTCTCTGGATACGACGGCCAAACGGTTGCGTGCCATCATTTCGGGCACGGCAGCCAGGCATAGGCTCTTAATACCAATACGCATTATAATTTTCAACAGCGGAGGCACGTGAGGCACGTAAACGACAACGTTAGGCCAGGTACTCGTAGTATGTATCTGACTCGTAAATACAGGGCATTCGATCCCCGCCATATTCGCCCCCGGCCCGCCGCGTCGGACTCCGGCCCAGGGAGTCCCCCCACCTGACCCGCGCCGATCCTTGCATGAACATCATGCACGCAATGCCTGCTCCATCCGAAACCGTGGGAATACAAGCACAGAGTGCAGGCAGCCAAATGTGCGCAATATTACACCACAGCGGGCGCGCAGGGATTACGAGGGAATGGGCCCATTTAGATTCCTATTCCATCTTTCTCGTTCTTTCCTCTCTTCCCTCCCCCCCCACACACTCTACGAGTACAAGTAGTCAACTACAATACACGGCCTGTCTGGGACAGCTCCATCCTAATCACGACCACCATGGCCGAGGCTGGATACAACCTTGACATAAGCGACTCTACTATGAGTAAAATCATATTTCTCCTCGTACGATCCAGTCTTCCAACTTGCTCCCTATCCTTGCCCATAACTTCAGACCAACGTGATCCCTATCTCACGTCGTCTACGGTCCTGCATTTAGAGCTACTCGAAGTGCCTGGCCGATGCTGAACCACGTCTTTCAACAAATTGTCCAAGCGACGCCTCATTAATTCTATAGGCCTGTATCAAGCGTAGAGCCAGAGACCACCGCCGTCGGCCGTGTTTGCTTCCTGTCCCACCCACTTGTCTCGTCTAAAAACGACCCCTGCCGGCTGCAGATCGCCGTCTGTCTCCCATTTGCTTTTCCTCCTGCGCATCCCTCGTACACGCCCCTTCCGCTGCTTATGCAAATCCCCCATTCCATTGAGCCCCGCGTTCCCAGCAGTGTAAATCATAGCCAAATCCTCCCGCCACCCCCTAACATCCTCCCTTCCTCATGTTTCCCTACGGAGTAGAGCTGGGCTTGTCTTTGCCTGTCCCCCTATTCCTCCGTCTCCCTGATGCCACGGCCCAGAAATCAAAAGACGGCCCCCCAAGCCGGATAGAAGAAAGCTGCAACATTAGTGCGAAAAGAACGGGGCCAACCCAGCATCCAGCACTCCCAGGTCGTGTGGAAACCGGCTGGAAAGAAACCGAGCAAACAAGAAGAAAAGAAGAGAAGAAAAAAAGGAAACGCAATGAAACACAATGGCTGCGAGTCAAACCCGTCGTAAACATGTACACATACACATACACAGCCCCGATTTTTGTAGTACACATAAATACAAGACAGTCACGGCGGCTGCCGTGGTCGCCTGGTGTTGCTGTAATAGGAGCTGACGAAATTATGGCGAATGAATGCGGTATAGCGAGCGCGGGAAATTCCACGCCATGCCCCTTTTTATGTCGATCGTCGTATAGCCGCAGATGGAGAGACGTCACGCGTGGGCAACAGGTTCGCGTCAATGCTGCACTTGCCAACACATGTTTTCGGACGAGAGGCGGCGCGCGAGAGGTTGTGCGGGTGAGTCGGGACATGGGATATGGGCCACGGGCTCTCGAGGTAGAGTGGCTCAATCATTTCCCTCCCGGATGCCGCTAGAACTGGAGCCTCCTTTGTCGTCGGTCGCATGGCCTCCCGGTCGCGGTGACCGGTGGCGTTCGCTGTCGCCTGCACCTCCGTAGGGCAGGGGCAGCTCCTCCGTGAGCAACGACGAGACCGGATGGCCGCCGCCGCCTGTCCGAGCCTGAGGAGGCAGTGGCGGCGGCGGCGGTGGCGCCAGCGTTGCAGACAAAGCAGACTGGGTCTGCGGCACCCGTGTCGCGCTGCCGTCCTCGCCTTCGCGCAACGAGCCGGCTGCGGATGGCGGGGCAGACGAGTACGGCGACGGCGACATGCCACGGGAGTACAGCCCGCCACCCATGGCGCCGCCACCGCTTCCGCTGCCGCCACTGCCAACGGCGCCGCCGCCGCCACCGCCGTATCCACCTCGTCCTGGGGGCCGATACGACGACACGTCACTTCGCTGGCGGGCATGTCCGCGTCGTCGTCCGGGAGGCGGATTCGAAATGGTCGCAGGCGTGTTTAGGGCAAAGGTCGGCGATCGAAATCGAGGCTGTGTGACGGGCGGAGCTGCTGTCGCCGGTGGACCTGTGGCTTTACGCTTCCTTGGCGACTCGCCTGTGCTGTTGTCAATACATGGGGCATGTTTCTACAGAAAAGCAAGTGGCTACCGGCACGAACCTGGTGCCGATCCCACCGGGCCGGAGCCACCGCTGCTGGCATGGCTTGTCGGCGGCTGCCAATGGTGGATATACAATGGCGAGGCCTGCGTGTCAAGCTGCTGTGCAGATGAGTGCGTGATGTTGGTGTCGAGCGTGGGCAGGCTTGACGTCCCGCTCCCTCCCAATGGCCGGCCCGGCCCTGAAATGCTGTAACCACGCGCACGAGCTGGTGACGTCGGATGTTGTGCCACAAACTGTGCGCCCTGAGACGGCACCGAGCCAGCTGCGGCACTTGCCCCAGCGGGCCCGCCACTGCTGCCACCATATGGCGAGCCATAGTGTGGCTGCTGCTGCTGCTGCGGCACCTGGGATGGAGGGGGATTTGGGTACGATGGCGGTGGCTGGAGTACTTGTGAGGCGCGGCGCTGCACCTCGGAGAGAGCGGCAGCGGTGCCTGCTGCGATGAGGTGCTGGTGGTGTTGCTGCTGCTGCTGCTGCTGTTGCTGAAGCAGTTGTTGCTGTTGCTGCAGCTGTTGCTGTTGCTGCAGTTGTGGCGGCAGCGGGGGCCCGTGAGGAAACATGAACTGGTGAGCCCACTCGATGGCGGCCTGGGGCAGACTGCCACCAGCCATGCCGGCAAAGACGATGGGGACCATGGGCGGGGGAATGCCGCCGTTGAGCGAGGTGCGCAGGATTTCGTGCTCGGTGCGGCGCTGTTCCAGACGAATGTTTTCCTGAATTGTGCGCTCCTGCTCGGCACGGCGTCGATCTTCCTCGGTCTTGGCCTGGAGCCAGGCCCGCATACCTTCGTCGCCTCCGTGTTGCTGCCACGGGGGCGGGGGCGGGAGCTGCGCCGGCTCTAGTTGGGCCTGGCCGCGAGGCGGACCAAGGGCTGGTGTCGCAGAGGCGACAGGCGGCTGCGCTGCTGGCGGGGGAGGGATGCCAGTGGGTGGTGGTGGCGCTGGAGGTGGCGGCAGTTGCTGCTGTTGCTGCTGTTGCTGCTGATGCTGCTGTTGCTGTTGCTGCTGTTGTTGCTGCTGCTGGGAGATCGTCATGGCCGCCGGTGGAGGCAAGCCACGATGAGGCGCGGACATTTGCTCAAACCGAAGTGCTGGGCTGCGGCGAGACGAGACGGGAGGCCGTGATTTGCGGGAGACACCCTGATCAAGCAACGGGGACGAAAGTCGGGAAGAGTGAGGTGGTGTTGGCAGGTCATGGACGGACCGGTAGCCGCTGCAGATTGGCTGTGGGATGGTCAGCATCCTGAAGCGGGCATTGGCCGAAGGATTCGGTCCAAACAGAAGGACAGGCGAGCGAGGAATCAAAGCAAGCGCAGTCGGTGAGCAAGGACGGCGCCCTGGAGCAAAAAAGCGAGAGAACAGAAACTAAATACGAGTAGGGACAGACAGCAGGTGACGTGCCTGGCTGGCGGTTCCTATGCGAAGGACCCGAGCAAGCGAGGGAAAAAGGAATGAGACGTAATGAGCAACAGAGAGGGCGGGCCATGCAGCAAGGCTGGAGGGCCCATGGAGTGGAAAAAGCAAGATGAGCCAACAGATGAGAGGTCGTTGGGAGTCGGCGGGACTGCAGTGGGGGGGGGAAGCAAGCAGAAAAGAAAACAAAGAAGGCGGGTTTTTTTTTTGGGGGGGGAGGGGAGATTCACCTCGACAGAAGCAAGCTGGATGGGGCGGCCAGCTCAGAAAGACAAGGGAACTCGGAGGGTGCGTGGTATTGCAGCGCCTTGGTGACCAAGCCGGGCTTCATCTGGCCATGGGGCAGGCGAGATATGGCTACTCTGGACAGGCCGGGGCCGGAGACGGTGAGAGGCGGCGAGAGACGGCAAGAGGCGGCGAAAGGTGGTTGACAAAAGGCAGGCAGCGGAGAAGAAGGTGGGACGAAAGGTATACAAGCAACAAGCAAGCTGGCGACGGGAAGGACAGGGTCGCAGGTCGCAAGGGGAAGAAAAAAAAGATGAAAGGGGAAAGGCGCTCGTTGGCCGGTGGTGCAGAGGAGGTGAGGGCCTGCGTCAAGCCTGTTCGAGAGGTGATTTTTCTTGTTTATGCCTCTTGTTCTTTTTTTTTGTCCCAATCCGTCCTGGTTTCTCCTCTTTGTGGGCGAGTTGCTTGCCGCCAAACGCAGTGGTGGCCCCGAGTTGAGCTACTCGCACAATGGGGTCGGCAGGCACAGGCTTAGGCCAGCAGGAGGGCGGGAAGAAAACGATCTGGGTGGAGCCAGTTGAATAAGACGGGTGTGCCAGCGTTATTTCAGGTCGACAGAAGCGTGTGTCAGAGTGAGATGCGCACACATGGGTTTTGCGGATCGGTGGAGCCGGCAGGAGAGAGCAGAGGGCAAGAGGAGCCGGGGCGAGAGCGGCGAGCGAGAGCAGAAACGGCCAGCCAGGCCTACGAGCTTGAGGACGAGGACTCGTACAGGACCAGCCAGGACCAGCCAGGGTCAGTCAGGGTCAGTCAGAGCCAGCTAGGACGGCAAGGGCCAGTGGCCAGCACGTGTGGAACTGTGAGGGCAGGTTAGCACGAAGAAAGGCATCCTGACTGCGTACCCGTCGCTCTATTGGGAAGGGGGGGTGAAGACGGGGGGGGTGTGTACAAGTGCGGTTTTAGGCTGGGGCAGAAAAGAACGGGCAGGAGGAGTAGCGGCCACTTTCCCACGCGACCGGGAGACAAGGCTGGTTTCGAGTGATAGAGGAGGGGGGGCTAGGTCTCTTTAGCGTGCTGGCGTGCGAGAGCGTCTTTCTTTCTGGGCTTCGAGTGGGCGTCAGCAGGCCCCCTGGCCCCCTCTCTCCGGGGGGAGGACCTGTTGGGTGGTGTCCGCTCCGGCCAACGGACATGGGCTGGCCGGGTCAGGCGATCTGTACCGGAAGAGTATCTTACTGGTGTACATAGTCGTGTACGCATCGGCGGTCTGTTGCTCGATGGCGCGTGACCGACGAAAGAAGGAAAGCAAAAAATGAGAGTAAATGGAAAAAAAAAAGAAAAGTCTGTTGGAACGGTCCTTCCGTCCTTCCGTTGGAGCCAAAACGACTCGATTGGGACGCAACGGCTAGTGCTGGCCATAGTCAACGGTTCTGGCCAACGCTGTTGGTGGCGGCCGTCGGAGGCCATGAGGCCATCGTGCATGCCAGGCGCCGGCGAGAAGGCAGGCAGACAGACAGAAACGACAGGCAGAAACGACAGTCAGACAGGCCGACAGGCAGACAGGCACACAAGCTCGAGTAAGATGCGCCAGGACGGCCTCTTCTGAGACGGCCCAGGTCGGGTGCGCCTTCCCTGTCCAGACAGGGTTTACGGGAAGGAAGATGAAGGGGCGGCGAGCGGACACCCCTGGTTCGTGCCTGCCTGAATAACTCGTATCGCCACAATTGGCTACAAGACGCGCTGCGTGGACGCTGTGGCTCATTTCTTTGCTGCATACGTCGTATGGGTTTCTGGGCGAGGCTCGGGCGCAAGCCCGGCACATCAAGGGTCCTGCCCCCCCTCCTCCCGAGACGGGGGGCCACACTGTCCCCAAGATTGCAGTTCGATTAGGGTGGGCAAGGTGAAACCATGGGGCGGTGGGCCGTAATCGTAAGCCCCCCCCCCCCGGCGGATGAGAAGGCGCGCTTCTTTTTATCCACCGCGTGCGACGTACTCCGTACGAGTGCGACCACGGCGTACGAGTAATACATCAGATACGAGTACGATTCGATACGTTGGTGCTCCTGCCGGCTCTGGCCCATGCCCCCTGTCATACGCGTCCCGCCCGGACACGACGGCCAAACACAGAAATTGCCCAAAGCGGAAGGGGGACAGCGGGCCCGTCCCCCAGCCAGACAAGCCAGACAAGCCAGAACAAGCCAGACAGGCAAGAGGATGGGCCAAATCACCCAAACCAGAAAGTGCGGGGGTGCCCGTGCTGGACAGCGCGAGAGAGAGAGACAGGGACCACCCACAGACCATACGACGTACGGAGTACGGAGTACTCGTAGGGGCCGCTACGCATATCGTAAGATAATCGTATCCGTACTTACAGCCTGGGCCGGACTGGTCTGGACTGAACGGGAAGGATGCAGCGTTGCGCGGGGTGGGAGCCACACGTCTGTGTGTATCTTGTCTTTCCGTCCAGGAAGCTGCCCAGTTCGAGGTCACCTGGCCCGTGCTTCGGCCCAGCAAAGGCCCGAAATCTGCATCGGCAAGCCGTGCATCACCTGCATCGCCTGCATCGCCAGCATCGCCTGCATCACCAGCATCACCAGAATCGCCTGAATCGCCTGATGCCAGGCGAGGGAATGGGCGCTGCGGTGCGACCGCCCCGGTTGGCCTCTTCTATTTCTCGGGGCTCCTGACAGGGCCGCAGAGCCGTCAGACACCGAAAAGTGATGTCTTACCTCGCCCCCAGCACCGCAAAAGACCGCGAGACCGCGCGACTGCAAGACCGCAAAGACCGCAAGACCAGCATGTCGGCGCTCCGCCGTCGAATGAAAACACAGAGACCAGGATGGCAGCACATTGCATTCCCGGCAGCGTTGCATTGCATCACCCGCCGCGCCCTTTTTTCTGGGCTGCCCCGGCCTAGTGGCCAAGACAGACAGAAACGACGCCCAACGGGTTCGCCGTGCTGGCTCGCCGAGCGTAAAACAATTCCCAAGCAACACCCCCCCCCCCCCCCGGAGAATAAAGGGGAATCCGGCAGTAGTGCACTGACGATGATGCTAGCATGGAGACATTGCAGGGTCATTGCATATTATTACTACTGTGAGTGCTCATACTTTTGAAGAGGGCCCTGTGGTGTGGGCTAGCGCCTGAGCCGTTCAGCGGCACAGTTTGTTTAGGCTGGCCTTTTGGGGTTGCTGGATCGTACTTGTATTCGTATTTTACTCCGGATATGCCGCATTTCATGGGGTCGCTTCTGTATCGGGCCTACTGTCCTGTAGGATTACCTGCATTGGAGCTGATACGCGTATTACCTAAACCAATAGGGAGTACGGGAATACCACTTCGTACGCCGTACTACTCCTTCTCGTGGTGACGAAAGCTCGGTCGGCCCGGCCTGAAGAACGGGGTCAAGGTTTGGGAATCGATCTGTTAGCCTTGCGAGCGAGATGCGTGGGGCGTTGTGGCCGAAAAAGAAAAGTGGCTTCTCGCAGCTGTGGCTTGGCACATTGCGGCGGAGGATCCGCAGGCGTTCCGATAGGCGCTGCGCTATGCGTATGTACACGTTGGATTTTGGCTTTTGGAGTCAAGCGTACGGAGCACTCCGTCCTCGTACGGAGGAGTATGGAGTATTGCTCCGCCCAACTGTACGGAGTACCTGAAAAAAGGTCCTTGCACACACTACGCGCAGGCTAGAGCGCGGCACGTGTGCCAGTGGCCTCGGCGCCGGTTACCGGTCGCACGAAAAGATCTACTGGCCGTTTGCGCGTGTCGGCCACGGCACGCCAGCGAAACCCGTCTCTTTTGCACAGACTTGACGGCCTACTCCTAGCAGCACCCCGGAGCACAACCTGATCCGGAACGCGCAACCGGGACTGGCTTGGCGTGGTGGCCGGCGAGATGTGCCGCAGGATCCGTCCTGCAGGGTCTGGGGTGCTGTTTCTTTCTGGGGGGGGGGGGGGGGGGGGGGGGTATGATTACTCGTAAGATTACGTGGTCCGTACGGAGTAAAAAATTATTATTAATAAACATGCAACAAACCAGTGCTTGTATAGTAGGATTCCGCCTG
>JADHKK010000010.1:600000-906183 GCA_019925535.1 Leptographium radiaticola | reverse complement strand
GGGGGTGGGGGGGGCGGGGGGGGGGGGCGGGGGGCGCGTGGGTGGGGGTGGGGGGGGGGGGGGGGGGGGGGGCGCGGCCGCCCCCCCCCCCGCTGGGTGTATGAGTACTCGTAAGAGTACGTGGTCCGTACGGAGTAATATATTATGATTAATAACGATGCAAGACACGAGTGCTTGTCTCGTAGGATTCCGCCTGGTCCTGCGTGGTCAAAATGGCAATTTGACGGTACGCGTATCGCATTGTCCTTGTAAGCAGGCAGAGTCTCCACCACTGGTCCGCCGCCTGGAAGTTGCCGGTGTGCTCTTGCGAGCCATAGGCCAGCGAGTACGTCGTATTGGCATGGCGGGGGGCCCGACAGCGGCGCTAGTCAGCAAGAGGAATTTGGTTCGCAACGAGTTCGGACCTTGTTAGCAGCTTTCCTGCAGGGCCTGGGTCAGCGGTAGCGAGCCGGGATTGCAGCTGTTTTGAGCAAGGGCAAGCTCGCTAATTAGGCGCTGAAAAAAAAAAGGAAAGACCAGAACAAGGTGGCGGTTTCACAACGCCGCAACGGGACTGGTCTCCGCTGGCTGCATTCCGGGGCCGCGAGGAAAAAATCTCTGGGAGTGCGATTACAAAATTAACGGCACAGCCCAGCGCCACGGCCTCGCCGGTCCGCCCGCGCGCCTGCTGCCTGCAGGAGATATCGTGTCGTACTTTTTTTTGGGGGGGGGGGGGCGGCGGTGCGGTCGCCCACCGCTTCCCCAAAAGAAAGCAGACAACCACTGCGGGCCTTGTTGGCCCTCAAAGTATAAAAAAAGGGCAAAAAGGGCAAAGGAAAAGGGTTAAAAAAGAAAAGCCAATAGTGTATGGGTATGATTAGTTTACGGGTGGGAGTTTACAAGTAGCTTTGCGAGTAGCTTTGCAAGTAGCTTTGCGAGTAGCTTTGCAAGTAGCTTTGCGAGTAGCTTTGCAAGTAGCTTTGCAAGTAGCTTTGCAAGTAGCTTTACAGGTACGGAGTACTCGTACTACACTCGTAGCAGACCCTCATTCAGCTTGACAGGTGCACGGAGCGGCGTCCGGCCCAGCCAAGCGCGGCTTCGCTTTCGCTCGTCGCAAAAACGTGCGGCCGCGATCGTGTTAGTGAGGATAGCGTTGTAGCGCTGCCGTTGGCCAAAAAAAAAAAAAAAAAAAAAAAAGAGCGATTGGCTTTGTGACAGCTCCTTTCCCCTTGTTCCGCTTTGGGAAGCACAGACGCTTTTTGCCCGTCCACCGGCGCCGCTGTCTAGCCAGAACGGCGGCTTACGACTCCCCTTTTTGTCCATGCGTTTGAAAGAGGGTTTTAGACCTTGTATTACTCGTGCTTGTGCTCCGTAGGCGAGTCCTCGTCTCGTCCTCGTCTCGTCCTCGTGCTCCGTACTCTACGACGTACATACGACGTGCTCCGTACTGACTGTCCCTTGTCGCCACGTGCGCATCGCACTGTCACATGCCGCGGCTCATCGCTGCCAGCTGCGGTCTCGTCGTGTCCTGACCGCATCGGATATTTCCTATCGCTCGTAACGCCAAACCAAACCAAACCAGAGCCGTCCAGAACTGCCCAGAAGTGTCCAAAATTGTCCAGAATTGTCCAGGCTTATGCATTCCCGTTTGTGTCCTCCGCGTCTTTGCCCTCTCGTCCCTTTTTCTGCAGGAGCGACGTCGACCTGCGCGGCGTCTTTGACTCGCTGGACGTCCGGTGCTTGGACAGTTTGCGCGTGGGTTGGGCCGTCTTGGCTGTTTCGGCCGTCTTGGCCATCTCGGCCATCTCGGCCACCTCGGCCATCTCGGCCACCTCTGTCTTGTTCTCTGCCCCGGCGGTCTCTGCCTCGGCCGCCTCTTTCCCCCTAGCCTCACCTGCCTCGGCCGCCTCTCCCGCCTCCCCTTTCTCACTCGCTTCCTGCTACCGTCAGTCGCGTTTCAACCTCCCAACGGTCCACCCCACTCACCGATACGCCAATGTACGCGTCCAGCTTCCGCCGCAGCACGTCCGACTTGACCGGCTTCGCCAGGTAGTCGTTCATGCCGGCGGCCAGGCACTTTTCGCGGTCGCCCTGGATGGCCGACGCCGTCATGGCAATCACCAGCACCTCGCGCACCGCCTGGATCGGGTCCCGCCGCAGCAGCTTCGTCGCCTCGTACCCGTCCAGCACGGGCATCTGCACGTCCATGAGCAGCACGTGGTACGGCCGGCCCTCGAGCGCCTTCTGCCGCAGCGCCTCCACCGCCATCTGGCCGTTCTCGTACGCGTCGGCCGCCTGGTACCCGAGCCGCTGCACGTACTGGATCGCAATCTTGCGGTTGATCGGGTTGTCCTCGGCGATGCACACCCGCAGCTGGTCGTGGCCCACGGCCGAGAGGTCGACGAGGCCGTTGCGACGGCCGAGCGAGGGCGTGCCCAGCGGAGACGCCTCTGCGGCGGCCAGGCCGTCTGGTCGGTGGTGGCTCGGTCGGTGGCTCGTCCGGTCTGCCGTCCGGCCGGCCGGCCGGCCGGCCACCACCCCGTCGATCCCCGGCGACGACGCGGCCACGGTCGCCGGCGACACGGCGCCGTCGGCCAGCCCCTTCTCCTTGGCCTTGTCAAAGGTCACGGTGAACCACACGCGCGTGCCGACGTTCTGCGTGCTCTCCAGGTAGATCTTGCCCTTCATGATCAGCTCGATCAGCGACTTGCAGATGCTCAGGCCCAGGCCGCTGCCGCCGTACTTGCGCGCCGTGCTCGGGTCGGCCTGGCTGAAGGGCTGGAACAGGTTGGCCAGCTGGTCCGGCGGGATGCCGATGCCCGTGTCCTGCACCCAGAAGGTCAGCGTCACGGTCGTGCCGGTCTCGGCCTCGACGCGCGCGCCCACGGTGATGGTGCCGCGCTCGGTGAACTTGATGCTGTTGCCGATCAGGTTGCCCAGCACCTGGTGCAGCCGCACCGGGTCGCCGTACACAAACAGCGCCGAGGGCAGGTTGATCTGCTTCACAATCTCGACGGCGCCCTGCTTCGTCTTCTCCTGGTTGCGGTACGACGCCGCGCGCACGACCTCGGGCATCAGCTCCTTGGGGTTGAAGGCGGTGATGTACAGCTTCATCTTGTCGGCCTCCATGCGCGAGAAGTCGAGGATGTCGTTGATCACGATCAGCAGCAGGTCGGCCGACAGCCGGATGGCCTCGGCCATCTCCTGCTGCTCGGCCGTCAGGCGGCTGTCGCGCAGCAGCTCCGAGTTGCCGATGACGCCGTTCAGCGGCGTGCGCAGCTCGTGCGACACGTTGGCCAGGAAGATGGACTTGGCCTTGGTGGCCTCCTCGGCCACCTTGACGTTGCGCTTCGCCTCGGCCTCGGCGGCCTCGGCCAGCTGCTGGTTGTGGCGCGCCTTCTTCTCGGCCTCCTTGGCCTTGTTCTCGGCCTCGATGGCCTTGCGCAGCGCCGTCTTCTGCAGCGCCACCATGGACCGGTTCTCGGCCGACACCTTTTCCGTGGCCTTCATCGAGAGCGCGTTGGAGTAGCTGATGCCGATCTGGTTGACCAGCAGCTGCAGCACCGTCACGTTGCGGTCCGTAAAGGCCCCCTGCGCGCCCTCGAGGTACAGCAGCCCCATCAGCGGGTTCGACGCGTGCCCGATCGGGATCGCAATGACCGACCGGCTCTGCGGGTTGCGCTGCCGCCACGCCTCGCCCACGTTGCCGAAGCGCTCGTCGCTCACCAGGTCGGCCACAAACACGGCCTCGCGGAACCGCAGGCTGTACAGCACCACGTTCTCGGCCACGATGCACGACCCCCGCAGCGGGATGCCCGGCATGTGCGCCACCGCCCGCCGCTCCGGGTCGCCGCTCGCCGCCACGCACCAGTCCGCCGCCTCCTCGTCCTGCACGATGATGGCCGCCGACGACGCCAGCCCGCCGCACGTCTGCAGGATCACGTCGCACATCGTCTTGAGCAGCTCGTCCACCCGCAGCACCGACGAGATCACCTGCGACGACTGCAGGATCGCGTGCAGGTCGATCATGTCCAGCGCCGGCAGCCCCGCCCCGCCGCCCGCCGCCTCCGCCTCCGCCTGCATCGCCCCCCGCCACACGCCCACCCGCTCGCCCCGGATCCCCGACAGCACCGCCTGCCCGTCGTCCCGCACCCCGCTGCTCGACGGCCGGTCCAGCTCGCCCTCCAGCCCCTCGTAGTGCACCGACGTGTGGTCCGCCGCAAAGTCCGTCTGCACCGTCGCGTCCACCGTGTGCGGGCTCTTGGTCGGCCCCCGCAGCAGGAAGCTGTGCTCCTCCTCGATCCGCGCCGCCACCCCCAGCGCCCCCAGCTGCCGGTACAGCCCCACCGCGTCCCGCAGCGCCGACCGCGCCGACCGCCGCGCCGCCTTGCGGATGAAGATGCCCGCCATCAGGTAGTTGCCCAGCGCCTCCTCAAACACAAAGCTGTGCTCCGCCGCGTGGTCCAGCGCCTCCTCGTACTGCCGCAGCGCCCGCCCCGCGTCGTTGCTGAGCTCCGAGATCTGCGCGTCCAGCAGCGTCGACCACGCAAAGTAGTTCACGTCCGACACGTCCGACCAGTCCTGGATCCCCCGCCGCAGCTCCTGCAGCTGCAGGATCGCGTCCTCGATCCGCCCCTGCTCCTTCACGATGCCCTCCCCGTCGCGCGGCCGCCGCGGGTCCTGCTGCCGCTGCAGCACCGTGCCCGCCAGCGCCAGCCCGTACAGCAGCATCACCAGCCGCGTGTTGCGCGCCGACAGCATCAGGTCCAGCCGCTCCATGCACCGCCCCCCCACCTCCAGCGCCCGCTCGTAGTGCCCGTACAGGTACAGCGGCACCAGCTCCAGGCTCTCGTAGAACGTCAGCGACCGCTCGCCGCTGTCCTCGTGGTCCCGCACCCAGCGCTTGTACGCCGCCGCGTCGTGCTTCTCGTCGCTCAGCACCCCCCCCGCCTCCAGGCTGTTCGTCTTGCCCTGCAGCGCCCGGCTCGTCTGCCGCACCGCCGTCAGCAGCGTCCCGCCGTGCGTGTCCTGGTGCCAGTTCGGAATGTCCTCGCAGCCGTACTCGCAGAACGCCTCCAGGTCCGAGCAGTTCTCGCTCGCAAAGAACTTGACCATCGCCGCCACCCCGTAGTTGAGGATCGCCGACATCCGGTCCCCCGACGCCACCCCGTACTCCAGCGACCCCTCCAGCTGGTTCACCGTCAGCGCCAGCGGGTAGTGGATGTGGCCCACGAAGCCCGCGTACAGCACGTAGCCGCGCGCCATCGAGTACCCGTCGCGGAACCGGTCCAGCAGCTCCAGCGCGTGCTCGCCCAGCTCCGACGCAAACCGCACCATGCTGAACCGCGAGATGGCAATCATCGCCAGGTACAGGAACCCCATGCTCGACTGCGGGAACGGGCCCCGCGTCAGGTGCATCCGCACCATCGCCAGCGAGATGTGGTAGATGTACAGGTTGTCGCTCCACAGGCTCGAGCTGAGCGCCTCCGCCATCACCGCCCCCACCGACACCGCCACCGCGTCCTCCGCCGCCGCGTCCTCCCGCCCCGGCGTGCTGAGCACGTCCGTGCGGCTCATCGCCTGCAGCTCTGCCGAGATCTTCTCAAACTCCGCGTCGCACTCCTCAAACGTCGGCTGCGCCGCCACCTGCACATCCAGCGCCTGCAGGCAGTCCTTGAGCGACAGCAGCGCCTTGGCCGCACTGCCGCTCTGCGCAAAGATGCGCGACTGCAGCACCCACGCCGGCGCCTTGTCCAGCGGCGTCCGCGCCTTTTGGAACACCGTCGACAGCATCTCGTTGGCCAGCTGGTGCTGGTTCATGTAGAGGTAACACTCGGCCGCCCGGATGTAGAGCTGGATCGTCTCCTCGTACGACGCGTCATCCGACTCGTCACTCCACGGGTCGGCCTGCAGAAGCGCCACCGCGTTACTGTAGTACTTTGCCGCCGTCGGGCGTGCCCCGTTCTCCGTCGCAAACCGCCCGCAGTCGCACAGCAGCTGTCGGTACGGCCGTCGCTGCGGCACCCGCGCCTTGATCACCTCGACCGACTTGCAAATGTGCGACGCCGTCTTATCGCGCGCGTCCACGTCGTGGCAGCAGTACTTGAGGAGCGTCTGCGCAATCACAAAGTGCATCTTGGTCGGGCTGCACATCTGTAGGTTCATCGTCGCCAGAATGTACCGGTCGTGTGCAAAGCTGAACCGGTCGTCCGTCTCGTTCTGCACAATCACGCACGCCTGCACCGCCGCCTGCAGCCCGGCCACCGCGTCCTGCTGCGAGAAGCTCGCCAGTCCAAGCTCGCTCAGCGGCTTCGGGCACGTGTCGTCAACGTAGTTGAACTCCCCCTTCAGCAGCCGGCAGATCAGCCGGAACGAGAATGAGTTGCCCAGCAGCGCCGCCCACCCCAGAATCGCCCGCGACGCCGCCGGCAGCTCCTTGAGCCGGTCCGTGATAAAGTCCGTGTTCAGAATGTCATAGTGCTGGTCGCCCTGGAACTGCTCAAACAGCCGGTTCATGTCGTAGCACCACTGGCTGTCCCGGTAGCTGTACCAGATGCACTTGCCGCGGTAGCACGCGTTAAGCATCTCCCGCATGTAGAACGGATTCCCCGCCGTCTTGGCCTGGATCACCATCGCCAGCGGCACCACATCCGCCTCCGACCGGCTGAGTGTCAGAGCCACGTACTTGGTGATCTCTCCTTCTGTGAGCGGCCCGAGCTGCACCTTGGTCACTATGGGGCCGCTGCCTCTGGGGGCGTCCTCTGGCGTCCGTCAGTACTGTCATGTCAAGAGAGAGGAGAGGAAAGCAAAACAAAACAAGGGGGGACGCACTCTCCGTCTCCACCAGATTCATAATGTCCTGGATTTTGTTGTGCTCGACGCCCTCCACCCGGTACGTGATGATAAACACCATGCGCAGACGAGCGTGAATGATCTGCGTGATCATCTCCAGCGACTCGGCATCGGCAAAGTGCAGGTCGTCCAGACAGAAGCAGATGAACTTGTGGCTGGTAAACATGCGCAGAACATCGAGAATCGTGTTCATCAGCCGCAGCGACTTGGTGGCTGTGCCGGCCCGCAAGAACTCTTGCGACACGGATGCGGACGACCGGAACGCCGCCGACGCGTTGCTCTTGACCGCGCTCATGGCCGACGACGCCGACGACGCCGGAGACGAGCCGCGCGGCTTGAGCTCGGCATGGCGCACGTTCTTGCCCGACGCAGAGCCGGCCGGCTGGTTGGAGGGCGTGCGGGACAGCGCCAGCGTGCCGTCCGCCGCGTTGAACAAGAACTCGGGCAGGCCCAGGAGCACGTGCAGCGTCGGCCACACCGGGCGGATGTACTGCTTCAGGGCCTGGTGGAACGGCGTGTCCGTGTTGCGCTCCCCCCAGACTTGGCGGAAGATGGACGAGAGGAGGTGCAGCAGCGGCCCAAAGGCCGACTTCATGGCCTTGTCAAACTTGGCCGTGGCACAGTAGCCGTGCCGCCGCGCTTCGGCCATGACCGAGTGCACCAGACAGGTCTTGCCCAGGCCGGCGGCGCCCTCGATGACAATGGTCTCGCACTGGCTGCGGCGCCGGAACTTGGCAGAGCCCAGGTGCCGGGAGAGGCTGGACGTCGTTTCGGCCGTGATGGACCCGCCGTGGCGCGAAGACCCTTCCCGCTCCGTCTGCGACCCGTCGGCCGGGCTGCGGAGGTCAAAGGACACGGACGAGTGGCGCTCCCACGACCGCTGCGGCAGACGCAAGGGCTGCCCGCTGGAGTGCGTGGACGACATGTCGGCCGACGCCGTCAGGTTGTCTGTCGACTGGACCGACGGAAGGCGGCTGCTCCGAAGCCTGGGGTCCGCCGAGCCGGCCTGCGTGAACGAGTTGCGGCGGAGGTTGGCACCGTCCGCCGAGCTCGCGCCGCCGTCGCTCGACCCGTCCACCGCGTCGAGAAAGTCGTTGGAGAGACTCGACGTGTCGGAAAACCGGCCGGCAGACCCCTTGCGATCGAGCTCGTGGCCCTTGGCCACCCGCTCAATGACCTCGAAGAGCGCCTGGCGCTGGGCGCCCCGGCCGATCAGGGTGTTGGGCAGCAGGAAGAAGGACGACACGTCGCGCGAGGCCACCTGCCAGTCCTTGAGCGCGGCCAGGTCGCCCCGCGCGAGGCACTTCTTCACCTCGACCAGGTCGTGGCGCAAGCCGCTCGCCGAGTGGTAGCGGTCTCCGATGCTCTTGGCCGTGCACTTTTGGATGATGCGGCCAATGACGTCGGGAATGTCGATGCGCTGGGTCGACACGTTTGGAATTCGCCGTCCCAGCACCCCCTGCACAATGTCCATGGGTGTCTTGCCCTCGTACACGGGGCGCTGCGTGAGCATCATCCAGAACAGCACGCCCAGCGAGTAGATGTCGGTCCGCGAGTCCGGCTCGGCCGGCATGCGGCCGGTCTGCTCGGGGCTGAGATAGAGCAGCTTGTTCTTGGCCCCGAGCTCCTTGGAAAGCATGGACCATCCGGTGCTCGTCAGGCCGTGCTCGAACGAGCGCAGGCCGGAGCCGAAGGACACCAGCTTCGTCACGCCCGTCTTCTGGTTGAAGTGGAAGGCGTCGCCGCGAATCTCGCCGTGCACGACATTCTGGCTGTGGTGGATAAGCTCCAGACACTGCGTCGCGCCAATGGCAAAGTCGAGAAAGTGGTCCAGACCGATCGGCGGGTCGAGGACGAAGTGGGATCGGATGTCGGCCACCCAGGCGTCGCCATCCCGGCGGGCGAAGTAAAAGGCCGGGCCGAAATCGATGTATGTCGGCAGATCGCTGAGGCCGGGAAACTCGTAGATGGACACGATAAGCGGGCCGCGGTCGCCGGATAGCGGGTTCAGACGCAGGTAGTCGATGGGCTTCGCAATGTGCTCGCCGGCCCGGTCTGAGTTGGCACTCATGCTGGTCACGATGTGAAACGTCCGCTCCTCTCGCAAGACGTGGTAGGACACACGCGCCACCACGGCCTCCTCGACCACAGGCGAGTCGGCATACTCGAGCGCTGCCGAGTGGGCTGACGGCGATGCGCTGGCAGTGTGGTCGCTGATCCAGTCGCTGGACGGAGAGAAGGTGGGCGGATCGGCGGGAGAGGCTCGACTGGAGGCGGACTTGGCGACGGATGCCGAGACAAACGCCCGGTTCAGGTCCGCCGGCAGTTCAGAGGACGTCGAGTACCGTGATATAAAGCGCGTGCCGAACACGTGCCTAGAGAGCAGTGTTAGTTCACCAGAACGTCGCCGATCGGAGAGAGGCCCCTCTGCCCGCATCTTACCAGTTATCATAGCTCGAGTGGAAAGGCTGCTTGGTCTCGTCCCACGAGTAGCCTGCGATCTGCCGAAGACGTTCATACAGGCGTGCCGGCGGGTCGAGGCTGTCGTCCGACGACGGGCTGGCGTCAATGTCCATCGTGGGCGGTAGACGACTAGGAAGGGGGCGTGAAAGGAGGGGCCGAGGCTGAATGCCTCTTTAAGAGCGTCGGGTCCCGACAAAAGAATATTTGCCGATAGGTGTATCGAGTCGGGCAAGAACCATGATCACGTCGAGGCACGACATTGGTGAACCGTCACTCGGAGGCGAACAAGGGCCAGGGCCGGGCGCTTGGCTCAGGCGTGGAATATGGGCCGTGAGAGGGCAAGACAGCCGGATCGTGGAAGCGCTTGGGTCTGTCGCACTGGTCGAGATACCATCACACAAGGGGACAGGATCGAAGAAACGGGGTCGTGCAGCGAGGGAAAAGAAGCAGCAGCGTCGTGTCGGCAGATCCGCTCTCGGCGCCGTAGAGGGTGAAGCCGGAGTGACGACCTCAAGGAAACGGTATATCGGGCGATAGTCGGCGTCCGGTAAGAAGTTCGTGGATACACTGGCAGGCCACCAAGCGAAAGCTGCAGCCCCTGTCGGCTACAGTGGCGATGTGCGGAGCGAATTTGCAAAAAAAACCTGCAAGCCCTTCTGTCCGTGCCTGCGGACGGGTGCTGACAGCCTGGGTTGGTTCTCGTGGTGCTCTATCGAGGCGAATCGACAAAAGGCGAAAAAGGCAGCCGAAGCCCGGTCGGTATGCGTTGAGTTTATTAGACCCTTAGTCAGTGGACCGGCGCTACTTGGGCTGGCCCTTGCTTTGCCTAGTCCAGGCGCAGAGGGTAGAGGGGTGAATGAGACTGTGCTCGGGACGAAATTTGTGTGCTGTCTCGCTTCTGCTACGCTTTTGCTGGAATTTGATCCTTTCTGCTTTTTTTGCCGTACTTTTCCACAGGCGCCCTCGGCACCTGGGACAGGCAGGAGCTACGCGTACGGTTGGCTGTTCCTTCCCTGCTTCTCCGTTTAGCCGCATGTGGCCGTGATAGGTCAGCCTTTTGCCTCCCCGACAGGCATGTCTGTCTCTGGTTCGACCAGGCACCCCTCGCCGAGCGCCGGCAGATGGGCGTCGCTGCATGCGCTGCGAGGATTCTGCATCGAGATGCGTTCGATGATGTCAACGCGGGGTCCGCCAAGCCAATGGCAGCCGTGGATCCGCGGACCTGTAACCGGACGGACTCGTACAGGGACAGAAAATGAAAAAGAGGCTAAGCCGAACCGGCTCTGGTTCGTCAGCACCAGAGTACAAGTACGCACTACTCATACTCGTACGGGCGACTGATCGCCACTGTGCGAATTCCGGTCTTCGTACGAGGACAAGTAGCAAGAAAACGCGGAACATGCCGCCCACAACAGACAGAAAGGGACGTCGATCTTACGAGAACTCGGTCTGTAAATATATTCCGGCTGCTCTTCTCACCGGGTTCCTTTGCTATCTACGTGTTCCATAGCCCCCTGCTCGATAAGCGAGCCCGGCCGTCTATTCGTTTCCCGTCTTCCGTCTCATTTCACTGTATTCCATATCCACGTGACATAAAAGCAGGCACAGCGAAACCGCTCACTCGCGCTCGCGCGTCGGCAGCACCTCGGGCTGGCTGGCAAAGGCAAACGACTGGGCCAGACGGCGCTCCGTGTTCTGGCGCGAGTTGACAAAGTCGGGGTAGTTGAGCGTCAGCTCGACCGCGCCGTTGACAATGTGGTCGACGGCCTCGACGCCGAGCATGAACGAGTGGTCCTGGTTGCCGACCTCGTACCGCCAGCTGCCAAAGCGGCCGCGCGACAGAATGTCCTTGGCCTGCAGCTTCGGCAGCAGCTCCTTGAGCACGCCCTCGCGCTCGAGCGCCGGCGTCGGGTAGCCGTGGTCGAACTTGCGGTGGTACGTCGACACGATCTCGTCGTCCGCGTTGATCATCTCCGTGTTGATCAGGCCCTGGATGCAGTCCCGCATCAGGTTGGCCTCGTCCACCGGCTTGAGCGTCGACTGCGACACCTCCAGCATGATCGACCAGTACGGACCCGCCTCGGCCGCGCTCGACGCCGGCGCGCTGCCGTCCGCCAGCTGCAGCGTCGGCAGCTTCACGTCCGCCGCCGGCTGGTTGTAGGGAGAGTAGTTGGAGAAGATCGTCGCCCGGTAGAATGGGCAGTTGTCCTCGGGGAAGTACAGCTAAGCCAGTCAGCGGAAGCCACACACCACGCACGCCACTTCAACACAACACATACCCAGCACTTGTCGCCAATGCGGTCCGGCCGCGCGCCGCGCAGGCCAACGCCGATCACGTGCGTCGACGAGTAGTACAGGCCCTTGGACAGCGTGACCAGCTCCTGGTCGCCCATCTTCTCGACCAGCTGGTCGACCGCCATGGTGTTGACGAGCGTGCCGTAGCCGACCGTGGTGCCGTCGGCCAGCGTCACCGTCTTCTTGTCCGCGTCGACCTTGGTCACCTCACCCGGCTTGCCGTAGCGCGTCTTCGCCTTGGGCAGCGTGTCGGCCACGGCGATCCAGATGCCACCGGTGCCGTCGCGGGCCGGGAAGCGGAAGGTCGCGTTCGGGCCCCAGTTGCCCGCCACCTTGTCGAGGATCACGTTGCGCGTGACCAGCTTGACGTTGGGCGCCGCCACGCGCTCGCCCAGCCACTGGCACTGCATCTTGGTCGTGGGCACCGCCCACACCTTGTAGTTGTACGGGCGCATGAAAATGTCTGCAATGCCCTCGCCCGTGTTGCGCAGGATCCACTCGTCAAAGTTGGCCGGCTTCGTGTTGGACACACGATGCTCGAGCGCCGCGTCGATCAGGCCGTCAATGCACTTGACCTGGTCCTCCTTGGGCAGCATCGACACGTTGTTCTGGAAGGGGTACGGCACCCAGAGGCCCTTGTACCGGACGTACGAGATCCGCTGGTGCGTGTACCAGTCCCCCTCCTTGGGCAGGGCCTCGTCGAGGCAGTCGTCAAAGTACTTGTAGTGCGAGAAGATGACATGGCCACCGACATCGTAGAGCTACGGCAAGGAGACAAGGTCAGTGGAGAGGCGGGGCGAGGCGGCAGTAGAGGACAACGTACGAAGCCCTCTGGTGTGATGTCGGTCGAGGCAAGGCCGCCAGCCTTGTCATTGGCATCGACAAGCAGCCACGACGGGCCGTTCTGCAGAGCTCCCGTCAGTCAATGGCCCAAGACGGCAAGATGGCCAGGTGGGCGGATTGGGCTCTCACGATGTGGTTCAGGCGCTTGGCAGCACCAAGACCTGTCGGCCCTGCGCCGATGACAAGAACGTCGACGTTGCTGCGGCGGAGTCAGCCACGATCCAAAGATCAGGTTGTGCGAGGCGAGACGGCGGGACGACATACATATCCGCCATTGAGACTGCGAGCGAGACAAGTGGGCGATGAAGTGGGAATGTGGAATGGAGACAATGTTTCTGGAGGGCGAGCTGGAGAAACTGGCCAGATCAGAGACAGAGGAGAGGACGGCGCCGGATTTCTTGCTGCAAGATTGTTGGTGAGGCAATACCGCCTTTTGCCCCTGTCCGAAAGGCGGGCGTGCGTGTCTCTACCGGTTTTGACTTGCGGTTGCTGGCGGGGCTCGAAAACAAATTATGAGAAGCGCACGGTAGCACTGGCAGACGGCCAGCCCCTCGATTAGTGCTGGCGCTAGAGCATACAGACCGCCAGGGGGCTAATTATGCTAAGATACAGGCAAAGCAAAGCAGAATATCTGTCCGGATACTGGAGCCGCTGCCACGACGGAGTCGAGACTCTGGAATTATCGCCCCTCAGTTTTTAACCTTCAATTTCTAATTTGCGTATCCTCCCGGGCTAACCAGTCCTGTTCCTTCCACTCGTACGAGACGCAGTGGACGCCCTTCTCGAGCACGGCATCAGAGGGGCCGTAGGGTGTGCATGAGAAAAGGTGATGGAGATTACGCCAATCAAACGTCCACTCTCCCGCGCTTCCCCAGCCCAACCTTTTGCCAAGAGGTTGCCTACTCTTCACATCGCAATCAAACAGAAAAAAAAAGAGGCCGGGCGATGTGCCGCTCCCTGTTCAGAAACAGCATAGTTCTGCCGTCTATCGTTGCAAGCAAATTTGACACTCAGACCACCATACCGTTGTGGGCCATGGGGGGGAAGCTTATATAATGAGACACCAGGTCGCAATCGTGATATTGCGGCCAGTGGAGAGGGGCTCGTCGCCCACTTGCACACTTGTATAATACGGAGCCGGCCTTGATTCTGAGCGGCACGCACCGGATCCGGCAGCTCCATTCTCGGTATTGGTATTCTTCGTATCCCGCGAGTTTTGGTTTGCGGTCAGTATGTACGAGTATGGAGTAGAGCCAATGCGTGCGCACGCGAATATCGAGGCATCAGTATGGAGTACAAGTACTGCGCAAGATTGGCACGATGTCCGACGGGGGTTGTTCAGCTCTTCGCGCCATCGCTGTGATAGCAATTCCCCGGCGGCATTTTTGATACATCGGTATCTTCATCCTCGTTTCTCGGTGTCGTTGGGTCTACTGGTACTTGAAACCCCAGCCATCGAGTTTCCCTGTTTTTGTGAATTCGATTACGAGGACTCGTAGTACGGAGCACTGCGGACGTTGAAGTCCAAGAGGCACATCCGTGCAGTGCCACGCCACTACTGCAGTCTGTCGTACCCCGGAATCGGTAATATCTTACCAAGAAAGAGACACCGAGACATCTGCTCTAGATGCATTTACCTATGTAAGATATTCTTGTCTTGCTCGTATTTCGTATTACGTGGAAACCAGCGTTGCAAACGACAGGTGGGGTGAGATCAGCGGCGGCTTCCGATCCGATCTTGGACAGCCTGTTGCAAGATACATATGTATGTGTGATTCCAGAGTAGAATGGCTGATATACGGGCGGCTGGGGTGCCAGAATCCTATTCACGTGGGCTGGATTAGCTCCCATCCATTCAATTTGCACACGTCAGCTTCTCGGATTTTCCCCTTTTTACAGTATTTAGCCTGGGTGCTGCCGCTGGTACCTGATTTGAGGGGCTGGAAGGCTGTGGCGAGGCGCATGCGATAGTGGCGACGTGTTTTGTTTCCTTTTGTGTTGTCGTTTGTTTTTTGCATTGCGCGTCCTTTTCCTGCGACGAGCCCGCATGTCGGCCGCTTGCTCGCGAGTACGTGAGACAGGCTGTGGGACACTGAACTTCGTGAACACATCAGCCGAGGCGACACACGGCCCAGGCGGCTCTTTGCTTTTGGTGGATATTCCATCCATCCTACGGGAGTACTCGTACAAATACTTGTTATTTTGCGCTCCGTACTCGTATCTTGCTCGTAGTTGGAAAATGGGGCCGCCTTACCGCATCGAGACTGAACTGCGACGGGCACCTGCTAACCATGCCCAGTAGCGCCACAGGCCTGGCGCCGCAGCCAATCCCATTGCGCCATAGTACGCCGTGGCAGTGGCCAGCACAACGCAGCGGATCCTCATCCCTTGTGGCTTTGCGCACAGCACGACCGGACCAGGGCTGAAGGGGAGGGCCTGCGAGCTCGGCAGCTCGTTAGTCGAAGCCCAACATTCCGCAATACACACATTTCGCGGCCAACGAACAGGGGGCGCACTCCCGACAGAGTAGCTACAGTACGAGTACGAGTACTCGTGTCTTTTTTTGTACTCGTAGCCTACCCGTACTCGCAGCCATTTGCCAGCGTCCCGTCGGACTCGCCTGGGCCTGCCTGCCCCTTCATCCCCCAGTCTCTATTGCGTCAAGTCTCCAAATTACACGCGGCCTATCCCTGCTGCGGCTCCACCGACGCTCTGGTTTTTCCCTAATCTATTTTTCCATACCAGGTTGGTATCCCGTTTATGCTTCCATCTCCTTTTCCCACTGCTTTGCAAATCGGAACGTGCAAGGACGCCAGAGCACGACCCGCCCCATCAGTGTCGTCCCAGGCCATCTGTTTGGCCCCCCTCCGATTTAAATTTAAATTTTCGACCCGTTTCCGCCTCTGATACCCCCATTCGCTTCAACACCAACGCCCGCAGCCTCCTTTTTACAGCTTCCCCTTTTGGCGTTGGCTGTCGCTGGACCCCGACCACCGGTCGCACACCCCTATTGTTATCCTCGCTACCGGTGCTCTTTGATTTGGGCCTTCGCTCCTCCCCCCGCCCCGTGTAGACGTCGCGTACTGAACGCGCTATTACCGCCACAGGAAAAAGGTTCAACGACACTTGTGAATTCGACGACCAAAAATAAGTGCCACTTTTGCTTGCACCACACTTCTTCTCTTCTTCCTCCCCAAACCACCCACCCACCGTGACACCACTCTCACCCACGATCGTTTTTCTGCACGCCCAATCAACATGAGCTCTGTTGAAGACAAGATGCGTGCCTCGGGCGACGCCCCCCGCGAGGCTGGCAACTCGGCTCCTGTGCTTCCCCTTGTCAACTCAGACATTGAGAAGTCCCAGTCGTCGAAGCCTGCGATTCCAGCCGCCGCCTATGTGATGTATGCCATTGCACCCATCTTCGTATCCTGCGCCGGCTGTTGACTTACGCCTCGTCTAGTGCATGGATCAGCCTGAGCTCCTCCGTCATCCTCTTCAACAAATGGATTCTCGACACGCTGAACTTCCGTACGTCGAGATCCGCATGCGCAAGGAGATCTGGCCAAGATGGCGATCGGACTGACCAAGTGTGCCAGGCTACCCTGTCATCCTGACAACATACCACCTGATCTTTGCGACCATCATGACCCAGCTTCTGGCTCGCTACACCACCCTCCTCGATGGCCGGAAGTCGGTCAAGATGACCGGCCGGGTCTACCTCCGCGCCATCGTCCCCATCGGCGTCTTCTTCAGCATGAGCCTGATCTGCGGCAACCTCACTTACCTCTACCTGAGCGTTGCCTTCATCCAGATGCTCAAGGTGAGACCTGACCCAAATGGCCCATTTGGCTCGCCTTTACTGACCGGCAGGCTACTACTCCCGTTGCTGTTCTTCTGGCCAGCTGGGCTATGGGTGTGTCCCAGCCCAACATGAAGGTCTTCATGAACGTCATGGTCATCGTTTTCGGTGTCATTCTGGCCTCCATTGGCGAGATTCGCTTCGTCCTCGTCGGCTTCTTGTACCAGCTCGGAGGCATCGTCTTCGAGGCCCTTCGTCTGACCATGGTTCAGCGCCTCCTGAGCTCTGCCGACTTCAAGATGGACCCCCTCGTTTCGCTCTACTACTTTGCTCCCGTTTGCGCCGCTATGAACCTCATGGTTGCTCTTGCTTGGGAAGTCCCCAAGGTGTCCATGGCCGAGTTCCAGAACGTGGGCATCCCCATGTTTGCCCTGAATGGCGTGTGTGCTTTCCTGCTCAACGTCTCCGTTGTCTTCCTGGTACGTGGAAACCCGGCTCTACCTGTTCGCAGCTCCCGACCTTGTCTAACCCCTCACAGATTGGCAAGACCTCCGTCCTGGTCCTGACCCTCTGCGGTGTGTTGAAGGATATCCTCCTGGTGGCGGCGTCCATGATGATCTGGGGCACCCCGGTCACCGGCCTGCAGTTTTTCGGCTACGGCATCGCTCTGTGCGGTATGGTCTACTACAAGCTCGGCTACGAGACCCTCAAGAACTACCTGGGCGAGGGCGCCCGTCGGTGGGCCGAGTTCGGGGCCACGCGCCCTGCCCTTCGCAAGATTCTCATTGGCGGTGTCGTCCTTGTGACGATCATTGGACTGCTCAGCTGGGCCAGCCCGAGCAGCTTGCCCACCAGCATACCCGTTACCCGGGCATGAGTGACAACGCTCAAAGGCCCTTTGGGACCCGAAGCCCCTTTCCCATTCACGTCCTCTTTGAGAAGCTAGGGAGGGAGAGATGCCTGAAAGCTGATGGCACAAACTAATACCACCTCTACCATCGTCTTATCTCATACCGCCCACCATTCCCCTTAATCCTCCTCGCGGCCAAGCTTCTCACCGTCACCCTCCCCAATCTCCCAAGGATTACTGAAATACGACACATGCAGATGACAGAGGACTTTCGAATCCTCCATGTTTTAAAAGAAATTCCCGTATATAGCGTTATGCTGTTTCCTGTTCCCTTCTTCTTTTTTCCCCATGACCTTTTTTCTCGGGGCGAGGCCTGCATTGGTTGTCGCAGGAGGATTAATGTACTGTTCTCCCCCTCCCTCGACGCGGCTTTGTCTGTTTCACTTCTTGCGCTCGTCCTTCCACATCCATGCGGCTTCTTTGGCGAGGGAGCATTTAGACCATATGCTTCAATATCTGGGTGTACCGGTGCGATGTTTCGTTAGAATTCGGAGCGCAGATAGACAGCTATTACAGCGAGACCATATCTAAGGCGAGTGAGGCATGTAATGTAAGAAATGGTTCGACAGGCACTTTTTAGCATTTAGTAGACGAGTGGCGTTTTACTGGGGACATGGACGAGCAGCAATATAATTATTGAGTTTTTTTTTATTTGGTTTCTTCACGGATAGGCACAGGTCCTTTTTTTTCTGCCACCTTTCGCATGTGCCCAATTTTGCCCAATACACCAGCCCCAAGGAGACAACCAAGCAGTCACTGACAGCGTGACGCTGTTCTCACTATGCAGACACGCCCCTTTCCTCTCAGATTTCAGTCCTTTTCGTTTCCTTTCTGCTTGCCTGTTATTGGGAGCGGGACATTGGTCTGAAACAAGAAACGGCAGCACGATGGGAGGACGGGCGATGCGTAGAATGGGAGAACGGAGAACGAAGAGGTGTGCCGTGACTTGGTTTTGATTCTTGTTTTTCAATGACCGATTGTGTAACTGATGCTGGATACATCAATCCCTTCCCGCGAGGCAAGCCAAAAAAAGGAGAGAAAAGGGAAAACAGAAACAATCGATTGTTTAAAATTCTGCAAACGGGTTAGCACGGGTGCTGCACGGGAGGCAGAGAGGGAGACATACTCAGGGGGGTGAAGAACCACCGGTTCTTGCCGCTCGTGTACCGCTCCTCCAGGACCTTCTTGACCGTCTTCTTGGCCTCTTCCCGCTGGCTGACCTCCTTGAAGGTGTCGTTGGAGACGACACCCTTCAGGCCCTCAAGCTCGAGTGTGTAGCGCGTCGGCATCAGGTGGTTGTAGTTGACGATCTTGATGAACGGCTTGACCTTGCTCCGCTTCTCCTGCCGGCTCTTGGACATGCGGCGGGTGATCTTGGACGGGTAGCGCTCAATACCGGCCACCAGGGCGTGGCCGTACGGGTGCAGCTTGTTGCCCGAGTCCACCGGCTGGATGATGACAACCTGGAGGCGCACTTGTCAGCATGATGTCCATTGTGTCCATTGCGTCCATTGCAGTCCATTGCAGTCCATCCTGTCATGTTGGCGCCTCTCCCGCAACGGCAGTCGGCAGACAACGCGACCGACTCTCCTCGACGGGAATGGCAGCCAGCACAGACGCTCCATGCCCTCCTCATCTCTTCTCTTGCTCATTGTCCCCTGCGACAGCAGGGACTCGCTTCGCTCCCCGCAATTTCGAGCTCACCTTCTTGCCGGCGAATCTGCCGCGCGTGATGATGGCGACGCGGCCGACCTTGAGGAACTTCATTTTGGATAGGCAAAGGGGGCGGGGTCCCAGAAATGTCGGATCGACGGTTGCGTGGGAAAGGGTCGACGGCGGGATTTTGGTTGTTAACAAAAATTGTCGTAGGTCGTCGATGGGCCTCTAGGTTTTTCTGGGAACGATAATTTCGAAAAAACTTGTGCGGGCAAAAAATTACTTGGCCCTGGAAAAGTGGAAGTGGCTAGCCAATAGGGCGTCGCATGGAGACAATTATGGGTCCTGCGCAGGGGGCTACCAAAACCAGTCACGTGGTAATGGCGCTCATGCGGATGCGGATGGCTTACTCGTACTTTTGTGATTCTCCAGCTAACGGAACGACAAAGGACGACAGCGCGAAAAGCACTGTGTCGTATTCCCATCGCATCGCAGCGCAACGGCAGACGATCAAGACCATGGCTGTCCCGACATACATCATCTCGCGGGTTGCAGACCCGATTTTTGCCGTGTTTATTGGTGTGTCGGCTGCGGTCACGCGGATCAACCGGGAGGAGAAGGAGAAGGGGAAAACGACACAGGAGACCGTTGAAGCTCTTCAGAGGTGCGCATAGGTCGAGTGGCCTCTAGGAAGCCGGTTGTAGCTGACTCGGGAGCAGGCGACTCGGCTTGACGAGCAAGCCAACAGCATGAGGCCAGCAATGTGTATTTAATAGAGCATACGGAATAGCAATGCTAGGGAAAGGGAAACATGAGAAAACATGGGAAAACATGGGAGAGCCTTTATTACGCCAGGGATCCATACTCTTTCTTCATCATCTGCTGGACCATTTGGCCGCACAGTTTTGCTGTCGGGTTCGTGCCGACGGCCAGAGCGCGGGCCATGCCGTTCCCAAAGCGGCCGCCTGCGTCAAAGTCGCGCGCCGCGGCCTCTTCAAAGTCCAGCTTCGTCCAGCGTGCTTCTGGCCGTTCTTTGCCGAGATTTGAGAGCAATGGCCTGGACGGTCCGATGCGCTTGGCGGTGGCGTAATAGACGGCGGCACGCTGGGTGAAGGCCAGGGACAGGGTCTTGGCAGCGGTGGGAGAGAGCGCGGTGGCGAGAGGGTTTGGCGGTTCTAGCAAGCTGATGCACTGGTCGAGATCGGAGAGGAGGGTGGCGGCGACGTCGGCACGCGTTTCTGGGCTGTCAGGCGCGTCGTGGAGAAGAGGGCGGGCACCGTGGGCCGAGGGGCCGAGGGCGCTGGCTTCAGCGGTGTCGGACAGCGGCTGCAGGAGGATGTCGTCGCCGTACAGACGTCGGAGAGCCTGGGCACGGTTGTTGCGGGCGCTGGCATAGTTGGGGTGGTCGGCAATGAGCTGGCCGAGATGGGCGACGCTCTGGCGAAAGGTGTCGATGGGGTCGGCCAGCGTGTGAGGTGGCCCGATGAGCTCCATCTCGGCTTGCTGCATCAACAATACAAGGCCCTTTTCTCTCTGGCTGATGCGTTCGTACTGCCGCGGATCGACAACGTGGGGGTCTCTGGGGAGAGAAGGATCGAGGTGGAGGGCGGCTGCGGTGTTGGACTCTGGGTCTCGGATCTTTCCGAGCACGTTGATGTCGCGCCGACTGAGAGAGACAACGGCATCCATCTCGATGGTCTTGAAAGAAGGGCAAGGACAGGCGGGAGACGGTAGACGGGAGACGGGCACTGCTAATGACAATTGGCGGGCGGGGATGGATGCAGCGAGGCGGATGCAGCGAGAATGCACAACAAATTCGATTCGTGTACACTGCATGGCACGGCACCGACGTGCAGATGCCCTCGGACAAATGTGGTCGGCGGACGCGGCTTTGCGTTGAGGTCATCTGCATCAGCCGTGTTGGAGTAAGTGCGGAATGGGGTGAAGCGGGGCGGCCAACGTCGGCAAAGGGCGGCTTAGCCCTAGAAGCCAATGGATGAGACAGCCATTCCGCAGACGTCAGCTAAGCCGAGCTGCAGATAAGTGACACGGCTGGGCGTGGGATTGGACGGCCGAGCATGGCGGCAGCGGTCCTTTCTTGTCTGCGACAAAGATGAGGGGCAAGGTTACTCGTAGGAAGCACCGGGTCGGGGAAGGAGCGGCGGTGGCTGGCACTGTGTTGATAGCGACTCCCTATATAAGCGGCCAACTGCTGACTCTTGAGCGACGGTACTTTGGCTTTCTGTAGCAAACCCGCATCGCGATTCTTTCCAATGTCCGTCTATACCTATATTGTCTTTTATCCATAACTCCGCATACCTATACCTATATCGCTATTGTGATGGCGCCTTCGGCGATTTTGGAGTCGCAGGACACGGTCTCGGCCCCGGTGGCCAAGCCGATGGCCAAGATGGCCGCCTCGACAGTCGCCTCGACAGTCGCTCAGATGGCCGAGACGGCTGTGCCGTCGGACGCGGCCGCGGAGCTGGTCTTCCGCGACTACGACCACGTGACGTGGTGGGTGGGCAACGCAAAGCAGGCGGCGGCATACTACGGCACGCTGTTTGGGCTGGAGACGTTTGCATACCGGGGGCTGGAGACGGGCAGCCGGTACTTTACGTCGTATGCGGTGGGCCATCACGGGCCGGAGCAGGACAATGTGTGTTTTGTGTTTACATCGCCGCTGCGGTCGCTGCGGCACCTGCCGGCGGACGAGCCGATCTCGGCGGCGGAGCGGGCGCAGCTGCAGGCGATGCACGAGCACCTGGAGCGGCACGGCGATGCGGTCAAGGACGTGTGCTTTACGGTGGACTCGGTCGAGGGGGTGTACCGGCAGGCGGTGGCGGGGGATGGCGAGGGGGATGCGAAGAGCGGAAAGGCCGTGGGCGTGCAGCCGCCGACGGTGGTGACGGACGAGCACGGCAGCGTGACGATGGCGGTGATCCGCACGTACGGCGACACGACGCACACGCTGCTGCACCGGGGCGACTACCGGGGGCCGTTTCTGCCGGGGTTCCGGGCGGTGGTGCAAAGGACTCTGGGACCCGTATCAGGATCGACGACATCGACGCCATCGACGCCATCGACGCCATCGACAGCGCCGCCCGCCCTCGCCCGCATCGACCACTGCGTCGGCAACCAGGACTGGGACGAGATGGAGGCGGCGTGTGCGTTTTACGAGCAGCGGCTGGGCTTCCACCGGTTCTGGTCGGTCGACGACTCGCAGATCTGCACCGAGTTCAGCGCGCTGCGCAGCATCGTCATGGCCAGCGGCGGGCGCGAGACGGTCAAGATGCCCATCAACGAGCCGGCGCCCGGCAAGAAGCACTCGCAGATCGAGGAGTACGTCCTCTTCAACAGCGGGCCCGGCGTCCAGCACATTGCGCTGCGCACGCCCGACATTGTCGCGGCCGTGTCGGCGCTGCGCGCGCGCGGCGTGCCGTTCATCGACGTGCCGCCGACCTACTATGCGGCCCTGCGCGAGCGGCTGTACGCGCCGGGCCAGCAGCGCCGGGCGTGGCATCTGAGCGAGGCACAGCTCGCCGTGCTGGAGTCGCTCAACATTCTCATCGACTACGACGAGGGCGGCTACCTGCTGCAGCTGTTCACGAAGCCGCTGGTGGACCGGCCGACGGTCTTTATCGAGATCATTGAGCGCAACCACTTTGAGGGGTTCGGGGCCGGGAATTTCAAGAGTCTGTTTGAGGCCATTGAGCGCGAGCAGGCCGAGAGGGGGAATCTGTAGGCGGAACGAGCACTACTAGCGGTACTAGCAGTACGAGTAGGACGACTAATAGCCTGTAAATACAGCGAGCTTGGCCCGTGCTTTTACTCAATCCACCGTGATCCGAAAGACCAGCACCTGGTTGTCCAGGTCGTAGCCGCTGCTGTCGGCGTACTGGAACTGGCCGTCCTCGAGGTAGCCGTCCTGCGTGATAAAGTCGTTGTCGCTCAGGCTAAAGACAAAGTACTCGCCGTCGTCGGTGCCGGGATGGACTGGGGCCATGGCGATGGACTCCCATTTCTCGTTCTGTCTGGTCAGCACGCAACCGTCGAGGGGGACGTGACGAGACAACCCACCAGCAGGCTCGCGTCCTGGTCGCCGCCGTTGTGCAGCCCGAAGCGCGCCAGCTCGCTGTTCTCGTTAAAGTCGAGAAAGGGGCACAGGGTGGCATTGGTGATGGCGCTGTCGAGCACGCCCTCGGACGAGGCCACGGCACAGGTGGCGCAGTCGTACGTGTCGCCGAGAATGTCGGTGGCGTCCGAGAGGTCGATCACGTCAATGTGGCGGTACTGCGACGTGGAGACGGACTGGCCGTGGCCGGCGCCCGAGTCGCGGGCCAGCACCAGGACCTGGCCGTTGGGCAGCACGTGGATCTCGGACTGGGCCGCCGCCACGGGATTCTTGCTGGCCTTCTTGGTCGGGTCCGTGTAGAGCGGCAGCCCGACGACGTACTCGCTCAGCAGCACCGGCGTCGACGGCGTGCTGACGTCGTACTTGAGCATGCGCGTCCAGCGTTCCGTCTTCTTGGCCGTGCCGCCCTCCTGGTTGGCGGCGGCCTGCAGGAGCACGTACAGCGTCTTTCCGTCGGCGCTGGCCGAGAGGCCCTCGAAGCCTGGGGGGGTTAGGAGATGAGAGGGGGGGGGAGAGAGAAAAAAAGAGAAAACAAATAGAAAAAAAGGGAGAAAAAAAGAGAGAAAGACAGGAGAGAAAGAGGAGAGAATTCTCATCAGAACACAAACGCACCGTGGTTGTTGTCGCGGCCCGTCGGGTTGTCGGCCGGGGACACGTCGTCGCCGGTGCCGTTGTTCACATAGTAGTACTGCGAGTCGGCCGAGAAGGAGTCGGAGCCGTTGCGCTTGGGGATAAACGCCTCGGGCGGCCGGATGGCCGACAGCATGGTGCCGGTGGCGCTAAAGTGGTCTGGGGGTCGGGGGTCAGTGAGGTCCAAAAAAGGAATCCGTGGCTCTGAAAAAAACACACAAATATACGGCCCGTACTCGTCCGAGATCCAAAAGGAGCCGTCGGCGTTGAGCACGAGGCCCTCGGCGTCGAGCGGGATGCGCTGCGAGACGGCCTGGCCGCAGCCGGCGCCGCCGAAGCCGTCGCCCGTGTAGCTGGCCACGGGCAGGTCGGGGAAGCCGGGGTAGGACAGGTGGCCGGAGCCGTCGGCGTCGAGCCCGGTCATGGGCTTGCCGTCGGGCCCGCCGAGGCGCACGGTGTCGACGTACGTCAGCTTTAGGTTAGCCGCAGCAGCGGCGGCGCTGTTGCTGGTGCTCGCGTTGGCCACGGTGTCGACCAGCTGCAGCGTCACGTCAAACTTGTGCACGCGCGGGATCACGTTGAGCGTGCCCTCGGTGTTCCAGCCGCGGTCCGGCAGCGCCCACAGCACGCCCGTGTACGTCTGGGTGGCGCGGTCCAGCGTCCACGTCGTCCGGTCCAGCGCCGCCGAGCTGCCGATGCCGCCAATCGTGTCGCCAAACTTGTCGCGCGCCGTGCTCGCCACCGCGCCGTAGCCCGCCAGCTGCTCGTACACGTACGTGTGGCCGCCGCACGTCGTCGTCGCCACCGACGCCGCCACCCCCGTCGCCGCCATCGCCACCGCCGACAGCCACGCCGCAGCTCGAGCGAGAGACATTTGTGGGTAGATGGGGAGAACACGTCAGAGAGGGCCAAGACAGTCAAGACAGTTGAGCAGTCGAGCCGTCGAGAGAGCGCGCACGGCAAACAAGAAGAGGCAACAAACAGCCGCCCAGCAAACAGCCGACAGCTGCCTTTTAAGGCTTTTGAAAGTCCTTCCCCCCTATCCCCAGCAGCACCAAAGACGAGCCAATTTGCAGGCTTCTCGCAAGCCCAAGACAAGCTCCAAGTACCTCTTGTCGCAGCTGAACTCATCGTCTCCTGGACACCCCGCGAAAGAGTCGTCTGGTCTGGCCCTACCCCCGCTGCCCCTGTCGCCAAGACCTGCCGCTGCCGCTTCCAGCCCTCGGTGAGCCGCCAGCGACTGGTGATGTTGCCGGACTTTTTGTTGGCCGAAGCACGTGGGTTCGCCAGTCTGGCCAATTGGGCCACCCGACAGCGGGGCCCGGACTATTGGCCTCCTTCGTCCCTGCCTCGCCAGGACACCGCTGCACACTAGCACATGGCCTGCAAAGTATCTTGTTATTTTCCCATCGTCTGATAAATCCGATAATTTGATCACTCTCACTCTCGGCTGGATGCGACCTCTACTGCCGTCACAGCTCCCTCCACCCTCCTTCTCCCGCCTTCTGCCTCCCGCCTCCCTTTCCCGCCTCCCCCCCCCCGCTCACACCTCCTCATTCTCCCAGTCCTTCTCGCCAAACATGGGCTTGCTCGTGTTGCTGCCGTTGCTGGTCTCCAGCTTGGCCAGAAACTCGGGCGGTAGAGTAGGAATGTACTTGTGCTCCCGCTCGCGGTTGACGCCTCCGAAACCGGCCCCGTACGACACCAACATGTCCGTCGCCGAAGGCAGCGTAAACGGCAGCATCAGCGCCGGGTCTAGCAGCAGGTGTTTGGGCGCATCGTCTCCGTCGTCGTCGTCGTCGTCGTTCTCGTTTTCGCCCGTCGCCGTCGCTGTTTGCGGGGTCCGTGGCGGCTCGTGCCCAGCCTGCCCAGCCTGCCCAGCCTGCCCAGCCTCCTTGGCCGCCGCCGGGCCCCCCGCGCCCTTGACCGGTGTCGGTGGCGTGTCGGCGGCCGGGCTCGCTCTGCCCTTCTTCCCCTCCGGCGACACCGTCTTCCGCCGGCTCCGCTGCTCCCGCCGCAGCGCCGCCTCCTTCTGCACCGCCACCAGGTACTTGAGCGCGCTCTTGGGCAGCCCCTTCTCGCCCACCTCGGACCGGTAGTGCTCCGCCGCGTGGATCAGCTGCTGCGGACTCAGCGCCCGCAGCTGCTGCAGCGTGCCCACCAGCGCCTCCAGGTCGTCCGCCCCCAGCGACGAGAAGCACTGCAGCCACTGCAGCAGCTGGATCACCGGCTCCAGGTGCCGCCGCGCCGCCTCCATCGTCGGCTCGCCCGACGCCCGCAGCTCGCCGTGCTCGTAGTGCTCCGGCACCCGGTTGTTGGCCCGCGCCCAGTCCTCCAGAATCGAAATGTTCATCCGGATCTGCATCGCCTTGGTCCGCGCCAGGTACCGCCGGTTGCCCATGATGCGGTTGAACAGCTCCGCCCCCAGCCAGTACAGCAGCTGCGCCACAATCTGCGTCGTGATCACCGAGTGCACGTCGTACAGGTCCAGCACAAACAGCGTCGACGACAGCAGCGACGTCACGTTGCGCGGCGCCGGCTTCGCCCGCTGCTTCGGCGACGGCGGCCGGAATCGCCGCTCCGGCGGCTCCTCCTTGACCTCCTTCTTGCGCTTGAACAGCTTCCACTCGTGCTGGAACGTAATGTCCTCGAACCCCGGGATCGTCTCGTGCTCCAGCATCGACGCGTCCAGCACCTTGTCCAGCCGCCGCTCCGCGTCCCGCACAATCAGGATGAAAATCTCGTTGATCAGCTCCGCCAGCTGCGCCTGGAAGTCCGCCGTCGCCTCCAGCAGCCCCGTGTCCTTCTTGAGGTAGTGCAGCAGCAGCGTCACGTTCGAGATCCAGAACGCCAGGATCGTCATGTCCCACTGGTGCCGCTCCACCACGTCGTTGATCTTGTCCATCGCCGACACCAGCAGCTTCTCCAGCAGGTCCGCGCTCGCGTGGTAGTGCGCGTACCGCGCGCTCAGAAACACCACGTTGGCCGGCACCGGCTTCTGCGACGGCGACCGCTGCGGCGTCATGTTGGTGATCACAATGTCGAGGATCCGCTCCAGCTCCGACTCCTGGAACACAAACATCTGGTCGTGCAGACACCGCGTCCAGTCAAACTCCTGCTGCTCCTCTTCCAGCTCGTCCAGCGGCTGCTCGTCAGTCTCCGCATGCCCACCGCCCTCACCGCCGCCACCGCACTCACCTCCGGCTGGTCGTCGATGCCCACGTTGCCCAGGTCCACCTCCAGGTCCCGCGCGCTCTCCATCATCATCCGCCGTCGCATCTCGTTTTCCGCCATCTCCTCCTCGAACCGGTCCTGCGAGAACCCCGGGTTGTAAAAGTCGTCCGTCACGCCGGCGCTGCCAATGTTGTATCCGCTGTCGTGCAGGTAGAACGACATCTCGCTGTCCGGCGGCACAAAGTCAAACGCCGTCCGTCCCGACGACGTCTTGGCCTCTGTCGATGCCCCGTGGTCCAGCAGCAGCTTCGCAATGCCCTTGTGCCGGTTCGTCATCGCCCACATCAGCGCGCTCCACGCGTTTCGGTCCTGTCTGTCCACGTCCACGCCTGCCTCGATCAGCGCCTGCACCACCGCCTCGTGCCCAAAGCAGCTCGCGTAGATCAGCGGCGGCGTCCCGTCCTCGTCCGGCGCGTTGACGTCCACGTACGGCCGCGCCGCGCCCTGCAGCAGCGTCTTTACCTGCTCCACGTTGCCATTACTCGCCGCCATGTTGAGCGCCCGCTGCAGCGTTGTGCGCTTCTCTGCGTCCGACAGCGTCGTGCTCGTCGCCACCGCGTCCTCGTCGTCCAGCACCCCCGCGCTCGAGTGTGCCGCCTGTGCCGCCAGCATCTCCATCAACCGCGTATCGCTGTCGGTGACCGCGCTTTGCGTCAGGTCCTCGCTATAGTTTGGGTCGTTGAGCGTCAGCTCGCCGAAGCCGAGCGGCTTGGCCAGCATCGGCGAGGTCAGGAACTGCGACTGTCCTGCAAGCCGTCAGAACAGGAGGACAGATTGAAAGGAGGCGAAACATACCCTGCCACCCATCGTAGTATTCTGTTTCGGGGACCAGGTCCGCCAGTGGCCGCCGCCGGTCGTCGAGCGACTTTGGCAGGTCGAGCGGCAACGGGCGGGCCTTTGTCTCCTCGGCTTCGTCAGCCAGCTGCATCGACCCAAAGCCGTCGCCGGACCCGGCGATCTCGGCTTCCATGTCGCCCCTGTCCATCGTGCTGAGGTCGAGGAGGCAGCCAAGGACACTATGTGCACATTGCCGTGGACCCTCCCCCCCCGGCTGGATGAATTGACACGAAGAAACGGCGAAATGGCCGTCTTTGTTCCTGTTCTGTTTTCTGGTCTATCGTCTTCCTTTGCTGCGCGGAACCTATGAAACTGTCAAGGTTACGTGTCTCTGCATGTTGGCACGGCTTCGAGCCCAGGCGAGCGGTAGGGCCGGATGATGGGCCGCGCGACGGGAGAGACTCCGGGGTCTCCGCAGGTTGTCTAGTCAAAACCAAATGAAAGCGTGACGACGCTGTTGGGCCACCAAGCCGTTATTTCTCGACGTATCTTTGAATGAGGGGTGGCAGCAACGAGCTTCCGCGAACTAGCGCCACTTGCGCGCCACAGTCCAGCCACACCTACCGCAGCGTCCACCGCCTGGCAACCGCCCCAATGCGGCAACCACGTAAACATTCCGCCCCAGACGAGGGGCACATTCTCAATCTCTGGGCTTCCATTTTCCCGTGTTCAACGACTCTTTTGCCAGCACGCCGCTCCTCCGCTCTCCCGCTTCCTACGCCTTTCATTCCTTTTCATTGCATTTTTTTGTTCCCGAAGCCCACAACAGGGAGTTGGAAAAAGCATCCCAATCGGAACCAATCCGACGCACAGATATCGCCAGGATGAGCGCCTTTCTGACCACAGTGTATGTGATGCGGGTGGGCCGCCGCAGTAGTTGGCGTTTTCTGACATTGGGTACAGTAACGCCCGGACCCGGAACCAGCTCCGGCCACGCGCCCCCGGCAAGGGCGGCAGCTCGAGCTATCAGCTGCGGCAGTATGCCGAGGCGACGCTGGGCGGTGGCAGTCTGCGCAAGGTGGTGAAGCTGCCAGAGGGCGAGGACGAAAACGAGTGGCTGGCGGTGAACAGTGAGTGGCCCTCCACGGCCAGGCATCATGCATCCCTAACGCTCGCAGTGGTCGATTTCTACAACCAGATCAACCTCCTCTACGGGGCCATCACCGAGTTCTGCTCGCCACAGTCGTGCCCCGAGATGAAGGCGACCGATGAGTGCGCGCTGATCACTTGGCAACATACGTGCGCGGCCTACTGACGCGGCCTCTACAGATTCGAGTACCTCTGGCAGGACAGCGAGAACTACAAGAAGCCGACCAAGATGCCGGCCCCGGCGTACATTGAGCAGCTCATGACGTGGGTGCAGGGCAACATTGACAACGAGGCCGTGATGCCGAGCCGCATCGGCGTGCCGTTCCCCAAGAGCTTCCCGTCGCTCATGAAGCAGATCTTCAAGCGCATGTATCGTGTCTATGCCCACATCTACTGCCACCACTACCCCGTCATCCGCGAGCTGGGCCTGGAGCCGCATCTGAATACGAGCTTCAAGCAATACGTGCTGTTTATCGACGAGCACAACCTAGCCAGTGGCAAGGACTTTTGGGGCCCGCTGGGGGACCTGGTCGACAGCATGTTGCGGAGCGACTGAGGCTGGACGTTGGCTTTTCGATTGTAGCATGGATTTGTATCTTTCTCTCTTTTTTTGGGCCGGGCGTTGCGTTTTTGGGACGGCATGGGGCACGAGCACGAGCTCTACGAGAACTTGGGATAATGGCAGGAGAAGCGCGTGACTCGGGGAGCGCGTGCGTAGACCAGAGATGGGATTTGCGCAGTGTATGAATTAGAGTGTCGCGTCTGTTTTGGAGGGCGATTGCAATGACCCCAAATCCCCACCTCTGTCCAAGCTGAGTGATTTAGTGGTTGTGCCGTGCGCCCGCCATTTCTGCCATTTCTCCTACGGACGACAAATTGCCTAGCCTTGTGGCCTGAGGCCGCGATTTCTGCCGAGCTTTCGCGGCAACGGCCGGTTTTCCACTTCCCTTCCCCCAAAACCCGAGAAGCTTTCGTCCCCTTGCTTTTTTTACCTCGAAGCCAACGGAAGCCAGCTCTGCGCCCATTGAGACGACACCACGCCCCCGTCGAATTCGCATCCCCCGGCCCGCTCTCAATTGACCTCTTCTGCGCCCTATCCGCTCTTTCCCGGCCCGTCCGATCCCATTTTAAATTCCCTCGTCGGGAACCCGGAACTCGTCTTTTTTTTTTACCCGCCCAACCCACACGATGCTCTCGAGACAGGCAATGCTGGCGGCCCGGACGGCCTCTGCGACGCCGCGCCTGCTGACGGCTGCGACGCCGGCGGCGGCGCGCACGTTTGCGGCGGCTGCGGCACCGGATGCGAAGCCGCCCGTGGCCCTGTTTGGCCTCGACGGCACCTACGCGACGGCTCTGGTGCGTGCATGTGCATGTTGGCGATGTTGTTGTGATGTCGCCGTCATGACCCCCGTCTTTTCGCTCGCTCTTCTCTGCCTTTTCTCGCTCGCTCTCCTCTCCCTCTCTCGCTCTCTCGCTCTCTCTCCCTCTCTCCCTCTCTCCCTCTCTCCCTCTCACCCTCTCACCCTCTCTCCCCCTCTCCCCCTCTCCCCCTCTCTTCCTCTGTCTCCATCTCTCTCCCCCCCTCTCTCTCCCCCTCTAACGATCCCAGTACACGGCTGCCGCCAAGACGTCGACGCTCGAGCCGACCGCCAAGGCCCTGACGGCCCTCGGCAACCTGATGGTCAAGGACCCCAAGCTGGTGACGATCCTGGCGACGCCGACGCTGTCGGCCGAGGACAAGCTGTCCATTGTGGCGGAGCTGCAAAAGGCCACGGGCTCCAGCAGCCAGCCGACGGTGACCAACTTTTTGCAGGCCCTGGCCGAGCACAACCGGCTCAACCTGCTCAACGACGTCGTCGCCAAGTTCTCCGAGCTCATCCGCGCCGCCCAGGGCCAGGTCGAGATGGTCGTCACCAGCGCCGCCCCGCTCGACAACCGCACCCTCAACCGCCTCGAGTCCGCCGTCACCAAGTCCGCCTTTGTCGGCGCCGGAAAGAAGCTGTCCGTCACCAACAAGGTCAACCCCGAGATCCTCGGCGGCCTCGTCGTCGAGATTGGCGACCGGACAATCGACCTCAGCGTGCTGGCCCGCGTGGCCAAGCTCAACAAGCTGCTGACCGACAGCCTGTAAAATACCTGTACTGAAACGACAATGAGAGGGAAGGGGGAAACTGGTGGCTGTGGGAGAAGGTTTCTTTATTCTCCCGTTTCTCTTGGGTTCTGTGAGAAGAAAAGACAGCGACAGCCGATAGCATCAACGTCATAACCATGTGCTTGACCATCTCGTGTGCTGACCTGCCCGTGAGCCCGTTCTGCCCTGACCGAGGGCGTGGATGGGGTGGACTTTGTATATATGTATCCTGACTCCAAGCTGTTCCATCATTCTGTTGTCCTGTTGTCCTATTTACTGCGTTGTCCCTCCTTGTTTTCCTGATCCATCTCTCGCATGCCGGCTTTTCTCAGCTTTCTAAATCTCTACAGGAGCCTGCTCGTCGGGCTCGACACTGCGCTCGTCGTCAATGTCGGCCTGCGCCTCGATCTCGTCGCCGTGGCCGTAGCCGTTGGCGCTGCGCTCGTTGCGGATGCGCTCGAGCTGCTCGCTAATATAATGGTGTAGGTGCAGGTCCGCCTCGGAGCGCTGGCGGCGCCGCTCCGGGTCGTTCAGGAACACGGATCCGGACCGCGATAGGGGGCGGCTGTGGTAGCGGCCGTCGTCGACGCCATCATGGTCGTCGTGGCTGGCGCCATCCGAGGTGTCGTCGGCGCCGAGGACAAAGTCGCTGCGGGCACCGAGCGAGCGGGCCGTCGACGAGCGACGCAGGCGCGGCTGCTGAGGCGACTTGTCGTAGCGGTGCAGGATGTCGTCAAAGTAGTGGTTCATGCCGACGGTGGGCGTGCGCGGCGTCTGCGGGAGGCGGCAAGTGACACTGGGGGGTTAGACAAGGACAAGGAATGAAGGCAACATATAAAAAAAGCTCACCCCGTGTCGTGGATCATCCGCGCAATCAGCCCCGTCCAACCACACTGGTGGGTGGCCCCCAGGCCGCGTCCGGTGTCGCCGTCAAAGTACTCGTAGAACCACAGGTGGTCCTTCCAGAGCGGGTCAAAGTCGAGCAGGTCGTTGCCGCCGTTGATGCTGCGGCGGCCGTCGTCGCCGCGCGCAAAGAGGTGCTGCAGGCGGTGCTGCAGCTCCTCGGACACGTGGCCGAGATGCATGTAGTCGCCAGAGCCGACGGGACACTCGACCTTGAGCGTGTCGCCAAAGAACATGTAGAAGCGCTGCAGCGCCTCGATCAGCAGGTAGTTGACGCACATCCAGACGGGCCCGCGCCAGTTGCTGTTGCCGCCAAACAGGCCGCTCTCGGACTCGCCGGGCACGTAGCCGACGGAGAACTTCTGGCCGTTGACATCCATGCTGTAGGGGTGCTCCTTGTGGTACTTGGACAGCGAGCGCACGCCGTGCGGACTGAGGAACTCGGTCTCGTCGAGCATGCGGCGCAGCAGGCTGACCAGACGCTCCTTGCTGACAATCGACAGCAGGATGCGGTCGCCCTTGCCGCGCTTGCGGATCGAGGCCATGTTGCGCTCGGCCACGTCGCAGCGGTGGGTGACGAACCACTCGACGCGGCGCTTAAAGGCCGGCAGGCGGTTGACCAGCTCCGGCTCCAGCGTCAGCGTGGCGTACATGGGGATCAGGCCGACCAGCGAGCGCACGGGCAGCTGCTGGATCCAGGGGCCGCCCCACGAGATGGCGTCGTAGTAGAAGCCGTCCTTGTCGTTCCAGAGCGACGTCTCGTCGGACTCGCCCATGCGAAAGGTCATGGCGTCGCTGATGAGGATAAAGTGCTCAAAGAACTTGCTGGCCATGTCCTCGTACGTGCGCCGGTACTTGGCCAGCTCGAGGCAGATGTTGAGCATGCAGAGGCAGTAAAAGGCCATCCAGCCGGTGCTGTCGGCCTGCTCGAGCACGCCGCCGGTCGGCAGCGGCTCGGAGCGGTTGAAGAGGCCAATGTTGTCGAGGCCGAGGAAGCCGCCCTCAAAGACGTTTTTGCCGTCCGTGTCCTTGCGGTTGACCCACCAGGTGAAGTTGAGCAGCAGCTTCTGGAAGACGCGCTCGAGAAAGTCGAGGTCCTGGCGGCCGTACAGCTTGCGCTCGATCTTGAAGACGCGGAAGGCGGCCCAGGCGTGGACGGGCGGGTTGACGTCGCCAAAGTTCCACTCGTACGCGGGCAGCTGGCCGTTGGGGTGGCAGTACCACTCGCGCGTGTACAGGTCGAGCTGCTTCTTGGCGAACTCGGGGTCGATCATGGCGAGCGGGATACAGTGGAAGCTCGAGTCCCAGGCGGCGAAGAAGGGGTACTCCCACGAGTCGGGCATGGAGAGGATGTCGTCGCAGTGCATGTGCTTCCACTGGGAGTTGCGGATGGCCTTGCGGTTGGCCGGCGGCGGCGGCTGCGTGGGATCGCCGTTGGCCCACTGGTCCCAGATGAAGAGGTAGTGCTGCTTGCACCAGAGCATGCCGGCCAGCGCCTGGCGCTGGATGTTGCGCAGGTCGTCGGCCATGGGCAGCGGGCTCAGGCGGAAGTAGAACTCGTCGGCCTCCTCGCGCTTGGCGTCGATCAGGTTGTCGACCTCTTCCTCGTCGAGAAAGGCCTCGTTGCGCTTGGAGAAGCGGAAGCGCACCACGGCACACTCGCCCGGCGCGACGCCGCCGGCCTCGCCAAAGGCGAACCAGGCGCCCAGCTTGGTGCCGGTCTGGGCCGGGTTGACGGCGTCCTTCTTGCCGTCGACAATGTAGTGGTGGAAGGCGTCCTTGACGTAGGCCGCCGTGTTGGTGCCGCCGTACAGGGCGGCAAAGTTGGTGTCGTTGTCGGTGAAGAGCAGCTCCGGCAGCACGTCCTGGCCGCTGGGGCCGATGCTGGGCGACGGGGCCAGCAGCAGGTAGCGCTCGCCCAAGGTCGGGTGCGTCGACTTGACCGTGTTCTCGTCGGCGATGCAGAGGTTGGGTTTTTGCTCGGGCTTCTCGCGGCCCCAGGCCCAGGTGTTGCGGAACCAGAGGTGCGGGATGATGTGCAGCGGGGCCGGGTCGGGGCCGCGGTTCCAGGCCGTGACGCGGAAGACGAGGGCGTCGGGGTCGTCGTCTTCCTTGGCCGTCTCGATGATAATGTCCCAGTAGCGGTCGTCGTCAAAGATGCCGGTGTCGAGGATCTGGTATTCCCGCTCCTCCTTGGTGCGGCGGGCGTTCTCGGCCACGAGGTCATCGTACGGGAAGGCGGCCTGGGGGTACTTGTACAGGTATTTCATGTACGAGTGCTGGAGGTCAGCGGCTGAAAAAGACGGGCGAAAGAGAGCGGCAAGAATCACGTACTGTCTGCGTAATAGAGTTAGCACTCGCTCGTTGCCTGTTCACTGGTCCATCTGTCCACTCGTCGACCCGTCCCCCCATCCCTCCGCTGCCACCTCACTCACCGGCGTGTTGTCCAGGTGGAAATGGGCCTCCTTGATGCTCTCGCCGTGGTTGCCCTGCGGATTGGAGAGGCCAAAGAGCCGCTCCTTGAGATAGGGACTGTGGGTCAGCAGGTCAGCAGACCGTCCTGGAGACACTGAAGACACTGGACAAGGGCAGGAGCGGTCCTCACTCCTTCTCGTTCCAAAACGCCAGCGCAATGTTCTCGAGGCCGTGCGAGTCGCAGACGCCGGCAATGCCGTCCTCGCCCCAGCGGTACGTCCGCGACCGCGCGTGTTCGTGCGGGAAGTGGCTCCAGGCGTCGCCATCCGGGCTGTAGTCCTCGCGCACTGTCCGTGGTCAGCAGAGCCTCGCGGGGCGGTCGGCCAGATCTCGGGCGTGCCCACCTGTCGCCCACTGGCGCTCAGAGACGTAGGGCCCCCATTTCTTCCAGTACTTGACGCGCCGGCAGTCTTCCTGCAGACGCTTCTCCTCCTCGGTGAGGTACTCGTGGCCCTCGACAATGACCATGGTGGCGAATTGGGCCGTGGGCGGGGGGATGACAGGCGCAAGACGCAAAATGGCAAAAAAGGGCAAAAACGACAAAAACCGAAGAGATACAAAAGAGGCAAGAGCTCAAAGGACTCGTCAGATCGGCTCCAGCTTGTCCGGCCTCGGGGAAAGCGCTGCAGTTCCTGGAGCTAAGAGCTTTTTGCCTCTTCGGTCAGTAGCCCTAGTCTCTTAGCAATTGGTCGTTGGTGGGCTTGGGCAGGATAGCAGCCAGGATCGGCCAGACGGAGCGGCCGCTGAGGAATGTGTCACCTGGGGCAGCGATACAAAAAAACAGTGGGGGTGACGTCAAAGATACCGAGATAACATGCCCGTTTGGGCACCCATGCACAGCGCCCGCTAAAATGCTCGTTGCCACTAATAAACAGGGAAGCCCGCGCCAAGCAGACGCCGGAACGGGGCACAGTGCCGCCTTGCGCCTGCCGTCTGGCTGCGGAACTACAATGAACGAACAAATGACCGATTGTCTCGTGACCGTGACCTCTACCGATGCCCTTTTTCCGCCCGTGTTGCCCATTGTGTTTCTACAGCTTGGCCTTGACGGCCGCGGCCGGCCCGGTGGCCTCCTGGTTGACGACGACGTCGCCGACCGGCGGCCCGTTGCCGAAGAAGATGACCTGGACGGTGAGGTCGTCCCTGTGGATTGTGAGCGGGAAGGAAGAAGGGAGGAGGAGGAAGGAAAAAGGGAGGAGGACGCAGGAAAAAAAAAAAGGAAAAAGAAAGAAGAAAGAAGGAAAGAAGGAAAAAGGAAAGAAGGAAGACGGAAAGAAGGAAGAAGGAAAAATGCAACAACAACAACAGCACACGTACCGGTACCGCCGCGAAAACGGCGCGGGCAGCGTCAGCAGTGCCGACACCTGCTCCTCGTTGGTGCCGCCGAGCGCGTTGCGCACGAGATGGGTGGCGGCGTTCTGGTCCTGGACCAGGAACCGATCGCGGGCGTCGGGCGAGAGACCCCACTGGCGCAGGCGGATGGGCGTGCGCTCGCCGTTCTTGTTGGCGCTGCCGGCGGCGGCCGGCTCGACGGGCAGCTCGCTGTCGGGGGTGCGGGCGCCAAAGAGGCGGGCCCAGGCGGCATTGAGGCTGGACGAGGACGAGGACGAGGAGGCGGCAGCCCCCCGGGCGGCCTGGGCCTGCGTCTCGATCCACTTGCCGACCAGGCCGACGGCCTCCTCGTTGGTCAGCATCTCCCACAGGCCGTCGGTGGCCATGACGACAAAGTCGCCCTGCTCGGGGTCAATGTGCGTGGTCGTGACCACGGGCTCGGCCGTGACGTAGGGCGGCGTGCGCATCAGCGGCGACGGCGTGCGGCCGAAAAACGACTGCCGCAGCCGGTCCGACACCTCGCGCGTCCACTTGTAGCTGGCGTCGCCAAAGGCCCGCGTCGGCTCCAGCCCGCCCAGCACGCGGCCGTTGCGCACCACGTGCTCCTCGCCCGGGTGCAGCCGCCGCAGCCGCGCCGCCTCGTCCGGGTTGCTGCCCGTCTGGTCGACCGACAGCGGCGTCGCCGTCCACGTGCCCGTCGCCGTCCGCCGTCCCAGCACCGCCCGCGAGTCGCCCGTACACGCCACCCGCAGCAGCTTCGTCTTACTATCGTAAAACGACAGCAGCGCACACGACCCCGACAGCGCCGGCGCCAGCAGCTCCGCCGCCATCGTCTTGGAGTGCTGGCCCAGCACCGTCTGCGCGCTCTTGTTGACAATCTCGTCGTCCAGCCGCGTGAAGCCGGCCTTGATGGCGCCCTCGATCGCCTCCGCCGCCGGGCCCGCGGCCGACGCCGCCGCCGCCGTGTAGGTGTCGTTGAGGGCCCGCGCCACGTAGCTGATGAGCGTCTGGCGCAGCTTCGCCGACGTCGTCCACCCGCTGTGCCCGTCAAACACGCCCCAGAACATCCAGTCCGACGTGTTGGCCGCGCCGGCCGCCGCCGTGCTGCGCGCCGGCACCTCGACAATCTTCTCGGCGTGGTCGTCCTCGATCGGGTCGTTGCTCGCCAGCTGCACCAGGTCGTACCGCAGCACGCCCTTGCCCCGGTTGACCGAGTACGACTCCTCGTTCTTGCGCAGCCGCTGCGTCGTCTGCTCCGGGTCGAGCATCTCCAGCACCCGCCGCCCGCTGTGGTCCGTCATCTTGGAGATGGGCCCGTCGCCCACCAGAGTCCCCGTGCTCAGCTCGTTGGCGCCAATCACGAGCACGTTACGCGTCGTCTGGGCCGACTCGGCCGCAGCGGCTGCGGCCGTGCCTGCGACGGTGGGTGTCGTCGGCACGGCGGCCGCCGCCGTCGTCGGCACCTTGGTCGAGAAGACGGCCTTGCTGCCGGCCTCGGCCTGGTAGGCGTAGTAGGCGCCGTAGCCGACAAGGCCAGAGACCACGGCAAACGAGGCCCGCCGGATGTGCATCGAAGCCCGCAGCGGCTCGCTCGGCCCGGTGGACAGCAGTCGCAGCCGCGGAAAGCTCAGGTTGTGGCGCAGCTGTGCGTGCGACGGGAACAGCAAAGACGGTCGGCGGCTACTGCGAGAGAGGCCGCGAGCGGCGAACTGGCACGTCGTCCGGAAGGCTCTGACGGCGGCCCGACGCATCGGGACGGTGGCGATGGGCAAGAGAAGAAGAGCGGGGGCGAAGGGGGGAAAAGAGTCGTCGGAAATCGTGTGTCGATCAAGGACGACGCACACAAATGCGGCTCCAGCGGTCTCGGGTCCGTTCGGCGGCAGAGATGGCGACACTCCGGTTCGCAGAGGGGCAGTCGTCCAAGCGTGGCGATCGTACAAAGTATTACGACACGGCCGTTTTTGCGGCTTCGCCGTGGAAATGGCAGAAACAAGGAAGGGCCGGTGGGGATGGAGAGAGGCTGGTGGTCCGTGCACAACCCCGTTCCACGCTACTGTCCACCCTCATATGTGCGCCTCGGCTTATCGAGCTAGCGATAACAAGGCAGACAGACATGCAACCAACGTGCGACGACCAGAGAACCGTCCTGGACCATGGCAGCCCCTGTTGGCGAAGACGCGGCGACGCAGGCAGAGGCCGCACCGACGGCGGCCGAGTTTGAGGCGTTTGACCGGTTTCCCTGGTCGAAGCACCGGGCCTTTCTCGTGAGCGATTCTCTCTTGGTCAAGATGTTGTCATGTCGAGAAAGAGGACAAAAGGACAGCAGGGCGATAGCCAAAGACGGCCGCTGACCTTGCAGCTCGGCCTCGTCGAGACGCTCGGCGGAGCCGACGCCCTCGGCCCCGACCCAACCCACCAGGGCAGTGCAGCCTTTTGCCGCACCGTCTTTTACCGCCGCCAGACCGGCCATCGCATCGACCTGATCCGCTACCACAGCTTCCAGGCCGCCCATGCCGACTACCCCTCGGTCGACCGCCGGCTGCTGGCCGCCCTGTATGCCGCCGCCGGACAAACGGAGCTCGACAGCAATGGCAGCAATGGCAGCAATGGCCAAAACGGCACCAACGGCACCGGCACAAATGGCATCACAGCCGCCTCGGCTTCCACCCCCTCCAACGCCCGCCGCATCGTCGACGCCGTCGCGGCCGGCCCCCTCATCAACCCCTTTGACGGCGCCGCCACGCCGCCGCTCGGCCACGTCCCCTCGTGGCAGCGCAGCGCCCCCCGCAACGAGCTGCGCGTGCCGCGTGCCGCCGTCGAGCCCGACAGCGCCGGCGAGGCCCCCTACTCGGACCGCTTCGCCAAGGTCATTGAGGCCGTCCAGACCGGCAAGGAGCTCGAGGGCATCCGCCAGATCCCCGACACCGTCGTCCGCCAAGCTGTGAGTCTCGGGAGACAGACGACCATCCGTCCCATCGCTAACCAGCCAGGGCATCACGCCCCTGGGCAAGCTCAAGGTGCCCAAGAAGCCGTGGGAGACCGCCGCCGCCGCCGAGCCCGCCCACCCGTCCATGCTCGACCTGCACTTCCCGCCGCCGCCAGAGCCGGCCGACGGCAGCTGACATGCAAAAGGGCGTGGCCGTGTACAGACTAAACAGATGAAACAGAAACAGAAGCAGAACAGCAGAACAGTAGAACAGCAGAACAGCAGAACAAACAGAACAAGAACATGCTTGGAAAGTCGATTATATTCACTGGCCTGCCAACCAAGTTTCCCTTTGTATATGTACAGAAAGTTTAGAAACGCAAAAGGAACAAATAGGTAAGCAGAACAGCCATCATTCGCCCGGTCTCGTCTTCGTGAAACGGTAGATATTTTTGCGTATTTTCTGTGCTTTGTTCCCTTGTCTAGGCCGCTCCCCTCAAGCCCCATACGCCACCTGGCCCATCGGCTTGTCCTCGCCCATGCCGGGTGCCATAAAGTTGGTCTTTGGGTTCCCCGTCGCCTTGGCCGCCGAGCACCGCGCCATTGTTGGTGAGCTGTACATGTCAGTGTCAGTCTCTCGTCTCTCGTCTGCAGCAGACCAGCAAGGACGTGGGGCTCTGCTTACCTGCGGGAAATCGCGTCTGTGAAGTAAAAGTTCTCAATCACCGTCTTGAGCGGCTCGGCCGTCGCCTTGGCCCCCTTGTTCTGGTCCACCAGCTGCACCTTGCTCAGCTGCTTCAGCGCCGCCGGCTCGACCACGTCGTACGCCGCCAGCGCCGGGCTGATCTCCACCATCCGCTCCCGCAGCACCGCCACGTCGTCGTACGCCAGCGGCGCTCCCAGGAACTCGCTCGCCGCCCGGATGATCTTCCAGTCCGCACGCGCCGCGCCCGGCAGCCCCGTTGCCGGCCGTGTCAGCTGCGCCCGGCCCTCCGTGTTGACGTACGTCCCCGCCTTCTCCGTGTACGCCGCGCCCGGCAGAATCACATCCGCCAGCTGCGCGCCCCGGTCACCGTGGTGGCCCTGGTACACCACAAACGCGTCCTTGGGAATGTCCGCCTCCGAGATCTCGTCCGCGCCCAGCAGCCAGATGAACTTGGGCTTCGTCTCCGCCACCGCCGCCGACGGCGCCACAAAGCCCACCTCGTACGCGCCCGCCCGCGACGCCGCCCGCTGCAAAATGTTGAACCCGTTCCACTCCGGCGTCAAAAAGTTGCTCGCGTGCTTCTCCACAAAGCTGCCCACCAGCTCGTAGAACGCCTTGGCGTCCGCGCGGTCCGTCACGCCCGAGCCGACAATGATCATCGGCCGCTTCGCTGCCTGCAGCTTCTTGCCAAACGGCCCCGCCAGCGCCTTCTTCAGCGCCGCAAAGTCGCCGCCCAGGTTCTCGTACTCAAACGTCGACTCGAACGGCGCGCCCACCACGCCCACCTCCAGGTCCGACCGCAGCCACTGCTTCCGGATCCGCGCGTTGAGCACCGCCGCCTCGTGCCGCGGGTTCGTGCCCACCAGCAGGATCGCGTCCGCCTCTTCGATGCCCCAGATCTTCGAGTTGAACACGTAGTTCGACCGCACGTCCACGCCGTGCGCCACCGGCAGGTGACCCGTCGGCGTGTCCAGCGTCAGGTTGTCCGACCCCAGCCGGTTCGCCAGGTCCTTCATCGCCACCAGCGACTCCACCTCCACCAGCTCACCCGCCACCGCCTTGAACTCGTTGCCCTGCGGCGCCACCTTGTTGAACCCGGCCGCCACCTCCGTCAGCGCCTGCTCCCACGACGCCGGCTCGAATTTACCGTCCCGCCGCACGAGCGGAATCGTGAGCCGCTGCGTCTTCAGGCCGTCGCACGCGAACCGCGTCTTGTCGTTGATCCACTCCTCGTTCACGTCGTCATTGAGCCGAGGCACGATCCGCATCACCTCCAGCCCGCGCGAGTCGATCCGGATGTTCGACCCGAGCCCGTCCAGCACGTCCACCGACTCCGTGTGCTGCAGCTCCCACGGCCGCGCCTTGAACGCGTACGGCTTGGACGTCAGCGCGCCCACCGGGCACAGGTCAATCACGTTGGCCGACAGCTCCGAGTCGAGGTTCTTCTCCAGGTACGTGCCGATCTGCAGGTCGTTGCCACGGCCCGTCGAGCCCAGGTCCGGCATGCCCGCAATGTCGTTGGAGAACCGCACGCACCGCGTGCAGTGGATGCAGCGGTTCATCGACGTCTTGATGAGAGGGCCAATGTTCTTGTCCTCGACCGCACGCTTGCCCTCAACCTCGTGGAAGCGGCCCCGGTCGGCGCCGTACCGCATCGACTGGTCCTGGAGATCACACTCGCCACCCTGGTCGCAAATCGGGCAGTCCAACGGGTGGTTCGACAGCAGAAACTCCATCACGCCCTCACGCGCCTTGTGCACCAGCGGCGAGTTGGTCTTGACCACCATGCCCGGCTGCACCGGCCACGCACAGGACGCAACCGGTTTTGGTGCCCGCTCCACCTCGACGAGGCACATTCGGCAGTTGCCCGCAATCATAAGCTTCCTACATTCCCACAGCATCGGTTAGCGTACGCGGCCAAAGGCGCGTTGTCGGGTCTCGGGCAGATGGACGCACTCATGGTAGCAGTATCTGTACAAGAGGAAAACGATAGTCAGTAACCGCCCGAAAGCTCCTTCGTCCGCCCAGACTGCTGCTCACCTCGGCACCGTTGACCCAGCCTTCTCGCAAGCCTGGATAAGTGATGAACCCGCTGTCGTTTGTCAGCGCGTCGGGCTCTCGCGAGGCTCCTCCAATGGCCCTCCATGCTGTCCAATTATCGCGTCGTACCTTCTATGGACACTTTCTTCCCGTCTGTTCACAGCACATCGGTCAGTCTCGCCATCCTCGGTCTAGCCGCAAAGGAGGTCCGGGAAATCGCTGCAAACGCACCAATGGTCAGCTCGACCTCTGCAGGCCGCCGTGCAGATGCCGAAAAGGGCCGGGAGGCCTTGACGGCCTGTCTGCCGTTCCGCCACGTCGACCGAGCGAGAGCCTGCCGCAGCATCGTCGTTGTCGATTTTATCCGGACCGAGGGAATGCACAAAAGAAGAGAGAATCGGGAACGGAGCCGTCGTGGCTGTGAGCACACAAAGATCGGTCGGCTCCAGCGGGCGGTGTAGGGTGACGACGGGTGGATGGGGCTGGCGTTCGTTCCCTTGTTCCGTCGAACGACGTCGATTTGGCTGTGCTTCGGTTTTTTGAGGAGTGGGCAATTCGGGACCACTGGGACGAAGGGAGCGAGTGCTTTTCCGTTGGAATTGTCCTCGATTGGCTTCGCACTGTCCCTGATTGGCTGCATGGCTACTAAGCTGCCCCACGCCGGAACAGAGCTGGCCGTTGGCCTTGATTGGTCAGTGTCCCGGCTTTTTCTCTGCCTACATATGGTTTTTTTGCTGCCCCATTTTTGCAATTCGTTTTCTTCTTCTTCATTAATTGTACACGGGCACACTTTATTGTAGGTAAGCTTGAACACCAGCGACGCAGCAATGCAGGTCTGGTGATTCCGTCGAGTCTACCTCTATCTTGTCCCCAAGATTATTATTATTTCGGCACCGATTATGGAAGCGCGTGAGGGACAATTTTGTCCCAATGGCCATCGCCTCTTACCGCCGGTTGCTACATCTTTTTCCGACCACCCGCCCTCGGGCATTCCTGACACGATACTGTACATGCGAGGTAGTGTTCTGCCCAGGGGGGCGGACACAGTAATAAATTGGAAGGAGAGCAGACTCAAGTGTGCCTGATTATATACCGTTATAAGAAAAAAAGCTGGAAAAAAAGCTGGGAAAGGGGAAAAATGTACAGGGCCGGAGAACACATATTTACAAGTCCAGCATGGCCGTATCCACAGCCAGCGACTCGACGTCTTGCCCCTCTGGCGCCGCCGGCTCTTGGGTGACAGGGCGACCAGCAGTACTGTCTGTCGTCGATGCTTTGCCACGCTGCTCTGCCAGTAGCTTCCGCTCCGCGTCCACCTCGGCCACCCATCGCGCCCGGATCGCGCTGATATGACCGTCGTAGCCGTTCATCTGTGTCAGCACCTGCTCAACCACTTGCTGCAGCTGCACTGCAGCATCCTTGCGGACGAGCTCGTTGGCCTCAGGTATGAACGGCCACAGGCGCTGGGCGACCTCTTGGTCGGTGAGGATGTACGACTGGGACTCGCCGGGCTGCGCCGGTGTCTGCATCCTGTAGGCCAGAGTGTCTGCCTCGGCGGGCCCGATGAAGCCCCGGTCGGCCGCCCCGCCCATGTGTGCCGCCGTCCGGGATGCTTTGCCCAGGATCCGCCGCCGGTCCAGACCCGCGAGGTGCAGCATTCCTTGCCGCACGCGTGTCCGGTAAAAGTCGTCCGTCTGCAGCATACTCTGTGCCTGCTCGAGACGGCTGTGCGGCGGCTCAAACGGCTCCGTGATGTCAAAGTCCAGCGGCACGAACATGGCCGGATCCACGCTGACGACCTGAGGGAGAAACTCATCGACGACGGCAGCTGACACTGTGGCACCCTCATCTGCTGTAGCACCAAGCGCCGTCACACCTTGCCCTCCCGGCATGGCTAGGGCCGACGCCCGCGCCTCTCTGCCTCCCTTGTCTTCTGAATTGGGCATTTATCAAACGTCTCGGTTGTTTGACGAGCCGATGATTGTCGAGATCGCCGCCAGACGGCTGGACGGCGCAGGCAAGCACAGTCGTGCTTCGCGGCGTCGATGAAAACATTGGTTGCGTCGCAAATTGTGGGGTTTCAAATGCTTAGCACATCGGCTAGGACGGCTTCCATATCAATATGGAAAGTACAAAGCGAATCCTCAAAAATCATGCTGGTATGTAATCCAAGCCGCCAGAAAGTCATTCTCATATAATACATAAATGTTATATGTGTTTATGTGGCACCGCATGCGGCACGCCACCTGTACGATATATGCCGTCATCTAGCTGCCGTAGCACCCAGTTATGTTCAACAATATTTAAGCCTGAGCTCGGTCGCGGCCCCGTTTCACGGACCGGCCCTAAACAGCGGGTGAGTCGCTGCGAGAAGCCAACGTCCAGTTCCGAACAGAAGACCTGGCCGGCTTGCCCCCTCTCCGCCTCGGAGCTGGTTCCTATCATCCGCTCCCCTCCGGTCATCTAGATGGCAGCACCTTTCGCACGTACTCGCGCAAAACCCCGAGAGCGCCTCGGACATGATCTTCCAGACGGCGATCTTTTCGTCGTCTGAACCACATCAGCACAAGGACAAGGAGGCACATGTCCACGGCAAGGTGCTTGCACACCACCCAGGCCGCCCACCCAAACCACGCCAACGGAGCTCTCTCTCGGCGTGATCGAAATTCACGTCCTGCTGTGATCTGTTCCCGGAGTGCGGCCACCTCGGCAGACAGCTTCACCATGGCTCTCTCCATCTTCTTGAGCCATCTGTCTCCCCCAACGCCACCCCCGGTATCCTCGCCGTCCTCCTCCTCAGCTGCTTCCAGCTCCTCTTCAATGAGTCTCATGCGGTTCTCCCGGTCCGCCTCGTCTTCCTCGCTCATCGGGCTCAGCATCTTTAGCGGGCCGCCGATCGCGTCTACTGCCGCCTCGCCGCCACTTTCAGCGTAGCCGCCGTAGCCATAGCCTCCGCTGGCCCGTCCTTGCGATTGTGACATGCTGGAGCGGCGGTGGATGTGTTCGTTTGGTGCTCCGTAGAGCGTGTCTTTCCGGTATGAGCCGGACGAGCTGGGGCTGTGGTTGTCCTTGATCTGATTCCAGACGAATTCCAGCTCCGCGACAAGCTCCGCCGCCGTCCTGCACGCAGTTAGTGAGAGCCCAGTTCCCGGCGGGGCTGAAGCGGAGAACTCGACTCACGGTGTCGTCGCATAGGTATGCATGGTCTCTATAAGTGTCTCAATGTAGCGTCGCTTGGCCTCGGTCCGGCTGAGCCCGCGCTCCGCGTTCCAGGCGTCCCACTTGTCCTGCTCGCGCCGAAGCTCGTCGGCCGACAAGCCGGAGTGACTGTTTGGCCGCTCCATGACACCATCGACGTCGCCCTCCATCGCTTGCTTGTAGAGTCCATAGAGTCGCATCCGGTCGGTGGCCGGCGGCCGCGTAGCCCCAGTTTTGGGGATCTTCTTGACAGTATTGAGGGCATGGACGAACACGCGGTCTATTTGAGAGAGAGAAAGGCCAGTTAGCAGCTGCCGCAGACAAGAGGGCGGGGAAGCATCGGCAACAGCGACCTACCAACCGAGTCGGCCATCGTGAATCGAAATGGTGGAGCGTGTAGGGGAGGAAGGCGTTGGTGATGAGCTGAAAGGGCGCTACCCTCGTCCTGGACCGTATATAGCTGCAAGAAAGGAAGCGTATTCGCCGTCCGACGCGAAAAACGAGATGCCGAGGATGTCGTTCAGGTCACCAGAAGGCGAATTGCCAAGCATATGACATCGGCTCTCCTTGCTTTCTCCTCCGGAATGCGCTGCCGGCTCGCCAATGGTCGCCGAGAGGAAGAGGAGCCCTCCGTCGTCTCCTGTTGATAAACGGTGGCAGATGGGCGACACGGCACTATCTTCACATTGTGTTGGGCGGGCTTCTGTTGTCGCGTGTTGGGGTCAAGACTCCATAATTTGTCCAAAGCCTTGCCGCAATGCAAGCGAGCCATTGCCTCGGCGCGGAAGAACTGCCCTAGAAATCGCTACTAGTAATGGGATATTACCGAGTCAGGCCCAATTCTACAGGCCTAGCTCCGGGGAAGCCCCTGCGATTGGCAAACACGTGAAACTCTCTGGTCTCCACTGTAGAATGCTACCGTACGGTAATTACCAGCGTGTTTCTGGTCCGAATTGGTGAGTTCGTGAGTTCGTCATTGCGAAATGGCCTATGTCTGTACTCCGTAAAACCACGCTATATCGTCGCATATGCTCCCATCTTACATGCCAGCTGCTGCGCGCGCCGCCTGCTCTTTCTGCGCCGCCTCGTAGGTGCTCTTCTTCTCAATGAAGAACTTGATCTTTTTCTGGTTCAGCATTGCTATTTCCGCCGCTTTGATGCCGGCATCCTTTTTGGAAAGCCCGCTTCCATGGCCCAGACATTCGGATTTGCCCCATCCATCAATCCACACTTCAATTGCAAAGAGCGGCAGACGAGTTTTCTTGTCCTCCTTCGGCTTCCCCGGTGCATCTTCGTATCGTATCTTGGTGCCGACGCATCCGATCATGTTGGACAGCTTGAGCTTCGCTGACAACTCCCCTCGGCCGCCGTTTGTCGAAGGGGTGTTCTGGGACGAGCCTGTTGCGCTTTTGCTTTCCTTCCGCCTCTTATATTCGTCGCGTATGTCGGTTGCAATGGTCATTGCCCAAACTTGCTTCAGCCACTGCTGTGTCCGTTCAACGCCATTTGGATCGGATCGGATGAGAGCTCCGACATAAGCTTCAAAGAGATCGCCATACACCTTGTGTCGTTGATCAGCGCGTGCACGCGATCCCCCTGTGCGCCCTTCTTGTGTAAACTCTGCGGGCAGCCTTGCCCGTCTGTCCAAGCCATAGTGTAAAGAGTATTGTGCTAGGTTAGAGTTTCGCAAGAGACGCTCCCGAATTTGAGAGCACCGTCCAGGTGTGAGAGTGGGAAATGTCTGGACGATGAACTCGGAAGCCACGTGATAGATGAAGGCATCGCCAAGGAACTCCAGGTTCTCGTAGCTCAAGCTCCAGTTTTTCTCTCGCGTCCCGTGGTGCGTAATGGCGATTTTTTCTTGTGTAGGGTCGAGAATAGGCGGAAGTGGTGGGTAGGTTTGGGGAATATCCGAAAGATTCCATGCTGTCAGGGGAACAAGAGGCCGTATTAGGTTATCGTATGTATTCTCGACAGGCAAATCTCCCTCTCCGTTTGCCAAGGTTTTTGGGGGCAATGCGTCCTTCTCGTCTTTGTCTCCGGAGTCTGGCTTGTCGTTCTGTTGTCGGTGGCAGTCTAGCTCACAGAGCATCGTGCTGAGAAGCTTCGTCAATGACTTCGGTGGGCCCTCATCGAGTGCGACTCTGCCGTCTTTCACAGATTCGAGAAGCTTGAGAAGCTCTTCTGAGTGTTTGCGGATTACTGCCTTGCAGTCTTTGCTGGAAGCATCTTTGACTCGTTTCGCAGGATGATCTTCAGCTGGAGGGTTTCCGGCACCCTCAGCCTCTTCATCGGCACGATTTCGCTTCGGCATGACCGTAGGACTTTACGGAATACCGAATATATCGGTTTTATACAAAGTATCGACGTTGATGGAAAGCTCGCTAAAAAGTTATCTTACCTTAGTTAAAGAATTGCGGCAGTCACGTGCGTACCCGGACGCCGACCAGAGACAAGGAAATTCATTGGCCAGTTCTTCGCCTTCCTCCAGCGGTCACGTGCAATGCACAGCACCCGGGATACACCTGCTATGTTGTAGCTTTTCTCTCTCATTTGCTTGCTTATACAAACATCCCTTTTCATATATGCGTTAGGAGCTCTCCAGCCGTTCTCACGGCTCATGGCTACCTAACGATGCATTGCCGTTACCACGTATGATAACGCCACGATGCACATTACATGAGACTTATTGCCTGAGCTATTATACACGACTAAATTCAAAAAAATAACTGCTGTAGTCGACCTATGTAATCTCGCAGGAAAATATGGACGCAGAGGCCCTGTGCCGAGCGGTATAGACAATATATTTCAAAAAACAACAGCGGCACGAGGAGCAGCAAGAGCAACAAAAGCAATAGCCGCACGACCAACCGACGACCCTCAGTCACACAGCGCCGCTACTCGTGGTGGATTTTATCTGCCAAAGCCAACAGACTCGGCTCTGCTTCGAAATGTTCCTCGACGAGTGCGACCTAAACCGCCGCAGCGCAATCGACAAGTGCCTCCACGAACCCATTCGCCTACCGAGCTGTCAGGAACGCCTTGTGCCATTGAGCGGACGGGATTTGTCCCTGGATGCCGGGGTGCTCAAGACATACCACGAATGGCGGGAGGAATCACCGTCCAAAACCGCTCTATCGAGACCTCGGTGCGCACTGGGAGGTCGAAAGTAGAGTGGCAGAAAGCAAGGCCATCGATTTTAGTTTCGTTTTCAAGGCGAAGACACATTTAGATGGCAGGCTCCAATAACAGCAGCATCGATCCAATAAGGAACAAGCTCCCCGTTACAAGAACCTGCACATCCTCTCCATGCTGTGTCAATTCCCTTACCCGATCCACTGCCCGTTGCGGAGTCGGTTCGTTCCATGTGTTGCATTGTGGGAAGACTTCGTTCCAGCGCTTACAATTCTGCTCAGACACCGTTTGATCTTTAGATATTAGTGTAGCACGGCGAAGAAATTCTTACAAAACCTACCACTGTCATAGTCGAAACACGTCGTAAAAATGGCATGATCGACCGGCACGTGAAGCGATTTAGCCAGTTGTACAAGCACTCCTGACTCGTCACGCCGACCGGGCTTCTGGGCAAAGATCATAATTTTGATCGCGCTCCAGACGTTAGTAAAATTGAGCTTAGAGTTGGAGGGGCAAATGCAAACCTACTCTTGTTGCACGATTTGCTGAAACCACTTGGCAGGCTCCCCGATGCTCAATTCGTTATGTGCTCCATCGAGACACCACGAGATTCGGCCGTCTTGGATGATGTGGAAGCGGCCTGGCCAATGAAACTGCTTAATTCCGTGCTCAATATCCTCCATTGAGAGCTCCGTTAGATCTTTTTTATTCAAAAAAGCGTTACTGATTCTTCTGGCGAGAGACGCATTCTCCAGTTGCGTGTCTATATCCAAGAATTGTGAAAGCTCCTGGTCAACTCCCACAAATGTGAGATCGACATTATTCTCCAAAGCGCGGTCTTGAAGGACCTTGGTCACGTTTGGCTCTTGAATAATTGAGAATGCACGAGAGCCGCGTTTGAAGATTCCCGCTTTATGCCAAGCGATGTTCGAAATGCCGGGCCCAAGCTCCTCGACATGGTCCATGCCAATTTTTGTAAGGGCCGTTATAATGGGGTGTTGTACCACATTTGTTGCATCATACTCCCCCCCGTGGTGCGTCTCGTAGATTGCTAGGTCAACCTGCTCCCTAATGAAGGCATGGTAGGAGACAAGAGCGAGGAATTGAAGATAGCGAGGCCCAGGGTCACTGGGTTTGTCTAGGCCAAGACCCTCGGAGACCTCAAAGACATATTGTGCGAATAGCTCTTTGGTGAGAGGTTTGAAGTTGATCCTGATCCTCTCATTTGTCTCGACCAAATGAGGGGATGTGTAAAGTCCAATCTTTTTAGGATAGCCTGTTCTGTCCCCGTATGATCTCAAGAAACTTTCAATGAAGGCACATGTGCTTCCTTTCCCCTTTGTTCCAGCAACATGAATTATGTTCAGGCTATTGATTTTGTCATCCTTGAAAAAATTAGATGACCGGAAGACGAGTCTAGAAGCATAAATTTACCGTGTGTCCCAGCCGTAGAAGCCATTCTCTCATGCCCTCGATGCTGGGAGTCCCTCGGAATGACGGGTTGCCATCGGGAAGCTGCGCTTTAGGAAGCTGGGAAATGGTGTATGCTATGTTTGGTTTTGCCGGCCGCCGCCTCCCGTTTAAAAACGTGAGTGCGTTCTTATACGTTCGCTCCATGCTATGTGCGAGACGGATTGACTCCAACGAGGGGCAGCCTAACAGGTATCTTACATTTTTCCACTGCATGGTCGCGCATGAGGTAAGATACAAGATTACCTAGCCCTGTGCACAGACCACTCCGCGTGTGCGAATTTCACGTGACTAAAGCCGAGATCAAGATTAGAGGAATCCAACGATAAATTCCAACGTCGGTTCATTGCACGATCGCTTCCGACCGAATTGTTCAAGGGGTGTGCCCGCAAACATTCACGATATGAATGTACCACGCTCCCGATTTGTGGACCTGATGAAGGTATGGTTACATTTTCTGTGTGCGCTCCAGGCATTCTTGCATCTGCTTACTTCATACAGGTCCAATGCAGGATTTTCGGAACCACATTCAACCCCGAAGGCATTCGAATGGGCAACAAAGTCCTGCGCCAGAGACTTCGCGGCCCTGCTTTGCTAGCATACTACCCGAAAGAGGTCGTCACATTTACTGATCTTCGACGAACCTTTGGTCCTCAATTGACCACTGAGGATGAAGAGGACCTCGAACGGATAGAACGGAACGTGGGGTGAGTGAAATTGAAGGATGGTCGGCGATATGAGTGCGAACAGGACGGCTGACCCTTTTACAGACTGCGCGCTCGCGGAAAGGCACCTGCCCGGCGCGAAGCCAACAGGGAAGGTATGATCTCGATTCCTTGAGGGACAATCTAGCGATATTAAGGTCAGCTGACTAACCTATTCCAGAACCTGCCAAGAAGAAGAAAAAGAGGTAGACTGGATAATGTTTGTACGATATATGCGAGCGGATACACACGACCAGATAGGAAATCCACTCTTTGGAAACGTTGAAGCCTGTTGAGTGTGCTATCGTTGCGACAACCTGCGAAACATCTTGCACACGTGCTGGACGATTTCCGGGCGGGCTCAGGTCCGAATGACAGCATCCTTGCCATACAGCCGCCGAATATTCAGAATTAGGTCGGGCCATCACCTATCAGTTTTGGTCTAGCGCCCGTTAGATGTATAGCTGTAACCACCGTTGATGCAGAGAAGCTGCCCAAGCCTATCGTGAGCCTTGTGGCTTCTTCCATCGGCTTCACTTTTTCCTTTCCCGGCCTCCTTTCGGCCCTCTTGCTAGCCCTCCTTCCTGCTTGGTCTATTCATCGTACTATGCCTGTCGCACTTTCTGTACTCCGATTATCATCTATTCCTTTATCCGAAGACAGCTCCCCACAACTTCCTCAAAGTTCTTTGATGGCCCAGTCAGTGCCCTACAGCCATCTTGAAATTGTGGCCGATATCGCCTTCCTCATACAAAGCGGTGAATACTACCAGTGTAACGTCCAAGTTGCTACGCTTCCTCGACGCGACTTCAACGCGCTTCCCGACCGTACCCCACCCTTGCCATTCACGTATCTACTCAACTACCTTTAATATCGTGCGATCTCCGCACGCAACGTCCCTCCTTCCACTCCTTCCACTCCTTCCTCTCCCCGTGTATTTCATTTCGGTCTCTTTCCCTGTTTCCCTATATGGTAACAAGCCCTCGTTGCGCCGGTCGACCTTTCCCACCGGGTTACTCCTCGGAATCTTGTACCATATATCACGTCCGGTATCTTTCATACTGCCATATAGTTCTTTTTGAATCTTTCCCTCCCGACTCTGTTGTTTTCATTTCTCCTCTCCATCCTTGTCAGCCAAACCCTTCCCACAACCTTCCCACTTGTCGTCACATTTCTCAGATTGCCCTCGCCTTGCTTGCTTTTCGTTCCTTGGGTTACTCTCTGATCTAAAAACGGCATACTTGTCGTCATTTCTTCCAGTTACGTGCCACCTCCACCTGTCATTCTAGCTGGCCCAGTTCGCATTTCACGCTGTGTCCTCAGCAGAACAGATTCTGGATGCCATGTCTGCAGTTGCGCCAACCGGATCGCCTCGCCAACGCCACCAGTCCGATACAAGGGGCGTTGGCCAAGACGAGAACATGCTGAAACATCCAGAAGACACCAGTATGCCGAATTCTCAAGTATGTATAAATACTCTGGCACAATCTCCTGTGTTAGACTTCGAATATTATTCGCGGTCCCCTGGAATTCCGTCCAGTACTGATTTAACATAGGATGTCTTTGGTACCTTTCGAAATGGGGCAGTGAGCCTGAAAACGGCAAAGTATGCGAACCAGATCGGCCCAAGCGTATGTCTCCCCGGTCTTCACTTGTCTTTTTCCAGTAGCAATCCGACATTGATATTTTAGTCAAACTATGATGGAGGGTCATCAGTATACCCCATGGATACTCTCCTTGCGAAGCTGTCCGAGCAAGAAGCTTCAATCCGCGAACAGAACGACAGCCTGAAAAAGAAGGCAGAGGAAGAGGCCGTCTACAACCGAATCGTGGAAAAACAAGCCATGACTGCTGCGTCTGGAGGCTACGATGGTCCTTCGACAATGATGGGCCTCAGCGATGATACCACAAAATCCGAAGAACTACTTCGCCTCAAACGTGAGCTTGCCCAGGCTCAGGTCAAAATCAACCGGCTCGATCACGAGCTTGCCACTTCTCGGTTTATCAATCCTGGGAACTCCAATGCCACGTCAGTGAATATTACAGAGCCGGATTACTCTACTGTCCACGGATTTGAGCAGTCGGCTCCTCGCGCTCCCGGAGGCATTTCTAGCGTATCTGCACCCAAGTCGCTGTATCCCCGAGAAAATATCTGGTTGCTTTCGGAAGACAACTGTGCGAACACAAGAAACTCATTTTCATTCGGTACTATTGGAAGATCTCGCGGAGCTTGGCGCAATGAGTCAAAGCAATCCATATTTGAGCATCCGTTGCCCACTGCCCCAGCCTCTATTCCCACACCCGATTCCTTGCCTCAACCTGCGTCCATCTGGCCAACTGTAAGGCCCAGCGGCCTGGGGTTCCTGGAGAATACTCAAACATTTGGGGAATCCGTTGCAACGCTCGATGACAGCTCCTGCGATCGACTGACCTCGGACAACGATATACTTGTGCGACCATCTTCACGGCGCCGAGGTAATAGTCGGCTTGACAGCCGCATTGGATCTGGAACTTTTGGAGGCTATGGCAGCTATAACATCGGGCAGGCTCGGTTTGACTCTACAAACGAATTCTCTGGGAGTGGATCTCAGATTCTCAATCCCAACATGTTCCCACAGTATCAGCAACAACCCATCGGCACTCCTTTGTCCCCGCATGCAACAGAATTTACTACAGGAACTGGTCCACCATGGAAAACCGAGGTGAGAAAACGACAAAGTAGGCTCTTTTCTCTTGCAATTCTAACTCGGCTGTTCGCTACATAGGGCTCCGTTTCCGAAAGCCAAACGTTCATGCCCACGACAGAGCCCCTGAACTATCGTCGTCTCCTGGACCGCAATGTGAATTGCAACTGGAAGTATATCGTGGACAAGATCGTTTGCAGCAACGACCAACAGGCATCGATCTTCCTTCAACAGAAGCTAAAAGTTGGCACCACGGACCAAAAGTACGACATCGTGGAGGCCATTGTTTCCCAGGCGTATCCTCTGATGATCAACCGCTTTGGCAACTTTTTGGTCCAACGTTGCTTTGAACATGGGACCTCGGAGCAGATTGTCAAAATTGCAGAGGCCATCCGAGGAAATACGCTCAATCTGTCCATGGACCCATTTGGTTGTCATGTGGTCCAGAAGGCCTTTGATTCGGTCACGGAGGACTACAAGGCGGTCATGGTGCATGAACTACTTCGTCGCATTCCAGAAACGGTTATCCACCGTTATGCTTGCCATGTTTGGCAGAAGCTCTTTGAATTGCGGTGGGACGACTCCCCCCCTCAGATCATGAAATATGTCAACGAGGCCCTGTGTGGCATGTGGCACGAGGTCGCCCTTGGCGAAACAGGCAGTCTTGTTGTGCAGAACATCTTTGAGAACTGCCTGGAAGAAGATAAAGTTTGTGGTCTCCAGGAAGCCCTCATTTGTTTGTCGTGACTAATAGGCCAAGCGTCCCTGCATCGAGGAGGTTCTCGGTAACATTGATGTCGTCGCCCATGGCCAGTTTGGTAACTGGTGTATCCAACACATCTGTGAACATGGCGCTCCCAATGACCGCGGCCGGGCCATTGACCATGTCGTTCACTATGCAGCGGAGTACAGCATGGATCAGTTCGCGTCCAAGGTTGTCGAAAAATGCCTCAAGATAGGTGGCGCAGACTTTCTAGGCCGATATTTGGACCGTGTTTGTGAGGGACGTGTTGATCGACCGCGCATCCCGCTCATTGACATTGCCAGCGACCAATATGGCAACTACCTGATCCAATACATACTGACGCACGCCAATACACAGCACCGGGAGGTTGTGGCGGCTCATATCCGGAAGCACATGGTATCGCTCCGTGGATCCAAGTTTGGTTCTCGGGTCGGCATGCTTTGCACCAACCCAGCCGTCGCCACCAGGCCCGGTCCGGGAGTGGGACCTTCTGTTGGGCGGCTACCGCCTCGATATGGTGGGTATCGATGAATTGTTGGTCCGTCCTCTAGAATCGAACTCTGTTGATACCTGCCAGATTCGCCAGGCTCCCGGCTACCCTATGCTGACTTTTCATTTAGGCTCGGCACGACGTCGCTATCAACAAGCAGCTGTGCCAGGTGTAATCGGTCTACGATAGTTTGACGGCTTCATTCAGATTGTGTCCCATTTTTTCATTTTTTTTTCTTGTCCCCTTTGCTTCGTCGTTAAGTTCATCCACGCAACACAAATTTCGCAGGGTATCCCGCGCTGAAACTTGATTGACGGCATTTCCAATCTTGCGTTACGAACATCTTCCCCAACAACAATCTACAAATCACCCGACATCCTACGCTTGGGAGGCTACTGCCCCATCCGAGTGCTTTGGACACAACATGGTTATGGTTTTTGCTATATTAATGTTGCAGTAACCGCATGCGCCGGCTATCGCATCATCCTTCTGTGTTTGATTTCGGGAGATGCAGCAGTATCTCCCTTTGAAAGTGACAGAATAAGTAGGGACAGTTGCCCCGTACTGGAGGTGAATCGGGCACAAATGCGTTCCGAAGAGAGAGCAAGAAGGAGGATACAAGAGGGCGCGACCGAGGGCACAAGTGTCCGACTCATCAGGAATATGGGGTGGGGCAATCCCTTCAATGTATTCGTTGTATTCGTTGTCGAGGTAGCTTGGTGGCTCAGTTTAATTACCATATCAGCTTACGAACTGCGGCTCAGGCACCTTAGTGAGATGCAGCGTGTGATAGCGCAAGGCTAGGAGCTACAACTACACTGCATGGCTCTATCCTTTTGGGACACATCCTGGGTCCAGCGAACTTCCTCGTCCGGGTCGCCGTGGTATACCTGACCGTCAAAGGATTGGCCATGCCAGGAGTCGGCAAATGGATAGAGGGCCATGTGGGTAATGCGACGCAGGACGTCACGTTCCCCGTCCTTTTCGACACGACGGATGACCTCGTCGAGGATCCAGCCGCGGGGGATGAAGTTGGGGTTGACAGCCTTCATGGCGCGGATGCGGTCGTCGTCGTGGGTGGCGAGGGCGACTTGGCGATCGCGCCATTGGGCGAGCCACTCTGCGATTTGGTGGCGGGCATCGGTGTCGTCGGTGCCCTGCGAGAGGCCTTCGCGGTAGAAGAAGATGGCGGCGGTGTGGCGACGGGCGGCATCGTCGTGGAGGTCAGCGAGGCGGAGGCCGCTGAGGCGGCGAAAGAAGAGGTTGAAGTCGAGCTCGAAGCGCTCCATGATGACGAGTAGGCGGAGGAGGAGGGGGTCAGTGTCGGCGTCAGGGGCGAGGGCGGCGTTGTCTGGAGGCGGGAGGCCGAGACGGGCGGCAAAAAGGCGGCGGTACTCGGCGAGGAAGAGGCCCCGGTATTCGTCGCCAGTGTTCATGATGATGGTCTCGGCACGGGCGGCAAGGGCGTCGACAGCGGCCTGGGCAGGGTCAACGGGATCGGAGGCATCATCCGAGGCGGTATTGGGGGTAGGGTCAGGGGTAGGATCGGCTGCGGCAACATCGAGCTTGGCCAGGCCGGCGATGCCGTCGGCGACAAAGGCGGGATGGTCGACGCGGTCGGCGGCGGCGATGAGCTGGCCGAGGGCCTCGCCGAAGCGGACGAGGTTCCACCAGATGATGGAGGGCTGGTTGCGGTAGGCGTAGCGCAGGGCGTGGTCGTCGTGGTTGGGGGTGTAGGCCGGGTCAAAGTTGTCGAGAAAGGCAAAGGGGCCAAAGTCAATGGAGAGGCCGGCCAGGGAGGTGTTGTCGGTGTTGAGGACGCCGTTGACGAAGCCGTAGGCCTGCCAGTGGGCGACGGTGCGGGCGTTGCGGCGGACGACCTCGCGGAAGAGGCGGGCGAAGCGGTTCTCGGCGAGGTCGGGGGGGCCTTGGACTTGGTCGGGGGGGACGCCGCGGGGGGGCGCGAGGAGGGCGGGCACGTCGGCGGCGGTGAGGCGGGGGGACTCGGCGGCGGTGGTGTCGGGCGGGCTGGCGGTGACCAGACGGCCCGGCAGACGGTCCCAGCCGCCGAGGACGGCTTCGGCGGCGTAGGTGGCGAGCTGGCGGGTGAGGGGCGCGTCGGCGCGGGCGCGCAGCAGGTCAAAGGTGCCGAGGCGCAGCCACGAGGGGGCGAGGCGGACGACGATGGCGGCGGGCTCGAGGCGCTCGCGGCGGGCGTGGACGTGCGGCAGCAGGGTGAGGGCGAGGGCGCGGGTGGTGGGGATGCCGAGGGCGTGCAGGGCCTCGCTGGCGACAAACTCGCGGATGCTGCTGCGCAAGACGGCGCGGCCGTCGGCGAAGCGGCTGTAGGGGGTGATGCCGGCGCCCTTGAGCTGGACTTCGAGCGAGGTGGGGGGGTCGGGGAGGCGGGCGAGGTCTGGATGAAGGCCAGGGTCGACGGGCACTTCGAACAGCGAGATGGCGCGGCCGTCGCCGAGCTGGCCGGCCCATTGGCCGAACTGGAAGCCGCCGTAGCACTGGGCCCAGGGGTAGCGGGGGGGCGTGTGAGAATCGAGATCGGGACGAGACTCGGGATCGGCACCGGGATCGGCATCCGGGTCAGAGTCGGCCTCGTCCCACTCCCAGAGCCGGTTCCCGGCCGCGGTCTGGCGAAAGTCGTCGGTCTCGGCCTCGCTCGCGCGCAGGCTCAGGGCCCGCAGCGCGGCGGGCGACACGACGAGCAGCTCCGGGTCGGCGTGTGTCTCGGGCCGCACCCACGAGAAGAGAGCGCCGTGCACGGGCCGCGGCCGGATGGCGGCACGGGGCGTCTTGTGTGAAGCGGCCGGGGTCGGCAGCCGCGGGTCCGCCGGGAGCGACTGCGGGAAGCGCCACGTCTTGGGCAGCGACGCGAGGGTGTGGCCGGGAAACGTGGATGTGGCCGGGGTGGTCGAGGTGGAGGTGGCCATGGTGGCCGTGGTGGCCGTGGTGGCCGTAGAAAGGCGTGGCCGGCCGAGACGGCGGCCGAAACGGCCGAGACAGCAACAAAAGTGGCGGCCGGCAGCGGGAGACGAAGCCGTCCAGCGGATCGTCATGCGTGTTTTGCGTTTTGCGTGCTGTGCGTCGCAATTCGCGTGTGAATACACTCTCCCGCTCGATTTGCCGTAAAAGACGTAAAGACGTAAAAAGCTCTGCTCCGCACGCACTACCACGTCATCGTAGCCCCGCACAAAACGAAATCGGATGTGGAAATGGCAGCAGCGAACTAGCGGGCAGCCAGCCATGCATCCTTCCTGTCACCGCAAGGAGGCCCCGCCGCCCCTTTGCCTTATTCGGGCCGGGCTCCGGCTTGCGGCTATATGTAACTTGCCGTTGTTGAACTTTGCCCCGTCTTCATGTCTGCTCTGCGCCCTGCTCTGCGCCCTGCTGCCGCTCGTCTGCGTCTCATCTTTCCGCTGCTGTCCGCCCGCCCCTTTCACGCACCCACCATGGCTGCTTCCGTCCCCACCATCAAGCTGAATGACGGCCATGTTATTCCCGCCGTCGCCTACGGCGTCGGCACGGCCCTCTACAAAACGGGCTCTACCTTTGACCAGAAGATCGTCGACAGCGCCTTGACCGCCATCAAGCTGGGCTACACCCACCTAGACGGAGCCGAGGGTGAGTTTTTACGCTTCCTCTTGGTCCCTCTTTGTCTCTATCCGCCTCCGCCCTTCTTCCGCCTCTTCCTTTTTTTTCTTATCCCCCGCTGACCCCTCCCTCACCAGCCTACGGCAACGAGGAGGAACTTGGCGCCGCCATCAAGACCGGCGGCGTCCCGCGCGAGAAGCTCTTTGTCGTGACAAAGTACTATCCCAAGCCCACCGGCACCATCGAGGAGGCCTTTGCGCTCTCGCTCAGCAAGCTCGGCGTCGACTACGTCGACCTCTACCTCATCCACGCCCCGTACTGGGACGGCGTCACCGACAGCCAGCTGCAGTCTCGCTGGGCCGAGCTCGAGGCCATCCAGGCGTCCGGCCGCGCCCGCTCCATCGGCCTGTCCAACTTTTTGCAGCCGCATGTCGAGGCCGTCCTCAAGACCGCCAAGGTCGTCCCGGCCATTGACCAGATCGAGTTCCACCCTTATCTGCAGCACGGCGACCTCGTCAGCTACCTGCACAAGAACTCTATTGCCGTCTCTGCCTACGGCCCCTTGACTGCCATTATCCGCGCCAGCCCCGGGCCCCTCGACCCCACCTACGCTGCGCTCGCCAAGAAATACGGCGTCTCCGACAGCGCCATCGGCCTGCGTTGGGTCCTCGACCAGGGCATCGTCGTCATCACCACCAGCTCCAACGAGAAGCGTCTGCACAGCTACCTGACCGACCTGGCCGCCTTCAAGCTGACCCCGGAGGAGGTTGCCGAGATCGCAAAGGTCGGCCACCAGAAGCACTTCCGCGCCTTTTGGAAAGACAACTTTGCCGACGATGATCAGAGCTGAACTGTCTGTATCTCCATGTGCCTCAATTGATTCATGATTAAAGCTCGTCATCCGACTCTGTGTCGCTGCCTGCTGCCGGCGCTGCCGCCGTTGCTGTTGCTACTGGCGCTGGCGCTGGCACTGCCGTAGTTCGTGCCAGTCCCAGAGTCAGGTTGCGCTGCGGGGGCGGTGCCGTCACCAAGTCATCTTGCCCCTCCATCTTCTCGCCCGGCTCGCTGTCCGTGGACGAGTCATCGTGCTCTGTCGTCCGGTCCTCCTCCGAGCTGTCCTGCCCCTTGGCCTGCTCGGCCGCCGCCGCCGCCGCCGCCGCCGCCGGGCCTTCAAATCCGTCGTCCGATTCCGACTCCACCGGCCGCTTTGCGCCTCGCTTGGAGGGTCCGGCTGCACCGGCCTTGGTCGGCGCAGATCGCGTCTTGCGCCTCGGGGGACGGGCCTCGGGCACGGGCGACTCTTCTTCCCGCTTGATCTGCACCGCCTCGTCCTCGTCCTTGACCTTGCTCTCCTTTCCCACGCCGGCGTATGCCGCCAACTGCCGTTGCTGCACCCGAATCTTGACCTTTTTCTCGTTGAGAAGTAGGCAAAACTTCTCCAGTAGCGCCTTCTCGTCCTCGTCCTTGGCCACTAGGAACGCCTCCAGCTGCTGCCGCAGCTCGTCCACCGCCTTTTCCAGCTTGTCCCGCTCGGCCGTCGCCGTACGAAGCTCTTTCTGCGCTTCGGCACGACTCTGGGCCGCCTCTCCACACCACTCAAACAGCTCAATCCCCTCGTCTCCATCGTACGAGAGCGTGAGCACGCCTAGACGTTGCTGAAATGTGTCAATACGTGTCAATAATACTAGCACCATGCCGGCCACAAGTGCATTACTCACCGTTATGTTTTGCACCCGCCTCCTGACGGTGATTGTCAGTCTAGACTCCTCGTCCACCTCTGCCGTCGCATCCGCATTCTCAAACGGCTCCTGGCCAAACAGAATAGACGTGAGTGAACGCTCCCACTCCTCAGCCGAGCATGGCGCATTCTTCCCCCTCAGCTTGTCGAGCCCACTGTGGCGCACTGGAGGAGAAATGAGCAAAGTAATAAGGGGTGCCAATGTGAAGGGAAATAGACGGAGGCTGAAGTCGGTTGCCGGTACTTACGCTTGAGCACGTAGGGCGCCACGCCCTCTGTCGCTACTAGTTTCACATTGAGCGGCTCAGATCCGCTTCCGAGCGGCGATACCCGCACAAGTACGTAGGACCCATCCTCGTCAGAGCGAGGAATCCTCACCATGGACGACGTCTCTGGTGCCATGCTCCCGAGGCGTTCTTGACACTGTCGATCCGCTCGAGCGCACGCCGAAGTTGGCGGATGAGGCGGCAGATCTGGAATCTAGGGCTGGAATTCGGAGCCGGTCGTCGGACACGAATCTCTGAATGGCATGTGCGCAGGTTTTCTTCATCCCTTTGCAGGCGCATGCGATCCGTTTGATTGGTGACGACAAGTGACGCCAAATAGTTAGCACCGCAGCTGTACTCCGTATTAGGCACCAGCGCAGGTGGAACTCCATCGGCGGAGCACACACACACGGACACAATGCAAAAGCCCAGTCAGCCTCAGACGTTCCACACGTGACGCCCGATCGTTCTGTGCCATGACAATGCTAAGGCAAGGGCGCGTCGTTTTCGCGTGGTTGACGCGTGCCCCGTTTGTTGTGGTCACGCGGCCAATCCGGTAGAGGCTGCGTGAGGTCCGTGTGGTCCGTGCGCATTGCTTACTGCTGCCGCTCCCATGTGGTGCTCCTGCGCAAAAAGATCGGTGGGTATTTTTTTCAGCGCGATTTTCCCGCTGGATTTTCCCGCTGGAACCTGTCTTGCGCTCGCCGACTGGCCCCCGCACGGACTGCAGCCCACCAATGCCCAGCCACCTCCAGCAACCCCCCAGCTCTGCGGCCCACCGCCACCACCCGCTTTTTTCGCACTCTAGCTTGCTCCTCTACTCGCCGAGTGGTTGGTCGCCGCTGCCCCCAACCTCCGCCACTGCCTTCGCTACTGTCTTCGCATGCCTTTCGACATTCTCGACTAACTTCTCCATCCGAACCTCTCTTTACTCAATTCCTGTCCGCTCAAATCGCATATCTGGATACCCCCCTACTTCCTTTTGTCTGAAGAGCTCTTTTTGTTGACCAGCCATTCTCTTGATTTCCTCAACTGGCTCGTCCGTCCGTTCTCTTTCTGTTTGCGACCGGCCCCCCTCTCGACCCAACAGGAAGACGACGCCTGCAGACGACAATCCAACACTCGAAGCAACATCTCCGACACCAGCAATACACGGACATGTCCTAGGATCTTGCGCCGTTGCCGTTTACAAAATTTCTTTCAACTTGCCGTGCCACGCTCGCTCGTTTGCGCGCGCGTCTCGCTATTGACGAGAATCCCACCTCTATTTTGGCTGCGCAACCCGTTTCTTTTGTCGACGACTCCAGGCTCTTGCTCTTGCTACCGGTCGCCATTGACTATGAATCGTCTCTATTGACCACGTTTCCTTTTTTGACGGTACCCAACGCATAATCGAGCTGACACTCGTACGCCTGAGCGACCCAACGGCTCCGCTTTATTGTACGCGACGGCCTCTTGAAACTGCCTTACGACGACGGCCGAGCGACAACCCCCACAATCACAAATACAAGTACACGCACCGCAGACATGGACACCTTGCGCCTCAAGCCGAGGCCTCCCGTAGAGGACTTTGTCGAGAACTGGGACGACGATGATTTCATGATCGAAGACGACATCACTTTCCGGAGTTCCACCACACAAAACGCCGGCAGCCGCCGCGAGTCACATTCCTCTTTCCGCTCCGATTTCGAGTCGATCCATGCCGAGGAGGACCAGCAGGTGCTGCTGCCTGGAGACGACGAAAAGTCCACGATGGATGCCATCGCGCTGGCCGCCAGCGCTGGTATCCCAATCCCCAAGAATGTCCCCCCGTCCGCCTTGATGGGCGGCACGATCAAGCGACTGGGCGGGCGGAAAATAAAAAAGATTTTCCAGGAGGACTGGGGCGATGACCTGGAGCTGCCAGATGATCCGCAGCCGCTTCGAGTGAAGCCCCAGGACAGCTCAAAGTTCCCTGACGCGCTCCGCCAGGTCAGCGGCGGCTCGACCCAATCAAGCCCGTCAAGACCATCCGGAACAATATCTATGCCGGGTCTCATTCAGCAAGAACTGGCTGCCGCCGGCCGACAGTCAGGCATACAGCCGAGTGCCGTCAACCTGGACCGGTTCCGGGACGACGATGACGATGACGACTTTTTCGGCGACGGCGGTGCTACCATCAAAGTAGCTAAAACTCGGCAAGCACCCAAGCCGATTTCCCTGATTACGCCTCCTACGCCCCAGAAGAGCGACGTGGTCGACGACGACTTTGAGCTAGACCTGGAACTCCCGTCCAACGGCAAGCTCACGCTCTCCAAGCGTAAGGATATACCAAAGACCCCCTCTCTCAACACCCTTGATGATTTCGAATGGGGCGAGGGCAGCCTGGGCACAAGATTTGGCGGCACCCGCCGTGACGGCCGGTCCAACCGCAGCTCCTCTGTCTCGGCCTTGAGCCCAAGTGTGTCGAGCTCCATCACGGCCGAAAGTGAGGGTGAGGACGATACATTCGACGGCCTCGTGCTTCCTACCGGCCCTGTCAACTTTGGGGAACGGCTCCAGAAGAGACGCAACAGCCGCTCTCCAAATAGAGCACCGTCATCCATGGAGCCCGGGATTGCGCAGCCGAAGGAGCAGCCGCAGTCGGTGGCGCAGACACTGCAACAGTTTGCAACACCGGGCTCCACATTGGGCATCTATTCAAAGCAGCAACAACAACAACAAGCGCAATCACGGCCCGAAGAGGATGTGCTGGACGGCTTTGATCTCGGTGACGGGGACGTCTTTGACACGAACCGTTTGACCCTTCACCGCAATGTCCGCCTCAAGGAAGTCCGCCCGGCCAGCCCTTCTCGGCCCAAGACGGCGGTTTCCATTACCTTTACCAACAAAACGACGCCGACACTATCCCGGCTGCCTCGGCCCTTGAACGGACACGAGCGCACGCACACGACCTCGTCGCTGGAGCCTGTGTCCGAGAGCGGCGGCCCAATTCACAGCCTGTCGCGGCGGTCTCAGTCGCGGATCGGTCACTCGGCCCAGTCTTCCCTGTCGAACATACCTACGCCCACAACCCCGTCTACCACGCAGCCCATGCTGCCTTTGACCCCGCGTCGGCGTGAAGTTGGCCACAAGACGTCTGCCGTCTCCCTGAGAAATGAGCCCACGACCACCAATGCGCAACTACTTCGCCTGAAGAGGTCGTTGCCCGCCATGAGAGCACCCCCATTGTCTGCACAGCGGCCCGCGGTTCGGGGGTACGAGCGCCCGCCATCCAGAAACGAGATGGGCAGCCGTCCACAGCTGGCAGTGCGGCCGAAAACCCCTGTCGAGAGGGCTCGTGCCGGTGTCGAGAGCGCGGCCGCCCAGGCAAGGAAGAATCCCCTGCCCTTCTTGCCAGCCGGGGCGTCTCAGTCGCAGTCCCACCACGTGACGGCGAAGAGCTCGCGCGTCTTCCGTCGGCACGACTCGGACGTGTCCGGCGATGGTCGTCCCAGTTCGCGTGCCGTGTCACGATCGACGATGCGGTCGCCAAGTCCTGTCAAAAAGAGTCGCTTTATGGCGGACAAGATCAGCCATGAGGGGTCGTGGCAGCAGCTCAACAAGCCGCGCCGGCAACGGCAGTTTGGCGACGGGCACGAGCTGGACGGGTTCGATGATCTTCCCACATCGGTACAGGCAGAGGCATCGTTTCTGCGGCAGCCGGCGGTGGCGACGGCAAAAACGCAGATTCGGAGCAAGATGTACCAAAACATTCTTCCCGACCGAACCAACTCGCCCTCTCCCATGGGCCTGTATTCGCCTGCCAGACTCGACAACCTGCCGCATTTTGCGCGCGACACCGCAGCGAGTCGGATTGCGCGGGAAACATCGCTTGCTCAGCGCACGCCGTCCGGACCTTTGGCGCCGCTGACGGCGCAGAGAGTCGCCCAGCTGTCAACACGCAACAACTTTGGGGGACCAAGCGTGCCTCGTGAGACGATTCGGTCCAAGAAGACACCCCGCCGGCCGCCGCAGCTCAAGCCGCACCTCATTTCCAACCTTGGTGGTGGCAAGGAGTCAAAGAGTAAGTCCACATGTGTGCTTTCTTTCCATCGAAAACTTGGCGCTAACATGACACAGCGGTGAACGGCATGTACTACAATCCGGTGCACATGCGATGGGAGGGCAACGAGAACGCGCTCTCTGAATTTGATCCGCCGGCATCGTCGCCATCCACGGCCTCCATTGCTCCTTACCTGCTCCGAGAGAAGGAGGCGTCGACGCCGCGGCCTGCGCTCATCACTCCCATTGGCGCGACCAAGGGCGTCCAAGTGGTGGGAGGGATGGTGTTTGACCCGCAGAACATGTGCTGGCTGAAGCTGGGACCGCAAAACGGCAAGCCGGAGGCCGAGGACGTGATGGATGGCTTCAACGGCATCGATAGCGACGAGGACGTGTTCAAGGACATCCCGGACCTTGAGGACGTGGCAGATGCGCAGGAAGCTGGCGGTGGCCGGACGAGCGACGTCAAGGACGACTGGCTTGTCGGCGAAGAGTTTGACGTGGGCCCGGAGTTTGTGCGCCGCCAGCGAGAGGAGGAGCAGCGGTGGCGGAAGAAGTGCCAGAGGTGGATGACCTTTGAAGACCGGGACCAAAACTCGTGGCGATGGCTTCTGCGCGAGATGGTGACGCACACCGCTTGAACGCTCGTTTGGGCATTCGATCACTACGGCCCTCGGCTTGACGACTTTTTTTATTCTCCGACGACCGTGTTTTGGACTACAACTTTAATCACCCCCTTTCCGACTCACAGCCTTATTACTCGGTACAACACAGCACATATTCACAAAGGGGATCGATCAGGAAAAACAGGGGAAGATACCGGCTTGGCTTGGACAAGGCACAAGCACAGAGCGACTTGGAGGACCTGCGGGACTCCAAGCCTGCACCCGCAACGATGAGGGAGAAGGAACAAAACCACCCAAGCGTTTCCGGCATTACTTTAGGGGGTGGAGGGGCTTTGATGACTTGACATGATGATTTTGGTTTATGACATGTTCTGGCGGCATGATGCATTTTGCAAGCCTCCTATCTTGGCCGAGTCTTGGCCTATTCTTTTTGTAATGGGGACGGCCGTATATGGTTTTGATTACATACTATAGAGGCGCTTGCATAAAAGCACACGGACGGAAAAGAGAATTTTGTTACTTGGAAGAGGAAACGGGGTTTACCAAACACACGCCAGTGATGATTAAGCCAGCTCTACTATATGTGCCGTCTTGTCCAACTACACTATCCCACGCGAAATCACTTTTTCCTGCCGGCCTTCTTGGGCTGCGCTTCTTGTGCTTTTGGGGAGGCGGACGGCTTTGGGGACGTGGTTTTGGTCTCCTTGGCCGCCTTGGCCGTCTTGTCCGTCTTGGCCGTCTTGGCCGTCTTGGCCGTCTTGGGTGTCTTGGGTGTCTTGGGCTCGGCCGGCGGTGGTGCGGCCGGGTCCTCTGGGGCGGCAACAGGGGGCACGTCGCTGTTGGCCTTTTCCTTTTTGGCGGCAGCAGGCTTGCGGTCGAGCATGTGGGGATCGAGGCCGCGGCGACGCATGGCGTTCTTGCGGGCACGCTCAATGTACTTTGAGTCCTCGTCCTCGTCAAAGTCGGCAAAGCCGGCGTCCTCGACGTCGGCATCCTCGGTGGCGTCGGTGGCGCTGTCGAGGGCGACGGGGGTCTTGTCGACGTCCATCTCAGAAACGGCGGAGGAGGGCACGCCGGCGGATCGGGAGGCGGCGCCGTCGGCGCGGACGGCGTTGGCCGGCGTAGGGGCGAACTTTTGCAGCTTGGCGACGAAGAAGCCGTCGACGTTCTGGTGGTGGGGGTAGAAGCGGCGGGTCATCTTGAGGGATGGGTCAAAGGTCTTGCCCATGTAGCTGGTGAAGCCCTCCTTGCCAAAGGGCAGGCCGGTCTCGACGAGGCGGACGTTGGGGCGGCGCTGGAGGGCGTAGGCGACGACGGACTCGTTTTCCTCGACGGTGACGGAGCTGGGGAGTTAGTGGGGGGAGGCAGAAAACCGAGAGGAAAAAGGGAGGAAAAAAAAGGAAACAGGAGGAAAAAAGAAAAAAAGAAAAAAAAGAAAAAGAAAAAAAAGAAAGAGGCAGAGAAAACACAAACTCACCACGTCGAGTACACAAGGTAGCCGCCGGTCTTGCTGGCGTGGTTGACCGAGTCGATGGCGGCCAGCAGCAGCTGTTTCTGGACATGGGGCAGCTGCATAAAGTCCTTTTCGGTCTTGTTGGTCTTGACGCTGGGGTCCTTGGCGATGACGCCGGTGCCGGAGCAGGGGGCGTCGAGCAGGACGCGGTCGAAGCCGCCCATGACACGGGGAAAGTCGCGGGCGTCGTAGTTGCAGACGATGACGTTGCGGGCGCCGAGACGGTGGACGTTGCCGATGAGACCTTTGCTGCGGGCCTTGGAGGGGTCGTTGGCGAAGATGACGCCCGTGTTCTTCATGAGGGCGGCCATGTGGGTGGTCTTGCCGCCGGGGGCGGCGGCCATGTCGAGCACGCGCTCGCGCTCCTGGGGCGCGAGGGCCATGACGGGCAGGAAGGACGAGGCGGCCTGCAGGATGTAGTGGCCGGCGAGGTACTCTGGCGTGGCGCCGAGCGGCACGTTGGACTCAAAGACCTGCAGGCCGACCTTGGACCAGCGGCCGACCGGCTCCAGCGTGACGCCGCGGTTGATGAGCGACTGGGCCAGCTCGCGGCGGTGCGTCTTGAGCGTGTTGGTGCGCAGCACGACCGGCCGCGGCGTCTCGTTGGCCTCGAAAAAGGCAAACGCCTCGCGCGGCGGGAACAGCTGGAACAGCTTCGTGGCCAGAAACTCCGAGTAGCCGTAGTACGAGCACATGTCCTTGACCAGCTGCGCCACGTACTCGGCCCGCGACCGCGTCTTGTCGCCCAGCCGCCCAAACTCCTCCAGCGCCTGGATCGTCTCGCTGATGCGGTTGCGCAGCAGCTGCAGGTCCGGCGCCAGTCCCGCCTTGCCGCGCTTGCCGCCCGCCGCGCCCTCGGCCTCGGCCTCGGCCGCCTCGTCGTCCTCGTCGTCCTCGTCCTCAAACATGTCCCCCAGCACGTCGCCCTCAATGTTGGTCGTCAGCGCGTTCTCCTGCAGCTCCGCCTCGCCCGCCGCCGCCTCCCGCGCCTGCTTCCGCTCCAGCTTGCGCGAGAGCCCCTCAATGTTGGCCGCCGTCAGCCGCTCCTCCACGTCCGAGTCGTCCTCGTCGTCCGAGAACACAAACGCGCCCCCCTTGCCGTCCGCCTCCGCGTCCGAGTCAAACACGTCGTCGTCGCTCGACCCCAGGAACCCCCCCGCCGCATCCTCGTCGTCCGAGAACCCCGGCATTGCCGTCTTCGCGCCCGCAGCGCCGAGCAACTCCTCCTCGTCCATTTCATCGTCGGATTCGGGCGACGGCGACGGCGCCTTCTTTGTCTTGGTAGCCTTGGCCGCCTTGGCCGTCTTGGCCGTCTTGGCCACCTTCTTGCCTCCACTCGGAGCCGCCGCCGTCTCCGCTGCCGCCGCCGCCTTGTTCCCTCGCCGCCGCTTCGAACGAGGAGCGTCTTCCGTCGAGGGAGTGTCGACCGGCAGGCCGGCCTTTCGCTTCAGTCTCGCAAAGTGCTCCTCCGACAGCGCCTCCGGAGCACCCTGCTTCTTTCCCATGCGCCGTCCGACACCCATTTTGACTAAAAGGATCAGAGATTGTGTCTTGGCTTGTTGGAGTGTTGTGCAGGACGAACAACTTGTCGCAGGAAAAAAAAGAGAAATAAAGTGGAGAACTGTTTTTTTTCCCTGGCGATAAGTGATAAGATAAAAAAGCACAGCCACAGCTGTCTCAGCCACACTGTCTCAGCCACGGGCCTGTCATGTTGGTGGGGCACAGCACGGCATCGTGCCTCTTCTACAGACATCCTCGCCAGCTGCTTCACCCTGGAGATTGCCGCCCGCATCCACCACCATGGCCGAAATCCAGTTTGTCCGGGCCTTTTTGGGCGCCCTCGACGGCCGTCCCCTGAAGCTGCCGCCCGACTACATTGAGGATGCCAAGAACTACCCGGCCAGACCACCAGTAAGCATTCTCTGTCTCGCTTGTCTCGGTTTTCTTCCCTCCTCTCTCTCCCCCTTCCTGCTAACGCCCACAGTACATCCTCCCACGCATGCCCAAGCCCATGTCCAGGACATCACAAAAGGTAGCTCCCGGCCAGGAGCGCAGCATCGCCGTCTCCATCAAGTCGCTGCACCGCAGCCCCGCCCTCGACCTGAAGCTCGGCACCCTGCCGCTGGCCACCACCTCGCTGCTCGACGTCCGCCAGGCTCTGGCTGCCCAGACACACGTGCCTGTCGCGAAGCTGAAGCTGCTCTTCAACAAGAAGCCCGTCCCAGACAGCAAGGTCCTCAAAGACCTCGTCGCCGCGGACGAACGCTCCCTCGAACTCGGCCTCATGGTCGTCGGCGGCGCGGCCACTGTCGCCGCCGCCAAGGTCACAGATGAGGCCAAAGCCAAGTCGCTCACACCCGAAGCCGCCGCACCAGCCGCACCAGCCGCAGCGGCCCCAGAAAGCACCGACCAACACGCCGCCGATGGCGAGGCCTTCTGGACCGACCTACGCACTTTCCTCCGCGGCCGCCTCAAGGACGACAGCCAGGCCGACGAACTCTTCAGTTTATTCTTGCGCGCTTGGGAGGATAGATCGCTGTGAGGAACTAGCGTTGACTCTCATTACGAGGAGGAAACACCGTGGGACAAGCCACACAAACTGTGGCAAGTAGCACCGGCAGAGAGAAGAAGAAAGGTGAAGTAGCTGCAATATATAAAATAACATCGTCCCCTGCTGCGCAAGAAGCCTTTTCAGCCCCTTGCTTGCTCTGCCGCTACGGTAAAAGCGTCCCCTGTTCTCGGGTCTGAAATTACCCTCCCGCTCGCCGTCGCCTCCAGATAAAAGTTGTGTCTTCTTGCTTGGCGAAGCGGGTTTTTGCTGATATTTTTGGGTTTGTCCTAATTGCAGCCTTGCGCCGCCCACACCAGTGTGGAACGACCGCAGCTGCCGTGGCCGGCCCGCCTCGACTCGCTTAGGCCAGGCCCTTGCTGATCGTCTTGAGCACAGTGTCGTGCTCAATGTCGTCCACGTCGTTCGCCTGGAGCTCGACGGCAATGCCCGTCAGAGCCCGCTTCAGGGCCTCCTTGGACGAAGCGTACACCATCTTGGGCTTGATCGGCGCGTCATCGGGCGACCAGGCGATGAACGTCAGCTTGTTCCGCACACCCTCGCCGGACGATAGGCTGTACTCGAAGTCGTAGACGGCGTATCTGGGGCCCTTGCCAACGTTACCCTGCACATCGTTAGGTCCGCCCAGTAGGGAGAGAAAAAGCATAGCAGTATGCTACCTACCCGGATCTTGGTCGTGGCGTTCAAGAGCTTATTGCGGAACGTCTCCCAGTCCTTGTCGCTCGACGCCTCCTCGATCACAATCTCCTTGTCGTCATCCGACAGCTTGAAGATGATGTACTTGTACTTCTTGTTCAGCTTGAGCTCGTTGTACGCAGTCACGCATTCCTGCGACACGGATGCTCTGGTCCACCGTTAGCTCCGGGAGTGGCGGTGGAGGTCCTGTTCGGTTCTGGCCGCCGTCAGAAAAGCTTACCCGGATTGAGACTGTCACATGGTCAGCGAGCCGATCAGGAAGAGTGCCAGCGCCCTGGGAGGGAGAGAGGAGCCCGCGGGCACACGATCGTGGACATACCATTGTGAGAGGATGGAGAGTTTAGGGGAGGTCGAGTAGAGACAAATGAGGTCTGGGCGAATAGAGACTTGTCAGCAGAGCAAAACCGGCGGCGGGGTAATCGGAAGCACGAGGCAACAGGGGCGCATAGTGATTGGCATCTCCTGGCTATCTCCGCTCCATATGAGCGCCGCACAGGATGACCTGGGGCGATGCGTGCAAAGAGCAAAGGAAAAGTCGGAGAGAGAAGGAGGGTGGGGAGGGGGGGAGGGGGGGGAATAGGTGAGAAGGAGAGGAGGAGCAGCTGAACGGAAAAGCTGAGGGGAGCGAATAGAAAGGGGGCAGGAATCCGCACGTACCGGGTGATGTTGATGGAGGTGAGAAATCGCAAGAGTCGTCGTGACGCGAAGAAGCGATGGCGAAGCGATGGAACGGGGGAGGAGAGTAGGAAAAACTTTTGGTTTTGGGATAGGAGAGATGGAGAGCACGAAGGAGGGGAGGCGCAGGGGGAGGTCAATAGTGGCTCGGGCGTGCGTCGTCAGTGGACGGCGGGGGTTTCTCGGTGCTGCGCTTGCTGGGGAATGAGGGACAGAGGGGCCTGCTCTCGACGAGGGACTTAATACGGAGGGAGGGGCCTGTTGTCGTGCTAGTCGAGAGTACCTGTCCTGGTGGGGTCGTCTGGGCAATGGCAGCACGGAAAGTACTCCGTGCGAAAATCCACGGTAGTGCGCACACTGTTTTAGTCAGCATCAGCAACGGTCCGGGTCAGCAAAACGGTCGAAAACGGAGATACTTATAGGCCTCAAGCAGGCAGACATGTAACTACACTCCTGCTGCCTGATGTAGGCAACATAAAGCAATGGCGCCTACGAGCACAGAATCACGACATCACACCCGATAGTAAACCCAAACGCCATGTTCAGAGGGGAGATTATAAACAAGAGAAGATAAAAAAAAAAGGTCATACACATTGCCGTATTGGTGTGAGGTCCGTCGCCATCCCGCCGGCCGAAAACTCCAAAGCCAGATTGATGCCGCTCACACGGGTTCCCCCCTCCTTTCCGTCCGTTTTACAGCTATATTTTTTGTATTCCAGCCCAGACAACGCAATGTAAATGGTATACACATAAGGGTTTCGTCAGTCGGTCGGGTGGGTCGTCTACATCATGCCGCCCATGCCGCCCATGCCGGGCATGCCGCCGCCCATGGGCATCGACGGGCCCTTCTCCTCGGGGGCGTCGACGATGGCGACCTCGGTGGTGCCGAGCAGCGAGGCGACGCCGCTGGCGTCGGTCAGGCCGGTGCGGACAACCTTGAGGGGGTCGAGGATGCCGGCCTGGATCATGTCGACGTACTCGCCCTTGGAGCTGTCAAAGCCCTTGTTGAAGTCGGTGCCAAACTCGTCCATGAGCTTGCCGACAATGACGGAGCCCTCCAGACCGGCGTTCTCGACAATCGTGCGGGCCGGGCGCGTGATGGCGTTCCGGACAATCGTCACGCCGAGCTGCTGGTCAAAGTTGGCCGTCTTGATGTCGTTAAGGGCCTGGCTGGCAGCCTTGATAAGCGCAGTGCCGCCGCCGGGCAGGATGCCCTCCTCGACGGCCGCGCGGGTGGCGTTCAGGGCGTCCACGAAGCGGTCCTTCTTCTCGCCGACCTCGACCTCGGAGGTGCCGCCGACCTTGATGACGGCAACGCCACCCGACAGCTTGGCCAGGCGCTCCTGCAGCTTCTCCTTCTCGTACTCGGTCGTGGTGGGGTCGTTCATGACACCACGGATCTGCTCGCAGCGCTGGGTGATGGCGTCCTTGGAGCCCTCGCCGTTGAGCATGATGGTGTCCTCCTTGGTGATGGTGATGGAGCCGACGGAGCCGAGCAGCTCGGGCGTGGCCTTGTCGAGCTTGATGTCGAGCTCCTCGGTGAAGACGGTGCCGTTGCTGAGAATGGCAATGTCGCCGAGGATCGACTTGCGGTTGTCACCAAAGCCGGGCGCCTTGACGGCGGCGACCTGCAGCTGGCCGCGCAGCTTGTTGAGGATGCACACGGCCAGAGCCTCGCCGTCAATGTCCTCGGCGATGATGATGAGCGGGCGGCGCTGCTGGGTGGAGATCTCGAGGGCCGGGATAATGTCCTGCACGGCCGAGATCTTCTTCTCGGACAGCAGCAGCAGCGGCTTCTCAAACTCGACCTTTTGGCTCTTGGCGTCGGTGATAAAGTACGGCGAGACGAAGCCGCGGTCGAAGCGCATGCCCTCGGTGACCTCGAGCTCGTCCGTGACCGTCTTGCCCTCCTTGACGGTGATGACGCCCTCCTTGCCGACCTTCTCCATGGCGCTGGCAATCAGGTCGCCAATGTGGGTGTCGCCGTTGGCGCTGATCGTGGCCACCTGGGCGATCTCGGCGCTGGTGGTGATGTCGCGCTTCTGCTTCTGCAGGAACTCGACGACGGCGGTGACGGCCGCCTGGATGCCGCGGCGCAGGTCCATGGGGTTGCAGCCGGCAGCGACGTTCTTGACCGTCTCGGAGAAGATGCCGCGGGCGAGCACGGTGGCCGTCGTGGTGCCGTCACCGGCAACCTCGTTGGTCTTGGAGGCGACATCCTGGAGCAGGCGGGCGCCGAGGTTCTCGAACTTGTCCTTGAGGGTGATGCTCTTGGCCACGGTGACACCGTCTGGAGGAGTTAGCGGGACGGACAAGGGAAAAAAAGGCAATAGAAAAAGAACGGAAAAAAAAAAACGCACCCTTGGTGATCTTGGGCGAGCCAAAGCTCGACTCAATCAGGACGTTGCGGCCCTTGGGGCCGAGGGTCGTGGCCACGGCCTTGGCAAGAGTCTCGACACCGACGAGCAGCGCGGCGCGGGCCTCGACGCCGAATTTCAGGTCCTATCCTGCGTCAGCATGGCCGGACGATCCGCACGAGCATTGGCGGCGACACTCACCTTGTGGGCGAACCGACGCTGCTGCATGGACAGGCCGGTGGACGTGCGCAGGCCAGCGGCACTCGACAGGGCCGAGGCCCGTGCCCGGGAAGTCAGGGCTCTCTGCATTGTGGACGACGGGGGAGGGTGGATGGGAAGCGGCAACGACAAGGAATTCGAGGGCCGGTGGGAGACAACGGAAGAATGGAGAGAAGAAGAGGGGACAGGTTGAGAAGAGGAAGAGAAGCACACAAAATTCTGGAGAAGCTGGAGAAAAAAAATAGAGACACCTCGGGCATAATTGGACGTCTCGGATTGGCTAAACTGCAAGTAGCCTAGTGCTCCGGTAAGTTCTCCAAACAGGATACATTCTATGCACTTCTACGGCACCCCGCCCTCGATCTGATTACATAACTTCTGGCAAGCTGCCGACGACGCCGACGACGCCGACGACTGCGCCAGTACTGCCTATTCGCGCGCCAACAAGCCCTTGGCGCCAAGTTGTTCCTCGGTCCAAGTCCAGAGCTTCTCGGCTAGCTTGGCGTCGCTGCCCAGGGCGCTAGGGCTGCCCATGCGAGCATAGGGCACGACATAACCACCCGAGTCTTTGGCGACAAAGTCCGGGCTGGCCGCAGCCCAGAGGGACGAGAGCGCACCAGAGGTCTCCGACGCGAGCAGGCCAAAGTAGTTGCCGTACGAGGTAGCGAAGCGGCGCAGCCAGGCGGGACCGAAGCTGTCGGCATCGGTGAGCAGGTTGGTCTTGATGACGCCGGGATGCAGCGACGCCGTCCAGACGGCGTTGGCATGTGGCGGACCGTAGAGCGTGTTCAGTTGGCGGGCGTGCAGCACGTTGGCGAGCTTGGACTGGCCGTAGCGGGTGCGGCCGTTGGCGTCGGGCATGGACGTGTCGGCAAAATGGATGCCGTCAGACGGCGCAAGAAGCAAATGGCCGTTAGAGGAGACGTTGACAATGCGAGCCGTGCCCGGCTGGCCAGCCGCGGCGGTACTCTGCAGCAGCGGCAGCAGATGATAAGTCAGGAGCCAGTGGGAAAGGTAGTTGGTCTGGGCCCGGCGTTAGTGGGGTTGCTTATTGGAAGGGCAAGCTAACCTGCCTGGAACTGCCCCTCAAAACCGTCGTCGGTCATGGCGTAGGCCGTGCCCATTATGCCGGCATTGTTGATTCTGCACTGTCAGTCTCAAGCTAGGCGGCTAGGGCAGGCGCCATGACGTGGGGACTGCTTACAGGCCGTTGAGCTGCGTTTCCTGAGCTTTCAGGGCCTTAGCGGCCGCGACCACGCTGGAGAAGCGCATCAGGTCCATCTCGAGGAAGCGAACGTCGGCGTCAGGCAGGCTCTTGCGCAGCTCGGAAATGGCCTCCTGGGCCTTCTTCTCCGAACGGGCGCCCATGTAGACGCGCGCGCCCTTGTTGGCGAGGCCTGCGACAGTGGAACGTCCACTGCGACGGTCAGCGGGAGGAGGGCGTTCGCTGGACATCTTGCGACAATGTGAACATGCCACTTACATGCCCGAGTTCCCGCCCGTGACGAGGAATACCTGGCCCTTGAGGCTAGGCAGGGAGTCGGCCTTGAACGAAGGCATGGTAAGGGTCGAGAAGGGTAAGAGTACGAACGATATAAATTTAACGTCAGGAATCCAATCTTGGAGGCCTTGTCGAGGAAAGAAAGGCCATCGACGGGAGAGCAGGCCTTCAGAGTACTTATACGCGCAAGGCACCCGGGCCATTCGAGGCAGCGCTGGCCTAAAAAGCGTGTTTGAACGGCCGTTACATCGTGTGTAACCGCCACGAACCGCCCTTCTCCGCATCACGTGTAAAGCTATCGCGCCGTCGTCGGTGGTCCTGCCCCCCCGGGACGATATTAGTGAGCATCTTTCAAAATAACCACAGCTTCTTCCACCCTCTTCTCTTTTTTTCCTGTGCATTTGCCAGGTTCTCCGCGACACGCCGCTCTCCCGTCCTTTTTTCTCTCTTGACACGCCGCCCCCCCCCCCCAAATGGCGACGCCCCTCCCCGTCGCCACAGTGAACCCTCCCCAGCCGTCTAATCGTCTGGCGCGCCAGGCTTGCTCGCATTGCTATCGGGTGAAGCGTAGGTGTTCACGTGAACGGCCTACTTGTGAACTGTGCCGACGGGGACGGCGGTGGTGCAAGTATCCGCCCGAGGAGATCGACTTTCCGGCAGACAGTCTGACGGAGGGCACATCGGCCGAAGTCAAGGCAGCTATGGCGGCCGCACTTTCCGCAATGTCAGTGTCAGCCACAGGATCCTTGGTGGGCGATGGTGCGGCAGGCACGGCTGCCGCAGGCACAGCCACTGCGGCTACGCCTGCCTTGGATGCCTCAGCAGTCGCGAATTCCACGGCCACGACTTCCATGGTCGCAGCTTCCACAGTTGCAGCTGCCACGGTCGCAGCTGCCATAACGGCCCCGGCGACAACAGCGCCCATCGGCTCGGCTCTTATCACAAGAGAAACCGCAGCTGTCGTAGCTTCCACACCGACAGCGGCTTCCACGGCAGTCGCGGCTCCCGCAACAGCCACACAGACCGTAGTCACCTCTGCCGCCAGCGTCACTACTCCCGCCTCATTCACTACTCCCGCCGCATTCATTACTCCCGCATCAGCCAGGACCACTTTCACCACCCCAACGGCCGCCGTGACGCCGACCTTTATGGTCCCTCCGGCTGCCTCGACCTGGACGCCAGCTGAGCTTCCCCCCATCCGCCGCGACCCGGCCACGACACTCTTCTTCCTCGACTCGTACTTTTTCGGCCTCAGCCGCGCCACCATTCGTCGCCCCGATGTCGACCTTCCCCCCGAGAGTCTCCAGCTACTCACCAATGAGACCGCCATTGAGCACGACGTGGCCGTCTACATGGCCCGTGTCCACCCGACCTTTCCCATCGGTTCGTGCTCTCCTCGGCTGCTTTGGCTTTTTGGCCTCTCGCTTTCTCACTCTCTCACCCTTCTCCTAACCTTCCAGTCTCCAAGCTGCGTCTTCAACTCGAAATAGCCTTGCCCAGTCGCCCGGTAGACACACTCTTCCTTCTGCTCGTCATCCGCCTCATCTGCCGCTCCATCGAGCCGAACGCCAATCCCGACACTGTCGCCCGCTACTACGACCACGCCAAGCGCTTTGCCGCTTGCGTCGAGGCCTCCGGCCTCCTCTCCCTCCGTCGTCTGCAGGCAAGCTTGCTGCTGGCCCACCACGAGATTGCCCAGGCCATCTTCCCGGCCGCCTACATGACCGTCGGTGCCTGTGCCCGTCTTGGCCAGTTGATGGGCCTCCATAGCCGCAACAATGCCATCCATGTGCCGCCGCGGCGAAGTAGGCTTTCTTCCTCCTCCTCTCGTCTTACCCCCTTCTCTACCCCAATACTAACCCTTCAGTATCGACGGTCGAGAGCGAGGAGCTCCACCGCATGTGGTGGGCGACCGTCATCTTAGATCGGTGTGTCCAGTCATCCGCTCCCCCCACGTTGCTTCCCTGCTTTCCCTGCTTTCTTTGCTCACCGCTCACCTCCAGCTACGTCACCATCGGACTCGATGACCGCCCTCTCGCCTGTCGTGACGCCAGACCAGACGAGCTTCTCCCTATGGAGGAAGCCGCTTGGGAGACCGGCGTGCGTCCCCCCCTCCCTCCATTTCTCAAGCATGTTTGTCTTACTGGCCCCCAATAGGAAGCCGCCGTCCGGCCATCACTTGCCGTCTCTGCCGACGCATTTGTCGCCGCACCCCCTTTTGCTCGAACGTGCCAGGCCGCCCATCTGCTGACCCGCGTGCTGCACCATATCAACGACACCGATATCATCTGCCACGAGGAATACACCATGTTCTACCGTGAGGCCCTCGTTCTGCACAACATCCTTGGCGCCTTCAATGAGGCTCTGTGGCAGGAACTGCTCGGGGCCGTCTCGGCCAGCAAGGCCAACACGCCCAATGTCCATCCGCCGGGCCCCCTCGCCACCGCCCTCTTCCCTGCGTTTGCACTGGGTCTCAGTGCCCAGCTCAGTTTCCTGGACACTCACACCTGCGTTGAGGTTGACCATTCTCGTGCCGCGGGCCTAGCCCTGCAGCTGGAGATGCAGGCTATCGCCCTCGATAGCCTCAAGGCCCTCACCGGCAAGGCCGCCGTCTTCGCCCAGCTGGTCAGCCAGGCCCTCGGCCCTATCGTCGATGGCAGCATGCCCCCCATTGTTAGCCCTTTAATCTCCAACGCACTTTACCAGACCGCCAAAAACGTACGTTGGGAACGCCCTCCACCCCCTCCCCTGCCCGCTGTTTGACTGACATGTGTGAAATCAAGCTCTTCCTCTACTATCAAGAGACGGGACGAGGCGATTTGCTTGGTGTGCTGCAGGAAATCAAGCTTGCTTTGCACCAACTGGGAGCATTGTGGCCCATTGCAGGTAAGCTGGCTGTCCGTCCTCCCGTCTGACACGCACTTACCTTCGGTCCAGAGCAATACCTCGCAATTCTGGATCTGGACTGCCTCCAGATTTCTGTGTGAAGTGCTGGTCATGGATTGGCAGGTGCGGCAGTGAACAGGATGCTGATGGACGAGAGCTGGGTGTATTAATATCTCATATCTACGGACGGCATCGACTACGCTCAATGCCTCTCCTCTTGAGATGTTGGCCCTCCAGGCCAATGCAACATTCTTCTCCGGTCCAGCTCTCAGGTTCTCCCTCACCAAATGCGTTTCAGTGCGAAATGAATAAAAAGCAGAAAATCAAGAGCAGCAAAAGCAAAAGAACAGCCCGAAAAACCATGGGCCAGTCTGGCAAATACCGAACCTTTTTTGACAATCCCAGATGCATCACCTCTCTCCTTAGCCAGCTTGGCTTCATTGATCTGGCCAACAGAGCAGCCCATCCTTGGGTCTGCTATGCACTCGTCATCATGCGCTTGCGCCGTTTCATCGTGCAACCACCTGGTTGCTCAGCCACCTGGCTGTTTTCTCCCTGTCCTGCCTGTCCTATCGTGTGTCGTGTTGTGTCATGTTGTTGTGGATTCTTTTTTTTGTAAAGTTTTTTTTTTCATGTGCTGTCGATCTTATACTCTTCGTGACTGCGAAGAAAATCGACGGGCATCGTCCATGCCTCTGACTCTGGGCGATGCGACGAGTCCAGAAACGGGGGGGATGAAAAGAGAACGAGAAAATTGAGGTCCTGAAAGCGAAAGTTTGAAATGGGCAAGATCTGAAATCTGAGAGCAAGATGAATCGACAAATGCAAAAATGAAAGGGAAAGAAGTCAAATCGGCGTGCTGAAACGAAGGCACGCCACGGGCAATTCTGGATACATTTCTGGGGGGTATGCAGGACGCCTGGCGGAGACTTGTCGCCTTGGTTTCTTCAAGAGTGTGACGTCTCAATTGAGCTGAGGCTGCATGTCCCGAGGCTCTCCTCCTAACATTCAAGTACCTGTCAGTTACGGAAACGTGGAAGGAAATGCGGTATGTCACCGACTCACAACTGGAACCATCAAGCCTGGAAAGCTGCCGCTTGGCGCGTTGGCAAGCTGGCCATACCCACCCTCACAGCCGGGGAGGTTATTAGCAGGGAACGCTCCGTCAAAAAAAGAGGTATCGCCAACGGCCACAACTGATTGGCCCGTGGCAGCGTGGCCAGACGCAGTGATCTGGTTAAACTGCGTCATTTGGACCATGAGCTCGTCGGAGTTCGAGTAGAACATGGCCGGCGTCGTGGATGGATCGATCTGGAAGTAGGTCACAGAAGGCGCGGTGGGAATTTGGGGCTGGCTTAAGATGGGATGGCTCATGTAGACGGGCGTGGGCGTCTGCAGATACGACTCGTCCATCTGGAGGTCAGTGCCATGTCATCTTGCCATCGACGCCGGTGCCGTGGCAACATACCGCGAGTGTGGGCGTCATGCCGTTGCTGCATCCCGTCTGGAGGCCACCAATGCTGCGACTGTTATTCTGCCCGTCACCAGCGTCGTCTGTGCTCAGATTCTCGTCGTCGCTGTCGTCGGCGGCCTCGTGCTCTCTGTCAGTATAGTCGGCGCCTTCTTCGACATCTTGAGCTTGCTCGGCACTGCCCTGGTCATCGTCATCCTCATAATTGTCCTCACCATCGCTGTCTTTGGGACTGGCACTATCCAGTGTGTCCTCCTCCTCCTCTTCCTCGTCGGAGTCTTCTTCCTCGCTCTCCTCTGCGTTGTCAATCGTCGCGTGGGCATGAGCGGGCGCCTCGTCGGCCTCGCTCTCGGCCTCTACAGCTTCGTCACTGTCATATTCCATATCACTGCTTTCAATATACTTCTTGATGCCGGAGGCCCGAGCTGGACGCTGGCGGCTGCGGATAGCCTTGGCCTCGGGAGAATAGTCGGCATCGCCATCAAGATCAGCGGGATCGGGAGAGACGTGCTTGACCTCAGTCTTCTTCTTCTTTTGGCTTCCCCGGCGTGGCTTGCGGGGGCTAGGGGAATCCAGCAGCTGGGCATGGTCAAAGGCATCTGGGAGATTGAACTTGCGGTCCTCCATCGGCTCGGAGAATGGCACGGGACGCGTGGTCGTGACGTCCGGTCCCTCCATGTCAGCACGGACATAGCCGCGAATGGTCGGATCGACCGGATAGCGCGAGCCAGGCTTTGGGAGGGCGGGCGGAATGAGATGGCCCTCGGCCACAAGGCTGCCGCGGAGGCGATTGAGGTACTGCAGAATCGCACTGCCCGACGAGCCCGGGTGCAGGCGATGGGCGATGGCATCCCAGGGCACTTCAATTTTGTGGCGCGCAAGCTCGTACTGCAGATGCAGGGCAAACTTGTCCGACATGCGCGGGCCTGTAAACGGCAAGTCAGCTTGATGTGCATTTTCTCTCAGCGTGTCACATTTTTCTCACGAGTCCAGACCACGAGATTGCGGCCCTCGTGGCGGCCGTTCTTCCGACGCTCATCCTGTCGCGGCGGAATGTGCGTATACGGCCAGGCCTCCTTCTTGCTCTTGGCCCGGCGCCTGGCACTCTTGGATGGAGTAGGGGAAGTGCTCTTGCGGGAAGAGCGACGCGAAGACACAACTTTGTGCAGTGTCTTCGACGAAGTGTCCGATGAGCTGGCATCCACAGATGTCATGCGTTCTTTCTTTACGCTGACATCGGCCTTGATTCCGGTCCAGTCTTTTCCCGAGGCCTTTGTGGCCCCTTTGGCCACTACGGCAGATGCTGTCTTGGATAGCTTTTTGCCTGTTCGAGTGGCCTTGACTACCTTTGAAGGGCTTGACCCAGGTGTCGTCTGGGCACGAGCCTGGGTCTTCTTGGCAGGAGAAGGTTTGACGGCCGCCATGGTTTATATATTCTGCGTAAACATCAGTTTTCGTTGCCTCGTAGGGTTTGCAGTAAACTGAAAAGATGGCGAGAGGCTTGTAAGGCAGACATATAACGGTTTGTAGACGATAGGAGACTGGCAGCAGACAAATAGAAATAACTATCAATTTCCAGGACACGGGTGACTTACCGATTCAAATTCCGTCTTGCGAAGTCAAGTCTTGGACCACAGATGCAAACAGAGGTTCTGATGGAAGTGTGCTGCGGGGATCAAGCAGTGACAGGGTGTGGGAAATGGGAATATGAACAGCTTGCTTCTTGAACCGCTGGAAGTATTCTGGAGCTCATATATATCCTTGGGATGTTCAGAGGTGTCAAGAAGTGATTGCGAGGGTGTGACTCTTTTTGTTGTCTGGTCGACAGGGTTTTGGCACCGCAATTCTGGCTCTGTTAATATTCGCATTCTGTCAAGGAATTTGTTCTGCGAGCTTCGAAATTGAAAACAATAACAAGGAAGAGAATCCTCACAGAACAAGCGAGGAAGAAACGAGGAAGATTGAACATTGGCAGTCGGACAGAATCCAAGCAGCAAAAACCAAAGCCTAAACATCTGTGCAATCCAAAGTGTTCGTGTAGGGAAGCTGTGGTGTTTGGGGACGGAGACTGTGATGGAATCGGATAGAACAAACCTTGCTCGAAAACGGTCAAAGGGATCTTGGGAGTTGACCCCCAAGCAGAATAGACGTGGCGTGGAGGGAAACTATCAAATGGCCGAGAAGCAGTAGTCAGGACCGACTGATCTCAGATTGATGATGTCTGGAGCACCAACGCGGACGATGTGAAGTCTGCCGTCACCAGCGCAACGAGAGAGAATGGATGGGTTGTTGGAAAGAACAGGATTGCAAGGGAGTGTGAAGGTGAGGGAGAGGTTGAGAAATTGTGGTGTGGGAGAAGGTGGAGAAAGGGAAATGGGAGTCTGCGTTACAGTGGAGGGAAAAGTGAGAAAGGAGTCAAATTGAGAAAATTATAAAATTCCAAAATTCCACGAATTCGTGGCCAAGGGCTTTGCCCTGAGTAGCTGCCCCAACGTCATCGTAGACACGGCAACACAGACTATCTTCGCAGCACCGGCCACTCTCCCCCATTTCTCTGCTCTACGCCGCTCCTTGCTGTTTCGCTACCGGTCCCGATGAGATTGAGTCCTCTCCTGGATCCTATCTGACTCGTACCTTCCTCAGGGTCTTGCGCCCCTTCCTTTTGTAGCTTTTATTTGATAGCACAAAGCCACTAGCTCCTGTGTGAGAAAAGTCTGTCACGAGAAATTGATTTTGTGTGCTTTTGGCCTGCGGTTCTGCAGAATCCCACAGTCTTGAAGCAGTACACTGCCCTTCTCGATAGCAGGTGTTGCAGATTTACATCTGCGCTCCTTTTTTTCTGGTAGCTCTCGTCGGTATATCTATGGCCTCGCTGCGTAAATTCAAACATGGGGAACAAGTGCATTTAAGCGAAACGCGTCTCCCGGGGAAAACAACACGACAAAGCCATTCTTTCAGCCCTCAAACTAGTTGGGAAAACACCCGTAACAGAAATAATATCCGTCTGTGCAAAACCGACGATCTATACGAAAGGGGCTTCAATTTGTGCCAGCATTTCCGTTCCGAGAGATGTGGTTACGCCATCCTGTCGATGCCGTTTTAGTAACCTGTCAATTTTGAAGGGTGCCCCATGGTTCGAACATCCTTGGGAAGGAAGCAAATACCTGTCCGGCTAGATTCCGTTTTCATTTTCGTCGGTGCTCTGAGCTTCCGTTTTGACTTCGAAAATGTAGTCACTGAAAGGCTCGTCGTTGGCCTCGCCGCCTTCGCGGTCTGAAAAAGTTGTTGCCAGACCGACCTCGGCCTCTTGTTTGATGGCTTCTGAGGCCTTCTTGGCCTTCTGACGGCTCGATCGGGGAGTGATACTTGCCTTTTTGGTCGTGGGCTTGCGGCTCGGAGTCTCGAGTTCGTCGTCGTCGTCACTGTCGACTGGGGTGTCGAGGTTACCCCGTTTGCGTTTGGTTGACCCCGGAGTATTTGGGCCCGTGCTTGCAGCCGTGGCACGCGATTTTTTGGGCGTGGAGACTGGGGTACCACCTTCACTTGGCAGTTTGCCGGACAATGCTTGCTTTTTGAGTCGCTCGAATCTCTTGGCACTGCACCGCGAAAAATGAGGTCAGCCCGCAAAGCGGGGATAGAAGGAAGCAATCTGTTAAGAAATAGAAAGAAACAGTTACGCACGCAGCAGCCTTGGACGCGATATTGAGCTCGGCAGCAACGGCGTCGAAATCGACCTGATCAAAATGTCAGCCGGCAAGACGTCGACTCGAAATTCGACACAGGCCTGTACCTTTCCGCCTGCCTGGCCATGCTTGATGCATGCCAGAAGAAATATGAATTTCTCCTCAGTCGACATTGTTTTGGCGTTTGTATTCGATGGGTTGCAGTTTGCTTTGGGTCTCGAGCTTGGGTCGTGGTGGTGGGAGAATAAACAAGAGAGAAGTGGAGACAGAGACGTGACAAGGTGGAAGCAGAGGACGCGTCAGGGAACAGAACGAACGTGAAAATTAGGTGAGGACGCAGATGCAATTAATTTTATTGCACGGGACCAAGGAACGTGAATTGGACTGGGTTGGGGGTAGAGGTCTTGGTAGTGAATCTGCGCGGGGGTCTTCGAAGTTGAGCAGCAGAAAATTCCCTGCTTTCACAATGCACGGTTTGAAATCCTCCCCTCCCCTCCTAAAAAGCACAGTGTACAATCGCTTGAAAGACAAGCCAAAAAATTACCTGCTCAAACCCAGAGGTACGTGCCGATTTCTACCTGGAAACGGGTGGGCGTTTGCATCAACCCAACACGCTGTCTGCCCATATTCCCGTCGAATGCAAAGCGACACCTTGTCTGACAACTTGTGCGCGTTGCTGCCACCGGGAAATTGTAACTGACGTCTTGAATTTCCAATCAGGGTTCCTCAACGGGCTAGAACATACCTTGCACGCCAAACCTGCACCACAAAACCAAGCACCCCGTCGATCTGTCATCGAAAAATCTGACGGTGCTAAGGCACGATGGCAGCGTCACCACGAGCTCTTACGTTGGTCCTCTGAAGCCCTCCGACTCCCGGGATTGGCCGCCTGATGTCTGCCCCCCGCAAACTGATTGTTCCCAGGCCGGATCAACGCTGACTGGCTCGGTCCGGGCCAATCCTCCGCAAGAGGGGCTTCCCCACGTCGGTCCTCCTGACTAAACCCTCGATGCTGGTCCTCCCGACGCCGATCCTCCCTATCAACATAAAGGATCATTTGGTTTCTGGATCGGAGGGGAGGGGAGCGAGCGCGTGAGTGTTCAACTTCCCGATTCGGACTGTCAATCGGGTTGGATATATCCTGCAGGGAGCCGTAAAGTGGAGCGACTTCCTGTGGCAGGGCCTGCCACTGCGGCTGCTGCCGTTGGGGCTGTTGCCACTGAGACTGCTGCCACTGAGGCTGCTGCGGCTGAGGCTGCTGCGGCTGAGGCTGCTGCCATTGGGGCTGCTGCCATTGGGGCTGCTGCCACTGTGGCTGCTGCTGCCAATGTGGCTGCTGCTGCTGGGGCTGCTGCCAATAAGGTTGCGGCGCGGGTTGCCACTGGGGCTGCTGGGGCGGCGGCGGCGGCATTGGCTGCCACTGAGACTGTGGAGGTGGCATCCATTGGGACTGTGGTGGAGGCTGCGACAGGGGTTGTGGCGGGGCTGCCGGCCCAGCCGGCCCCGGGCGGCAAGTGGAGCACCAGTCGCGACCACAGGAGGCGCATTTGGCGGTGTCCTTGTTGCGTCTGGCTTCTTCCATTGCCTTCGCCTTCTCTTCTTTGGCCTTTTTCCTCTCTGATTCTGATTTGTACAGATAAGGCAAACTGTTCTCTTCAAAGTCCCTGATTTGCTCAATGGTCATGGCCTTGAAAAATTCACCCAGCGTCGTCGGATTCAAGGGATCCACGTCCGAGTCTCGTGTTGAGGGTGCCATTAAAGAGACCGGGACCCAACGGAGAGTAGGGATTGACAAAGGCAGTTGCTTGGCGCCAATAGAACGTTCTTCTTCACACTGGCAATGTTTGATGACCTAGGTCTGTTGGTAGAGAGACCTTACAGAAGCGAAAACACTGCCGAGGTGGGGTTTATATATGCGCATCCAAAGAGAATCATATGCGGTGACAAGGCCTCTAGGGAAGCATTGCAAACAAGTCAAGTATGTGGAAAGCCCACTCATGTATCTTCGGTGCATTGAGAATCTGTGATTGGGGCCTGGCTATAAGTTCTCTCATTGCTGACACAGTTGTCCTATCATCGCATATGCCCTCCTAAACTCGTTTCCTTCCATCGTGCCGCACTGGCGATGCCATATCCTCACTGTAACAGTCCTCTATTGTGGTAAACCCATGCCATGTTTGATTTTTGCCGGACCCGGGAACTAAATGGGCGACCTTTTAATGTCGATCCTGAATGAGAATAAAGTTAGCTTCTAGAATTCCAGTCGCGGGTCTTGCGGAACGTACTCCGTATCGAGCTCGTCGAGAATGTCCTCACTAGTCTCGAAGCGGGGCTTTTTGGAAGGGCTGTTGTTCAGCTCATCGTCTGACTCGGCCTTGACATTCTTTCTCTTTTGAGTAGCCCTTTTCGGCTTCTTATCACTTTTCGGAGTGCCTTTGATTTTTGGCGTCTTTGGGGTGCTAGGTGCACTACCGTCAGGCGCGCCCCGTCTGAGCTTTTGAAGATGCTGGCTGCAAAAGGCCATTAGCAGGCAACCAAACAAGACGGCGTAGAAGAAAAAAGCGCGACAGGAACGGTAAGACTATGTGACGGCCTTAGGGGTGTAGCTGTAGCCCATCAAGAGGGCCCGTCGGGCGACTCCACAGATCCGCACGCCGCTTGGCGAACGAGTGTCGAATACGGGAAGTGAAAGGTCCATAAAGGGCAGTGTCATCGAAGAGTGACATGGCAATGGACATAGAGCGTGACGTGGCTGAGGAAGTAAACAAACGGAAATGGGGCGAGGCGTAATACTTGAGTCCATGGAAAGTGAAATTATAGCCACGCCCATTCATATCGGCAACAATCTCCTTGAGAGTGTCAGCCGTTGGCTTGCAGATGACCGACATGGAGGCAACAAGTGCCTTGTAAAGGCCGGGGGCATCCCAGTCTTGGCGATATATTGCAGAGGCCATGGTGATTGGGGCAGGAATGCGAGGTTGGATTGTGGAAAGGATTTGTGTTCAGAGCAAAAGGTAAAACCAATAGATAGAAGCAGAAGACAGAAATGGTCTGACAAGTTGGGGCGAAGTTGGTGTAGGATTGAAGGGAATCTGAGTTTGGGGAGTGGGCCCGAACAAAATAAACAAGATGTACCGGATTGCATCCCAGGTGATGGAGTGGCCCCTGCCTTCGAGATAGGCCACTATGAGCTGTTTCTGCTCGGTATTCGGGGGAGTGTAGTTGAAAAAGGCCTGGAGCAGGTCATCTTTCATAGGGCCTTCCCACTTCGACATGATTGTGGCATAAGAGTTGCAGAGGCGTGGTTTCGGAACGAATGAGCAGCAAGAGATACGTGTTGTGCGAGGAAATAAAATGAAGTTGGGGTTTTGGAGTGGCGAAATGAAATGTGGAGGAGAGTGAATGAAGCAGGCGAAAGGGCAAAACGGCAAAACGGCAAAGCAGCAAACAGCAAACAACGAAACAGCAAAACATTAAAATATAAAAACAAAAACAGAGCAGAGCAGTACCGAATGCCGTTCCAAACAACGTCGTAGCCGCGCGATTGCATCTCCTTGACAATCTGTTCCTTGTGCTGCTGCGACAGGTTGGCTGGACCGGTGACGGCGAGCATGACCATAAACAAGTCGAGCGTGGACTCGGAATCCCACTTGACGGGCATGTTTGGCGGCGAGACTGATTGATGTTGTTTGGGGGATAAACGGACGAATGGAAGAAGAAAGAGATGTGGAAGATGTGGATTAAGAATGGAAGACGGTGAATGCGAGAGGAAAGTGGGCGAAATATGAAGCGGTGGCACACAAATGGCCCAACAGAAGCAAAAAATCAGATAAAATTGAAAACATGGCAAAAAGAAGCAAAATAACTTGCCGAATGGCCTCCCAGGTAAAATCCTGGCCACTGGCCTTCATAGACGCCATGAGCACGTCTGCGTGCTTTGCCAGCGAATTTCCGTCAACGAGGAGAGCCTGCACCAAGGCGATACAGAGGGCCGTATGGGCCTCGGCGTCCCACTGGAGCTGTCAGAAGCTGTCGAAGGTTGATATTAGGGCTGGAGATGTCACCTTGCTTGTTTTCTCTGTCGAGGCCATTCTGTAATAGGTTGGAGAGACAGGGTAGACACGGATGGTTAATGAGGATGGGGCTAGGTGTAGAGAAGAAGCTCAAAGGTGGATTCAGGCACAAGTGACACAGAAATAGAGAATGATTTGTTGGCAAATAAAATAGTTCCACAGTAGTTTTACAGCAAGAAGCCTCTCCCCGGGTCCGGCCCTTTTTGGCACCTGGTTGTACTACAAATAGCAGTCATAATCACACTTCATTAAAGCCCAGAGTCACTGGACCAAGAACTCGTCCCATCGCCGCAGCGCCTGCTGCCCGTTGCTATGCCTCCCCATAGCCGAAGCTGTTATGGTCAGTGGCCAGCCAAGCTCGTATCACGTGATGACAGAAAACTCACGTAGGCGGATATTGACCCACGGACGGGACGTTGTTGTGTTCATTCAAAACCGTCAGCATGGCGTCGTCCTCAAGGCTGGTGCTGGACGCCAGCTCGAGTTTCCGCCGCTTCGCGCCGGGGCCGACATGGTTGCCGTCATCATCGACGCCCAGCTTGACGACGCCCATAATGTCGTCGTCGTCGTCACCGGCCGCGTCCTCGAGTGACTGTAGCGAAGATGCCATGTCGCCGAGCGTTTGCTGCAGGAGATGTGACGCTGGAGGAGTCATGGTGGCGCCGGCTAAAGCGGCCATGGGCATCGAAGGCGGCGGCGGAGGTGGCAGTCTGGCAGCCAGTGTAGTTGCCATCGATGGCGGTGGATGCGGATGAGGCTGGTGGATGGACGACGGCGACGGTACCAGCAAAAGATGTGAGGCTGCGGCACCAGCATCGGATGCGGCCGGATCGACGCGGCCAGCGCCGACGGCTCCGTTGACGCCGACGACCAGGTCGACCGGACCGACGGCAGCTGAGATGCCCAGGGCCGGGTCCAGGGCCGGGTCCAGGGGCGTATCTGGGTCTGCCGCCGACATATTGTCGTCGATCACCGGCCCTTCCGATTGCGTTCTTAGCTGCGTACGGCCCGGACCCGGCCGCCGCGTGATCGGATTGCGGTAAGGGTCTGCCCTTTGGCGAGCCGAGCCAGGGTATTCGGGCCTGTTCTGGGCGCGCCGTAGGCCTTGGAAGTGCTGTCTGTGGACATTCTCTTGGTTAGATGTGATTCCGCTTCCCATTCCGCCCCTCCCATCCGACCTCCTCTTGCCGGTCCCCTCGCTTGTTTTGCTAACATAGGACGGTACTTTCTCGAGCCAGCTGCGACGCCGCGCCGACGACGGAAAAGACTCCCAGCTGCAAAAAGCATGGCCGTCATCGCTGGGGCTCGCCACAACCCTACTGTGGCAGCCCACATCCATGCCGTCCTAGGGGTGCAGAGCTATTTCGCTGGACGTACCGACAGCCTTCATTTGTGAATCCATAACCGAGACCTCGCATCTGGTTCCCCACTTCTGTCCATTCTGCGCCGCTGATCACGCCAACGTTTTTCACGGCTAGAATCATGAAAAAAAGGTCCTTGTCCGCCCGTTCGTTCCAGTTCTTATTCATCTTGGCGGATCGCTGCCGTTGCGCTGGCGAAACCTGCGATACTGTGGTACAAGTTTCTCTTTGACGATGTTATTTTCCACTTTAACCACGTGATTTTCCCACCCAGCCAAACACCGTCGTCCAGGTGGGGGCCTGTTGCCTAGCAGTTTAATTGGCGACCCACCGGTCATGTGCCCAGGCGTCAATATCGCGGCCAGAGGAATTAAATAGTGGACGTGGCGCGTCGCACCCAGTTTTTCATTCCCAATTTTTCCCGTGTTTGCTTCCCCTCCACTCCCTTCTTTCGCCGCGACATGCCGACGCCCCCCCCCTGTGAACTTTCTCTTTTGGCCGTTCCTCTTGCCTTATGGCGCGGCCTTGTGCTGTTTTCCCGCGTGAGGATGGCCTTGATGCCTCGTCAGGCGACCAGCTCGTCTTTCCCAGTAGGTTAGGATTTCGTAACCGTCTTGTTTCCGACACCCCGTCCTCTTGCAGCCGGCCTTCCCAACGGTATTTTTTTCTTTCAGCCATGACTCACGGCTCCCGTCCGGTGTTTCAGCCGCCCACTTCTCTTCAACTGCGGCATGCACCCCTGCAGAAAACCACTTAACACGAAAGCCCGCGTCCCACCCACTTCGTTTTAGCGCACGATGGCCTCTTTCTCCCTCCTGTGCCTCCTCGGCCACATTGCCCAGGCAACCACTGCCTACGGCTTCTCGTTCCTGTCTCACACATACGTGGTTTGCATCGACCCTTGACCTATTTTACCTAGATCTGCAAGGGACGAATCGCCTGCTCCCAACAAGACCATACATCTCACGAGTAGACTCCCCATCTTCCTTCCTCACCCCGCTCGTCACTGATCTCTTTTTGCCCACTCTGCCTATTCCATCATGTGCTTCTCCAAGCCTGCTGCAGGGGCTGTATCTTAGCTCGCCGTATACACGTAGACCCCAATTCTGCCTTTTCCTCCCACCCACACTACAATTCCGTGCGCCCCGATTTCGCCCTATTTTCCTTTTGTTGGCTTCCTTCGCTGCCCTGTTCTTCTATTGGTTTCCCATCTCCCCATCGGCACCACTAATCGCCCCTCGCTTGGTCACTGCCTTTATTTTCTCACATACCTCTTCAGCCTTCTCGTCCTCTCATCCTACATAAATCCGCCCTCCACCCTACAGTCGCCCGTTTGACGCCAGCCTTTTGACGGTCGTGCTCTGAATAGCATTCGCAGCTATGGGAACTGCCAGCTCTGGCGGAGGTGGCTCCGGCAGCACCAGCGGCACCGACAAAGCCATAGCCAGGCTTCTGTATGCCATGCTGCGACAAAAAAGCCTCAAAGATGTGAGCACATCTTTTTTTTTCTGCACACATGCCTTTGATCAAAATTCTTACCACTTCCTATACCCAGATCGACTGGAACCAAGTTGCTCGGGATCCTGCCTTACTCGAGGATATATCCAACGGTCATGCCGCACGCATGCGCTTTTCCAGGTTTCGGACCACTGTCGAAAACCAGACAAAGTCCCGTCGGAGTCGGCTTTCCAGCGGCTCCACGTCCTCGACGACATCGTCTGGCTCGGCCTCGTCCATCACTAGTTTCAGAGTCACAAAGCCCACGTCGGGTGCTCCAAAAGGGCTGCGGAGCGTTTCAGGCCAGAGAAGAACAGCCAGTGGAGAGCAGGAGGCCATGCTGAAGAAAGAGGATCAAGATCAGGACCAGGATTGCCAGGATTTCCAGGACGTGGATATGGACACTTCCCCCCCGTCGTTGCCACTGTCCCCCCCCAAAGAGGATTTGCCTGTCATTCCAAATGTCGGGAAGAGGAAAACCAGTGCCACGCCCAAGGCCAAGATGGAAGGCATGGCAACCCCCCAGGCCTCTCCTCCCCCGCAACTCCCGTTCTTTCTTTCTGGCCATTCTGGATACGGCAGCCATTCCCTTGTGCGCAACCTCTCCTCTGGCTCGGCTCCTGATGTCCCGTCACAACTCCGGATGAGACATCTCACTCCATGCAGCGACATTGGCCACACAACTGCGCAGGCGGCAACCGATACGTTTGATTTTAATGCAGGCTCCGTTGCGGCCGCTCATTATCGCAGCAGTGGATGCCATGCGCCGGCCTGGATGGTGCTGCCTAACCACCAGAGCCACCCGCAGCCACACTTGCAACAGCTGCCTTCTCCGTTTTCTCCTCCTGTGGGTGTCTTTGATATGTCTACCTCATTGGATCGAGCTGGCCTTGCGGCAAGCCATTTTTGTCCGGCCAACTTATATTTGCAACATCAACCGCCGTCGCAACAGGCCAACATTTGCTTGCCGGGCTATGCAACGGAGCAAAACTTCCCACACGGCAGCGAATGGGGCACACTCCTTGGCGATGAAAACCAGTGCCGCGGCGAGCTTCACAATATCTGAGATGGACACGAGTTCACCCATTACGAATGTGTTTCCATGGGAATTTTACGCTGAATTTAACACGCTGTCATGTCATGGATCTGCATTCTTTATTTTCATGTTTTGTTGTCTCCAAATTGCAGTCCACACAATCTGCTCTGTTTCCATTAGCCTCTTCTGAGAAGAGGAACTGCCTTAATTGTTTTTTTCTGTACTGAATATGTTGCTTATGAGAATTTAATTCCCTCAAAGTTTGTGTAGCCTGTGAACATCCATCCGAAGGCAAAGCTCAGGTGGATTCTGAAATTGACGTCACGTTGCCTTGTCGCAGTGAATCATCCCAATCTCTCTCTCTGTTCTATAATCCTTCTGTGAAATATTTCTCCAACTATCCTTCCAATTTCAGAAACAGACCACTAGATATTTGTACCCATTCCATTCTATTCCGTTTCTGCCTTGTGGACCACTGCGCACCTTCCTTCAACAAGAGCCCAGCGACAGTCATTTGCGCAAATACCATTTCATACTGGGTCAACACGCTGCAAAAGCTCTCCATGCTCTTTTCTGCCTGCCAAGACTTCCACTGAGCGGCTGTAATTTGATACATCACCATGGCCCAAGAAAGTAACCCAAGCAACTCCCGGGAACCCTCGCCGGAATACAATTTCCCGGAGCCCAACCCGCAGGAGGCCATGTTCTTCTTTAACATTATCAAGAACGTGACGAACCAGCCTGATATCAACTGGGACAGTGTTGCTGTCGATTCTGGGTTCAAAAACGCCGCCGTTGCAAAGGTGAGTCTTCTAATTCAACTACTCAGATCTCTTAGGAGCTTTCACTCGGATATCATCTCATGAACTTTCCTACCTAGAAACGATTCTACCAGATCAAACAGAAGCTGGGACTCGACAATAACCGGCCCGGTAGTCCTCCCAGGCCCCGCAAAGCGAAGTCTACGGGTGCGTCTGCCTCCGGAACGACCGACGAGACTGCGAGCAGTGATCCTACTCGGAAGCCATTGGCGTCACCGCGAGTGACCAAACGCCGCAAGACCTCCGTAAAGACCGAGAAGCATGGAAACATTCATGAGCTTCAGGCCCAGCCTGGCCACTCGCATGCGATGACAAGCGTCAAGGCCGAGGATATGGCCTGTTGATACAAGGGCGGCTGGAGGAGATCGCGGTCAGATTTGAAAAAAGAGGGGTGCTCTGCAGCTTATCATATGTGTGTTCTAGAGAATGCTTGTAGATGTTGACAACCTCTAAACGACATTATTGCCCCAAAACTAATGAACTTGAAGACATTCGCAGTGCAGGGCGAGTCCACTTTAGAGTGGGGCAGCAAAAAAAACGACCCCCCTGGGACTCGAACCCAGAATCTTTGCCAGCTTTGTTCGACAGAACCGGAAAGCAACGCCTTACCATTAGGCCAAGGGGCCATTGGACATTGAGATTAGTCACCAGTACAAACATCTTTAGCAGGACATTCCTCTCATGACCAAAACGCAATATTTTGCTAGCATCTGTAGTTCCCTGGTCTTTGTTCTCTTATTTGATGTAGATTTTCAAATTGGCACATCTATTCTGTTTGATCCGCTGACCCGTTTCAAAAAGCAAAACTATCGACGCCGAGAAAGCCTGCGCTTTGGTGGTTTCCGTAGCTAATATTTATTTTGGCTTCCGCCCACTCGATTTCCCACTTGCCTTGCTATTCTTGGGCTTAGACGTTCCGTTGTCCTCGACTTTCTTCTTAGCAGCCGAGTCGCGGAGTGTCTGTCCCTGACCAGCAAAATGAGGCTGCTTCGCATGTCCGGCCGCCTCCTCTTCTTTCTGTTCTTTTGTTTTGACAGGCCGAACGTTATAGCCGAAAAAGAGCTTATTTGGCGCGAGTCGGAGAGGCATGGGTCCGCTGGTTCGCCGTACCGTGCCCACGGCACCTGCAGCGCTGCTTGGCGTCCCAACCCCTGATGGAACTGCCTTTCCCGTGGCAGCCGCTCCAGTCTTGACCTTTTTTGGCCCTATCCGATGGCCCTCTCCTCCAAAATTGGTTGCCCTCAGTGCATCTGAGCCTGGTGCCATAGACTCGTAGTTGATGGCCTGCGCCATAGTCCCCTGATTATGCAAAAGGCCACCTGCCGAAGCAGGGCCATTCCTCGGTGTGTTTGTTCCGCTGCCCTTGACGCGTTCTGGCTCTACATAGCCGACAGGGGCCTCAAACTCAACCGACACGTCTGTCTCCAGCATGCTGACACCCATCTTCTGGGACTCAGGCTTGACTTCGAGGACGGCCACGCTATACACGTCTCCATTATACTCGAAGTCGAAGATGTCGCCCTTTGTCAAGGTGGCGAAGTTGCGGAATGCCCGTTCTAGGACGGCCTTGGGATCGCTAATCTCAAGGAAGGCCGGCGATTGTGGCTGAAGCTTCACCATACGTGCAAGCTCCAGGGATGTCGTCTTAATTTGGATCATGTCACCGACGTCTAGCTTTAGCGTTTCCATCATCTGAGAAAGACACTGGTTAGCGTCGCGGCCATCACACATTGCTACCTTTGCGTACCCATTGAGGCAGATAGGCCCGGCCCTCCTCGGCAACAAACTCAAGCACACCACAGTGGGAGAGCTTCTCCCTCTCTGCATTCACAAGCTCCATCAGAAGTGGCCACTGAACGTGTAGTCGGGACACCTTGTCTAGTGCGGACGGCGGAAGCAAGATCTTGGAGCCGTAGTTAAGCTCTGGTCGCTCGGCGCCCGGCGCCATGACCATGGGATAGCATCGATAGAATTCATCGAACCGCATCGGCACCGCACCACGACCATGATGGGGATTCCGCGGATCGAATCCATAGCCGGGAGCGAACTGCCGCAACGAGCGTCAGCTTGTATCCATCTTTCACGGGGTAAAGAGCTTTATCGCCTTACCATGTTTGCTGCACCGGGTTGTCTTGTATAGGGATTCTGGGAGGTGGACAGCTTCACAGGTAGAGCGGCAGGCGACGACGTCGCGAGAATATTCCGACGTATCTGATCGAGGCTGTTGACGGGAAAGATGAGTGCATGCTATGGTATAGAAGCGTTGCTTCTGGAGGCAGCTAGGTTATGACGATTCGGCCCCACTAATAACCACCAGTGAGGGGCAAGTATCAGCAGGGCGGTGAGTGGCAAATGGGACTCGCTTTGGCGGGACAGGCTAGATGCACGCCCAAAATGTGCACCAATTGCTTTATACACGACGGCGCACACTTGGCCTGCCCATCACCGAACTGCGCTTTGCGCCCCTCTGGCTGAAACCGGCTGTGTCCTCCAGCTATAATCAAATTTGGAGAAGTATGGCATCGCGATATTCTGCAGCACGGCCTAAGCGCGCCGGAGAGATTTTTGCCCGTCAACTTCATGGCGCGCAGAGCATCGACGACGAACCGGACAGCGCAAACTCCAAGAAAGTCAAGTTTGACGTGCGAAACCCATCGGCCCTGGTACCGGACGCGCGGGAAGAGGATGAAGTACTAGAAGCCGACGTGATTGGAGTTGGGACGGCAGCGACAAAGCGTGGAGCCGTCAACATTGACGGGTACGATTCGGACTCGGAAAATGAGGCGTTCAACGCGCGGGCAGAACAGCGCAGCAAGACGACAGGCAAAGGCAAAAAGTCGGGCAATGATGTCAACTTGATTGATCAGCTTGAGAACTACGATAGCCGCCTCAAGGAGGATCTTGATGACGATGGCAAAGGAGACGACGACGACGACGACATGTTTGCGGAAAAAGACGAGGACGAAGCTGATGGAGAAGATGGCGATAAATCTGGAAAAGGCAGCACGGGGAAAAAATGGAAGGAAGTGAGGTTCCTCGACAATAGCAAAATCGAAGGGCAGGAAGACACCAGCAAAAGCGGCGGCCATATCCGCCTGGATGACTTGTCGAGTAGCGACGACGAGGACGTGGAACAGGAGATATTGGAAGAAGGCGTCGACGCAGAGGTCGGCCCAGGCGGACTTAAGAAGCATGCACCCAAGATCGAGGCGTTCAACATGAGGCAAGAGCAGGAGGAGGGTGCCTTTGACGAGACGGGCAATTACATTCGCAAGGCTGCTGACCCAGATGCCGTGCACGACCGCTGGCTCGACGGCGTTAGCAAGAGGCAGATGAAGGAGGCAGCTGAGGCGCAGCGGCAGCGCGAGGAAGAGGTGCGGCAGCAACGGAGAAAAGACGACAGCATCCTCGTCTCTGACCTTCTTTCCTCTCTCATCACGAGGCTAGAGCGGGGCGAGACGTCGCTAGAAGCGCTAGCGCGTCTAGGCAAGGGTCTGAACAAGAACAAGGCGAAGCGGATACCAAAATGGAAGCTGAAGAAACACGCCGGATCGTCAAACGAGGACTCGATGGATGTCGACAAGGATAAGGCTGCGGAGAGCCCCGAGCAGCTGAAGAGAAAAGCGGACATTGACGAAATCACAGTGGCCGCGGATCAACTCCTGAACCGGGACTATGCAGATATCTATGACATGGAACGAGAAAGGCTGATGCGGGAGTACCGCGCCGAAACAGGGGAGCAGTGGGTGGAGCTACCGCCATCAGAAGAAACCAGTGGCGCGGCGGAGACGAGCGCATGGGAGTATAGGTGGACCGACGGCCGCGACGGCGGCAAGATCCAAGGGCCATACGACGGACCGACGATGCAGGCATGGCAGGATGCCGGCTATTTCGGCAAAGGCATAGAGTTCCGTCCGACGGACGGAGGGGACAGCTGGCAGGACGTGGTCTCTTTCGTATAGATGTTGTGCCCGAAATCGATGCTTCGCGGTCTTGGCTCGAGTTGCAATTCTTTGGATTTGACTATCCGCGCAACTAGCTATGACTTTGCACCCCATTTCGCCAGAGCACCTTCCCAGAAACTCAAATTTATAATAAGCAAAAGCGAATTCCATTTTACCCTTTCCCCCTCCAGTCAGACGGATATGTAGAGCCGCAACCTAGCCTCCCTCGCCGGAAAGCCTGCTGCTTCCACGTCTAACTGACATCCATCCGGTCTTCCTGACCGTTTGCTGCCACGACAAAGTCAATACTGCCGTCGTTGCCGATCAATCTCTTTTCCGACTCCTTGACAAACTTGACGCTCCGTACCGGGTCGTAAAACAGGCGGAAGCTGCGCTGCACATCTTCGATGGACACCTCCTTGGCACGCCGCTTGGCACTGACGAGCTGCGATGTAGCGATCAGGTTGCTGGCGTAACGCAGGCCGGTCTCCTGGCCGATCTTGGTAAGCAGAGCCAAGGCGTCCGGCGTCAGCTCCACCTCCTCCTCCTGTGCTCGGATGCTCAGGATCTTGTTGATCTCATCGGGGCCGTACGGCTGGGTTGTGATGATAGAGATGCGATCCAGAAAGTCGAGCGGCAGGCCGTGCGGGCTCTTGTAGTCGGTGCCGCGGATCCGCGACTGGCCGCGGTTGCTGGCCATAATCACAATGGGCGCCAGGTCGACCTCGAGGGCGCGGTTAATGTAGGAGAAGCACTCAATGTCCAGCATGTGAACCTCGTCGATAAATAGCACGCCGGGCACGATCTCGGCCTTGCCCTCCTCCTTCCATTCAGCCACCTTGGTGTTGATCTGGTCCCGGATCTCGCTCCGGATCTCGCCGGTGTCGCCCGAGAAGAGGGCGAGGAAGCCCTGCGTGCGCGAGTTGATGACGTCAATCTCATGCAGTGAGACCGTGTGCACGACCTCTCTGCGCTTCTGCAGCTCGCCCTCGGGACACTGCAGGAACTTGGTGTCGACGCCCATGGCGTCGTAGTCGCGCGATCGTGCGTAGGAGCGCCCCAGCTTTGTGATCTTGCCCGACGACTTGTCAATGGAGACAATATCGCCGGCCATGACGCGTTCCTTGGTCATGGCATCGATCATCTTGCTCCCCATGTCGTAGATGGCTTCCATGTCGGTGGTCTTGATCGTCAGCTTGCCCTGCTTGGCGCCTCCGGTCACGCTGCGGTCGATCTGGATCTCCACCACCTCGCCCTCCATGATCTCACTCTCCTCCTTGATACGGATGCCGATGGATTTCCGGAATGCCTGCGTGAGCGCTTCCGTCTTGGACATCTCCAGTGAGAAGATTTCCGACGAAGCGAGCGAGGTGAAGGGTACGTCGGCGCCTAGCGACTGGGCCATGCCCATGGCGATGGCGGTCTTTCCGGTGCTGCAGAAGCGCGTCAGCAAGCGGTATCACAAGCATGTCAGACAAGGCGGCGGCGGCTGACCTGGGAGGCCCGGCAATGAGGACGGCCCGGCCAGCGATCTTGCCCTGCTTGATCATCTCTAATATCACGGCGGCGGCCTTTCGCGCCTTTTCCTGGCCGACAAGGCCCTGCGACACCGCGCGGGGCTCTAGGGTGTCGGCATCGACCCCGAGTCCGCGGATATGTGAGTGCGCGGCGATGAGATTGAGGCCCCGGAGCTCCTTGCTCTCCGAGGTCGTTAACACGGTCTGCGAGGCAGGAATTAGCTTTCGCGAAATGCCGCGCTCGATGGCAGCGTGAACACGTACTGTAGTCATCTCGAGTTCGGCAGCGTTCTCTGGAGGTGCGCAGACGCGTAATCTCTCTTCGTGGAGTCTGCCGCTCACGTTGTGGTGATAGCAGCCAGGAGGGCGTTGCGACGACAAAATTTTGGGTCTTTGGTGGTATGCAAAACGATTGGACAGGCTAGAGCGCGATCGAGGTTCTCCACAACAGCCAGTTGTCAAGAATTAATTAGAGGCAAGATACCGCAATACGAGTACAGAGTACAGAGTACTTATGGCCCTGGACGCCCCACAAGCTACGCTCCAGAGCACGTTAAATGCTAACCGCCCTCCTAACTACAATAATAATCGCAGAATCTCGTCGCGCGTGCTCTGTCTCAGTCCCGCGCTTCTCTCAACCCCAGTCGGCCTTCAAATGCACCTGGCAGCCTCCTCTATCACCATCGATCGGCTCCTTTCCCGAATTTCTGTTTCCGCCCATAGGCTTTGCCCAGCCGGGGCGCAAGACCTGGGCTGGCAAACGGGGTCCTTTGACGTTCACCTCACAAAACCAGCTCTTGCGCCAGACTATTGGTAGGCGCCCTTTGTCTCGGACGAGCAGGGCGGGGCCTCGCAGACACATACTCGTACACGGACCCATTCCAATACGGGCCTGCCATGGCATATTCAGACTACTATCAATCTCGACGTCGGGCGCCCGACGACCTCATCCCGCGCCGAGACTCGCTACCAATGCCGCGGAGGCCAAGGGACGATAGCCGCGACCGTTCACGAAGTAATAGCCGACCCTCTGATATGGAACAGGAGCCATGGCAAAGGGACCGCGACCGGAATGGCCGAGACCGGGGCCGCGACAGTGAGCACGAGTACGTGCGGGATCGCGAGCGGCATGCATACGACCGGGATGAACGTCGCCGGACATCGGAAGAACCGGCAAGAGGCAGGGCACCAGGAATGTCTGGGCAGTCCAGGTCCTCCAGCCTCCGGGAGAAGCCTTTATGTAAGCCACATTATCCTGTACCCTGTTGAGGGTCATAACTGAATCTAAGGTTTGGGCACAGTACCGGAATCGGCAAGACCAGAAGCAGACAAACGACAAGCCGCAAACGCTGGCACGCAGCGTACAATGGCGGCGCCGTCAAACCCCACGCGGCCCACCCCGGCTGGCTCGTCGGACACGACCGCACGGCCTACACAACGGCCTGGAGCCCAGCTGCTGATTGGCATATTACAAAAGTGCAGAGAACTCGGCGAGCTCGAGCATGAAACAGGCATCATGGACTTGCAACTTCGGAGGCGGAAGGCTCAGGCGCAGGTGTCGCTTCAAAATGAATCCGAATACCCTGAGGCGTTGAGGCTCCTGCGTCCAACGCGAGACACACAACAAGCACAACGGCTCGAGCTGACCAACAAGGCCCAAAAGGTTAACGAGAAACTGACCCGACTTTGTGACCAGCTCCTGGCCGAGATCGCCCCAGCTCCTGGCCATGGTCCCAATGCGGCCAAGGGCACACAAGAGAAACAGGAGAGTTTTGCACGTGACCTATCCTCACTGCAAAACCAGCTGCAAGCGCTATCCTCCCGACAAAAGGAGGATAGTGAGAAGCTGAAGGATATCGATAGGCTTAAGGAAGACAATGTGCTCCTGAAAGAAGCCAACATGGAGCTCAAGGGGGAGATTGCCAGCCTAAAAGAGGAGGCTGCTTCGAGACGGGATGATGCAGCCAAGCAGGCGGACCTCGTGGCCATATTGAGAGACAGGCTCGATGAGTTACACACTACCAGTGCCAAAATTCAGGCCGATGTTGAGGCCAAGGTGAGCCGCCTCGACGCAAGGACCATCGAGCAAGGTACCAAGCTGGTCACTATGGGGGCAAATATACACGGCCATGATGTGCGTCTCTCCGAAGTCGACTCCATCAACGCGCATATGGCCGAGCTCGTCACTCTTGAGAGAAACGTGGTTCAGGACATCAGTGAGCAGAGGGAAGCCGTGTCAAAGCTGTGCAATCGGCTGGACGTCCTTGACGCCAACACGAAGACGGCAGCAGCAGCCAGTAGCCCGGCAGCGGAGACAATAACACCTGCTGCGTTTCCTGGTGACGACTTTACTAGCGTACGCAACGAAATCGGCAAGCTGGGTGAAAGAGTGACGGGTCTGGAGGCTCTCAAACAATCCATCACAACGCTTCAAGAAACACAACAGCAGATTATCGTGGACCAGAACTCCAATACGTCAAGGATTTTTAAGGCTCATGACAGGTTGTTCGTCGAGTTTGGTGAACTTCTCAATCGCGAGGCGGCTGCTAGACGCCAAGATCGGGGCCGAGCGACCACCCTCGATCGGCGGTCCGACCCATCCCCCACGCCGATGGTGGCCTTGTCACAAGAAGGACAGGGGCTGGCGGATCAAGGTCAACTGCGCCCTGGATCAACGCTCAGGGTTTCACGATCACCCTCTGTACAGCACACGGCAACACCGGGAGCAGAGACCATGGCGCAAACCGCAATGCCGGTAGTCGGCGGCAACGGTGCTGCGGTCGACCTGGATGCCCTCCAGGCCAAAGTGCGCGCTATACATTCGAATCTGAAAACTACTGAAGCCGAACTGAACGAGAAGTACAACTCGCTGCGAATGATGATATCAACGCTAGATACGCAGTTCAACAACTTGACGACAAAAGAGCTGTTCACTGCCATCCTCGGCTATATGGAGCGGATGTCCCCAAGCACACGACAGCTGCAGCAAGAACTGGTCGAATTTAATGACCGGCTTCGTCGCATGGAGCAGACTGCGTCTAAGAACGACGCGGCCGGGGCACCTAAGAGAAAGCCAATTGGCGATACCGACGGCAATGTCCGTGGCCTTACCGATACACTCTCGTGCAAACGGCGGAGGACAGGTAGCGAAGGCATGCCAGAGAGCGGATGTAATGATACGGTACCTAGATGAGGTTGGCAGCCCGGTCTTGGGATCTCGGGTACAGCCGTGCCGCGTCCATTTTTTTTTGAGGGGGGCATCAGCACGGATAAGGCGTTGGGGCTTCAGTGCTACACGAGGACATCAAGAACAGGCATAGATGAAGTGCCGAGATGTGATGTTAGCGTCCTATTGTCTCTTTGAATTTCCACAATATCCTGCACAAGAGACGCGTTGACTATAAGTTACGCCTTAGTATTAATGATCTTTATTAGTCGTATTCTGTGCCAGCGCAAGGACCGTAATACGATACGACCCGTGTGGGGACACGGAATCTATGGACACAGCCGACAGTTCGCTCTACTATTTTACTGGTCAGCTCAGCGCCCTAATAACGGCAAGTGCATCACCACGCTCTTTAGCACGGCCACGGAACTTTGCACGTTGGAAAAGGAGTACAGTGAAATGGATAGGGAAGCGGAAAGTAAGAGCAAAAGGACATGCTGTCAGGGAGAATACTCCACCAATCCTCGGGGTTCTGTCTGTTTGTTCCTTCTGTTTTGTGTTTATCCGCTCCGCAGCGGTAAGGGGTAGCTGATTGGCTAGTTGGCTCACCTGTCTATTGCGCCAACTCACAAGCCCCCCCTCCAAAATAAGCCCACTCCAAACGCAATAACCACTACTGCCGCTACTCGTACACTACCAATACCCATCCATCCCATCTGCATCTGCATATCGCCTGCGCCGTCGCATTCCCATCCCACGCTATCACTCCATCAACCTCACACACCTCTCATTTTTTTGGCACTCACGCCGCCAGAATCGCATCATCGAGTCGTCGAGGACTCGAATGGCCGCTCTCTTTGGCCGATGAATGCGGCGCCCTGCCACTCTTTTCTTTTCCTGATTCGCGACTCGGCTGCGCTGTTGGCCCCGGCAGCGGCGACATCTCCACGCAGAGCTCGGACGCGGGTGCCTCTCCCTAGCGCTGATAGCAATACACGTACGTGTACGCGAGATGGATGCGAATTGGATGCGTGTGCCGAGGGTCCTACGGCTTTGCGAATGCTAACCCGCGTGCGCGATCCCAGAGTCCCCAGCAGCCCAGGCGTGACCAGACGCGACGATCGCATCGTGGCTGGCGAGGCTTGGCAGGACGAACTGCACTCGCCTTGGCTCTGGAGGGAGCTTCGTGCTCTGCTCCCAAGCCGGACACCGCGGACTCTCGATCGCCCGGTTTCGGTTCCCCTGACACGCGATACACACGACTCGGCGCGACGAGGATCAAGAGACCTCAAACACATCAGACTGGTGGACAGCGCGGCAGGAGGGGGCTAGGGAGGTGCGGGACAGACATCGACTACACGAGAAACACAGAAATATGGATGTTGCGGCGAAGCAGATCACCCAGCTCGTCCAGCGCATCCTGCCCGACCGGCCACACCATCTCGCCATTTCCCCGGACATCCGCTATCGGGTGCCTCACGGACTCTGGCCCAACGAATCCCCCTTGCAATTCACAACATACGTGTCCGAAGCGGATCGCGGCGTCCTCCTGACAAGGCCTTTTTACGACATACAGCTCCAGCCGGACGAGGAGACTGACCGAAACCACAACACCAGCAACGGAAGTTCCAGCAGCAAGAAAAGCAAGGCTTCCGCCGCACCTGACGCTCCGTCGCCTGTAGCTGGCGCAACTACGGACAACAACAAACGCGAGACCAAGAAGAAAGTGTCTTTGAAAGACTACCAAAGCAAACTGCAGAAAAAGCCGACAGGCTCGCCGCCAGATTTGGCCACAGACTTGGGGTTGAAGGGTGTCAAGTCAGACGCAGGCCAGAACCGAAAGACAGACTCGATGTCGGTGCAGCCCAGCCACTACCTCCCCCCAAAGCCGGATGCGAACGGCGACAGGTTTGTTTCTTCCTCCCGCTCTCCTCGAAAGCGGTCACTGACGCATGTAGAAAATTCAACAGCACTTCGCCGAAGTCGCCGAAGCAACACCAGAGCTCGAGTACCGCCAACAGCCGGAAACGAGCAGCCGAAGTACACGAAGCGAGCCGTCCTCACAAGCGATCGAGATCCGATACTTCCATGAGCTCAGACTCTCCGCCGGCGTCGACGCGCTTTAACCAGCGCTCGCACAAGCCCCCCAGCCCGTTAGACCTAAACGGCCAGAGAGACGATCGGAAACGGCCGCAGCCTCGATCCCATGCTGCCCAGTCTCCTTCAATGCCAAGGATGAATAAACAACAGCCCCCGCGCACACACGATGGCCGGGAACGGTCATCTGAGAACGACACATACAACGCCTCAAATGCCATCGCCTCGTTACCACCACTCCTCTCTCCACTTCACTTCAACCCCGACCGCGACCGTGACCGCGACCGCGACCGCGACCACGACTCCGCTGCGAAACGGCCTCGGCAGTCCGCCGGGCCATTCAAGGCCTCCAAACCCAAATCCGCCAAAGACTCCGACTCTCCATTTCACATCCCGCCGCTGCTCTCGCCTACATTGCCTGCCATAGTAGAGCAGGAGCTCTCTCGCCTCGACAGGCCGTCAAAAAAGGGCACGACAGCACAAAAAGGAAGCCAAGAGCCACCGACAGCCGGCCCGGGAAAGAAACCTGTGCGACCCGTTCCGGACAGGGAACGAGATGAGGTGCACCAGGAAATCAAGGTGCTCAGGGACCTGCCACCGTCAAAGGAACCCCCAAGGGGCGTGCCTGCCCCAAAGCGCCGCATGGTGACTCTAAAATACAAGAAGAACAATGCGAAATGGGTCCAACAGCTTCTCGCTCTTCCCATGAAAGCCCCCCCGAGGAGAGCCGAGCGATCACCCAGCGTGGAGGGCACACTGCCCCCTTCCCTCTCCAAGAAACGGCCACTGCAAGCAGACTATACTGCCAGCGAAACGTCGTCAATCTCTTTCAAGCACCCACGAGCAGTGGCAGACAAGAGCATCGCTGCTAAGACCTCGGTCGCTCCGGCCACCCCACTTAAGGCCACTCCCATGGCCCGGGTTACATCGAACAACTCTCAAGTTCTAACGCCCAGTGAATCCGCCAGCTACACGCCACGGTCCACCGATCGTCCGGCTACAAGTCAAGGCGACCTGGGCGTTGGCACGACGGTGCCAGAATACCGACATCGCTACGATGTCTACCTCAAATTGGGGACAAAGTTGAAGCACGATCGAGACGCCATCGTTAAAAACCGGCTGGCGAATGGAAATGCGAAACCTGCCGAGGGTGCGCCGACACCGATCCTTCTGCCTTCGGAGAAGAAACTCGTTGCTGCTCTGAGCCTGGAGATGGTCATGTCATATATGATCGCCTTCAAGTCGCTAAATCAAGGCCGATACTTGGAACGAAAGGGTGGCGACATCACCGTGTGGGAACGGCTTATGCCACATCTGGCAGAGCTCCGGAGCCACACACGACAATTACCGCCCATGGAGGCTCTGGCTTTGCAGCTGCGCGCTGTCTGTTTTGAGCAAATGCTGACGGCATTCGTTGGCCATGAGGCTCAGTCGGTAGCCACGAAACTACTCAAGGCCACCAAGCTTCGCATGGAAGCGTGGACAGATGCGCACAATGCCGTGAATTTGGTCCCCATCGATTCGCTAAAGGTCGTTGTGGGACCGTGGCTCAGCGTTGAGGGCTCGGTGCGGGCCATGTTGCCCATTCTTCGTCGATGGTGCGACAAGGAAAAGGTGGCATGGGAACAAGAGTTGCAGCTGCCGACAAGCCCGTGAGGACGGATAACAACCACTACACAGAGGTGGCCGGAGGCCTCAAATATGCAGCTTTTAATGATGAAACGATGAGACCACGAAAAGAGCTCATTCCATGATTGATGGTCTTCTGTGTTCTTACCAGAGCTCGGGACGTCGGGACTGGGTCCGGATGCCAAAGGTGGGCGGCGTTATTAAGGCTGTTTCTGCTTCTGCGTGGGGTCGTCATATTGCCACACTTAATCCAGAATGCAGCATCACAATGTCCGCTGGTCGGCTCTTGGACTTTGCGTCTCTCTTTCCTTTGCCCCTTCTTGCTACTTGCCTTTCCCTTTGCTTCTTGTCCCTTTTTTCAAAGGATGAGTGTTCTGGATTTGGCTGTACTTCAGCCAACGCCAACGTGCGGTAACGTTGTATTGAATTGTGGCTCTCCCTTAATGCCTTCCGGATTTTCTTTCCCCTCTGAGCCGGTTTCTCCATTATTTGCTTCAACCTCGATTTTCCCTGTTCTTGACCTCGTCGGGTGGCCTACTCCCTTTTGCCCTACGGCGAAATTTGCCGGCATTTACCACCTTTGTCATTCTGTGATATCCCCACGCTCACATACAGTGTAGCAGATTTTTATTTATTATAGTCGTTGCAATTGAAGGGCGATAAATCTTATTGTCTGGTGATGCTCCCTTGTTGTCGATGGGTGAGTTGAGATGCCCAATGATGTCCAATTGTAACGACTAGGTTTTGTGGGTCATGTATTATAACGCCTTTCGTAAATAGTAGTATAGCCATCAACCACTGAATCCTATTAACCCAAATACCCCAAAATGTACATTACATAGCTGTAACCGGGCCAGTCTGAACGAGGAAGTTTTGTTATAATGGCTGATCAAATTGAAGGCTGGGTTTGCAATGGCCGATAACATATCAACTGGAATGGTATACGATACTGCACATCTCATTATACCATCTCGTTTAGTATATGTAGATATTATATTTCATTCCCAAACTCTGACCCATGATGTTATGTTCTATTTCAGGAAGCTTAGCCGGCACATCATCTGCCATGTCATGCTAGTAAGATATGGGTTAAATTTAGTGAAACCGCATCGTGTTATATAAGCAAATGAACCTTATAATGCCCGCCCGGTCTGGGGCCTGGATATTGATACAGAAGACCGATGATGGCATCAGCTAATATTATTTGTAGAGTTCGTACTATTATAGCAACTATGGTTTCCGATCTCGTCATCGATATATACTATTGTAATATAAAAAAGTATGAACTGGTTAGGAGGTGAAATGTTCCGCCATCAACAAAATAGCATCGCGTATGTTGAACTCTCGGAATAGCAATATGTAGGATGACCTAAATTGAGTTGAGCATGGGCTCAGCTTTTACGTGTCCAATCAGGGTAGCTTTAAGCGTAGTGTACAAAGGCTGTTGGGAATCCCAATGATTGCTAACCGACATAGCCAGAAGCCTATTCCATTATAAAATAGACACAACATATGCATCATAGATTGGGCTACAGAGTCTCCAGATGATGATTACGATGGACTGCTTGACATTTGGGGTGTTCGATTTACGCCGATACGACGTACAGGTATCTGCAGACCGTTTCCGATTTGTCCGTACAGCGACAATCCATGCGGTGTCCGGACTAGTTACATTGCCCATATACATCGGGTGAAGACACTGATTAGAAATATATTCCAAAGCAATTTCCCTTCGCAGGCTGTGGCCCCGTGGATGAAGAAAAATGAAGCCCTGAGCTGTATCTTATCCAAGACACCGGCCGGCCAACAAAAACTCCTGTCTCCTGTCTCCAATTCGGGTATAAATGGCAGCAGCAACGCATAAAAACAGATGTACCGGCCATATGCTTTGCCTCGTGCCTCCATCCCTCTAGCGTACACATGAACACCATACACTATCAAACTGCTAGTTCAAAGAGTGGTCTTTGCTGACTGGACACAATCGTTGCAAAACCATTTTGATACTTTCACGGACATTTTAGCCTCCTTAGCGATGCAATTGGAATGGTACAGCCTCTGTGAGCAGTCCTAGATAAATAGCGGTGGTCAGCAAAACTTGGCTTGTTTAAAGCAGTTGGTAGCGGAGCGGGGGCTTGCTTACCTTATTAGAGCAGATGCGCATGAACGGTCCCAAGACCGGAAGCCCACACACGGTACAGCCGCTTTTGCTCTTATGCGGTCCAATCTTCGGGACAGCACAGGCCTCTGCAGCTGCAGAAAGGCCTGGCTGTTCCCTTGAGCGCTTCCTGGCCGAATTCAGAGAGTTGGTGATTTCTTGCATGTCCTCATTTGACACGAGGCTCCGCGCAACCATGACGGCCATGTGCTTTCCAAACTCGTGGGCTCGTGCATGGTCGGCAACCAGCCACAGACCCTTCTCCTCAATGAACTCAAGCATGATCCTGGGAATGTATGCATCAGAGGATATGCGCCGAGACATGACAAACTTGTCCCACTCCTGGATGAACTCCTTTTCGGCGCTAGACAGGTCAGAATAATCCTGTACAACCTCACGGTGTTTATGAACGAGCCAGCTGTCATCCACAACAACAGGTCGAAGCTTCTCTCCAGGCTGCAGAAGAACTTTGCTCAGAGGATCGAAAAGAGGCTGCTTGATATGTGGAACGACCAGGTAGGTCTCCTTGAGTAGTGACGTTTGCTTGGGCTTTAGTTTGTCAATGTTGTCAGCAATAATCGCCAGACTGATCCAAGGGGAACTGATTCTTACCCGGGATTCACATGTTATAGGCGCGACCTCCCTGCCATCATGCTGTGGCCCGAAGCGAGACGTGATCCATGACTCGTCCCCGGCAAGGAAGGCGTCTAAATCGAGAGGCTTGATCGGCCGCCCCAGCTGAAAGATTTTAGGCCGCAGAGTGATGCTGCCCTCATCTGGGCAATGGGACACGTACACGGTGTGTCCGCCGCGACTGCCTGGGCGCGATTCGCACTCAAACCGATAATGGAGGTGGCAACGGAAGTGAGCCCGCAGCTGGTTGATGTCCGGATTCCAGGCCAGGCATATACAACAGACAAAGCCATCCACAGTGAGCTGTTCTGGGGGCAAAACATATGTCACCTTGCTGTCGATGCCGTCCACGTGGTTAAACCGGCCATGAAGGCTTCCGTTGAGGTTGCCGTTGAAGCTGCCGTTGAAGCTGCCGTGGGCATCTGCGGCTGTGTTGCGTCCCTTTCGGGGCGACCGCGAGGCTTTGCCGTGGGCCTTGTTGGTGATATTTCGAAGGTTATAGTCTGGCTGTTCTATTCGCCTTCGCAAAGAACGCCCGGCTGCCAATTCTACTTCAGCAATGTCACCCTCGTCGTCGTCCTCCTCAGCTGTACTATCCACACCATTCACAGAAAGCACATTCTGACCATTGGCATGCCCGTTCATCGAGTGAGCCATTCCGTTGACGTGTCTGCTAGCCGGTCTGCCGTCGGCAAAATATCGCTTTGATAAAGAGGCGTTTGAGCGGCCGTTTGTCTTGTTCAAGGGCGGTTGCGGAATTGGCTCGTCGGGGTGCATAGCCACAATCATTGGCAGGACACCCTTCTCCAGAGAGCTGCGCGGCTGCTCTAAAAACCCAGTACTCCATCGGACATCCAAGTCCATGACGAACTTGGTGCAAATTGGATCGATGTTTGGGCTTTCTCGTAACCAAAGGGGAACTCGCATTCTCGGTCGTCCAAAAAAATCACTGGACTCGGCATACAAAACGCAATCATCCGCCTGCTTGGCATGATGCCTGGCCAAGGGAGTGTGCTGCTGCTGCTGGCGCCGGTGGTTGTCACCGTTTTCTGTGGTGGTACCAATGAAGGTGAGGAGATCCAGTGGGGGCCAAGTGTCGTTTCCCGTGGACTCAACGTCGATGCGCATCTTATACCTCTCCGCAAGACCAAACACGCGACTTTCCTCGTGCAAAATGGCAATTTTATCCAGCGGGATTGTGAATGGCTCTAGCGAGAACCGAGCCAGACCACGCGACCCGTCAGCGGGCCTGTGAGCCTGAACCGTGCCGATCTGCGCATCACAGAACAGCAGTAAAGGCATACCGCATTTCTCACTCATAATCGTGATTTTGCAGCGGGCACTAAAGGTAGAAATATCTGCAGGGGGCAAATTGGACATGGTGTTGAACCGCACCCGTGGCGTGTCTTCATGGAACATGTTGAACACCTGCACCCGCAGGCCGTTGGAGCGTGGAGCCGAGTAGTCAGGCAGCCACATCACTGAGCACTCTTTGAAGTTGGGAATGTGGGCGATGTCCGAGGGCAGAGCGTTGACACGGCGCCGCTTCGATGGGCGCATGCAGAGGCTCTCCGCATGATCGCCTATCAAATCGGCCGAGTTCATTGGAGATACTCGGGGTTTCTCAGTCGGCCATGATTGCCACGCTGTGATCCCGTCTCTCCAATTGCGATGGAGAAACGGCAGTCTCCGTTTTTGGCGACTTAAACGTGCCATAGCTGGAAAAAGTGAGGCATGAAATTAAAGCGCGGCAAGTGACATCAAATGGGCTGCGCCGAGAAGCCTCATTGAAACCAGGCCCGGCTGGCGAGAATGCGTGAAATCTGGGCCAGCCAGGCTGTGTGTGAATAACCCTTTCGCGGGGTGACTGTCGATCTCATCTATGCTGAGAGTGAAGCCCGGGCCATATCCTGATTGCGGGCTAGGGCTTGCGAAGTGGGTGGTGAGAAGGGAAACTGAAAATGAGCGGGCAAGGCAACGGCTGGGGAAAGACGCTGTGGATGGCAGCCAGTCAAACAACGACAAAGAATTGAGGGCGGGATCAGCGCGCCGATGGTGCGTGTGATCGGGTGTCAGTGTTCTGGTGACGTGGGCTGTTCAAACAGCGCCTCATAAATTGTGCAGGGAAATTCTGCCGTTTGTCTTCCACAATGCGCTCGCGCATCCACAGCCGCGTTGTGTTGGAGAAGAATGGACTACGCTGTGGCGAGGCAACAGCACTGTGATGGGCCGCGGTCGCGGGAGATAAAGCAAATGTAGATGCAAAGTGAATAAATATATCGGAAGAGGAGGGGATGAGAGGGTGGCGATTCGCGATCATCCACGACAATTGTTAATAGACACGACCACGCTTTTGTGGTGGGACGCGTTATACCAGGAGGAAAGAAAAAAGGGAAAGAGCCGTCAACAAGACAGCAGGAACCCGTCCCACCCGGCCGGCTTAGTCCAGACCCGCACTGATCAATACTGAGGTGGCCAATAACGCTGGACATAATTTCGTTGGTGATGGGTCCACTTTTATGGCTTCTGTAGGAATATCGCACAACGAAAAGATGCAAAACATGGGTTGGAGATGTCTACTATTACAGGAGATTCAGTCGAATGCCTACTATTCTAACGGCATGTTATCAGCATCACCGTATCTGCACGCGTTATAGTTGGCCTCTTTCGCGACCCGAGAGTGGAGATGCACGTGTTTCGGGTCACGTGCCTGCTTTATGGATGGCTATCGCCAAGGTGACAGCTTCATGTGTATTCAGAGCAGCTAAAGGGTCAAATAGACCCCATATCTCTGTGTCTCTCAAGTTTCTTTGTCTTCGTGCTCTGTATTGATGTATCTGTCTTCTCATGTTCTAAAATACACACGTCCCAAGCCTCACTCACGGGACGGTGCCGGGCGGCAGCGACCTATCCCGAGGCATGTGCCATGTTGAAGCACCAGCACCCTGCCATCGCTAGACCAGAGCCGAAACCCTATTGGAAGCTAATATCTAGGTGAATACGATTCTAAAGAGCTATTAGCTACCACGCGTATTCAACAACTTCTGCTTCATCTCCTGTCCACTCATTGTCCGAGTCGGAGTCAGATCCACCGAGAAAGTCATCCATTTGGTACTGGATCTCTCTTGGCTTCTGATTGTCAATGCGAATGTCTACGACATCGCATAGACCATGGATAAATTCATCCCCAGGGGAGACACCACTCTCGCAGCCTGACCCGCTGTGCTCGCCTTCTGGGGTGTCCTCACGATCGTCTGGCTCGTTGTCGGAAACATCGAAGTCCTCGTCGCTGTCTGGCTCCCGGTACGAAGTAAGTCCTTCCCTGGGCTTCCTCAATCCTCTGGTTTCGCTAGTGGCACGCGACGACAAGACCGGCATGTGAATGGCAATGCGACGGCTCCTTCTCTGTGGTATTAGATCAACGATCCTCGGGTGGCTTTTGACACCACATGGCGACTTCATTGATTCCGCCTTGTTTCGGTAATATTGCAGTGAGTCGGCCGGCTCGGGCATATCAACGCAACGCTTGAATATGCGGTTCAGAGTTGCCTCCCACCGGTCTCGCATCTCACACCTCTGCCGCCAGGGAATGTCCAGCATAGCTTTTATGGCCAAAACCCGCAGCTTAGGCATGTGCTGTGCGTTGTCGACAAGGGATTGGAAGAACACCTCGGCAGCAGACGGCTCCCACTTGCGCAGGTTTTCCAGCTCGATAACCTCAATATTTGGGGGCCATGTTGGTACCTGGCTCTCCAATAAGAGGCTGTCATAAAAGGGGCTAGAATCATTGTAAAAGGCGTGGTGGTTGTAGTAAGTCAAGTTCATCTGCAGGCTCACCAGGCCCGGACAGGAGTCTCGCAATATTGGAAGAAAAGACAGGCTGAGAGACTGGTTATGGTGAAGGGATAGTCGGCGCAACTGCTGTCCATGTGTTGCCAAGTATTCGGAAAAGTGTTCATCAGAGACATCCCAGCAGTTGATCAGCTCCAGCGACTGGAGGGTTTTCGGTAATAGTGGGAAAAGGTGCTCGTTTGCCACAGTCGAGGATTCTAAAACAAGATGGGTGAGATTGGGGAGGGCATGCAGCAGCCCGGCGAACGTCTCGGCCAGCTTCAAATCGTCTGCCACTGCCTGTGGATCATCGGCAGCTTTCACTTGCAAGGACGGGCGCTGATAGTTGGTAAAGCTGATCTTACGCAAGCTTGCAAATGATGGCGACAAGTGAATGTTCATGATGCCTTCAAGTGACAAATCCTTGCCCATCAGCCTTTGGTTCCAACGCCAGCTTCTCAGCCGAATGACTTGATTGGCGCCATCGCTATCAGGGCCACGTGGGAAAGCGCCCAACACCTCAAAGAGGCTCTGGGGGTAGCTCCATCGGAGGTTTTCGGAGAGCTGGCGGTATGGTGGTAAATCCTTGTAGTGGAATAGGTCCAGATCAACCAGTCCAGGGCAGTGGGACACCAGATTTGTTAAGTCAAGGTGGCGGCCTTTGTACACCCGGCTGGCCAGAGAGCCAACATCAATTCGAAGCGCTTTCACCTTGCGTCGATAGTCAAAAGTAGTGGCCGATGGGGGAAGGTTCAAAAAATCGGCGAGTGAATGCACCATATTCATCGTCAACAGAGGCGGGCTCTCGTACAACGCCCGCAGCACCGGCTCCGCAAATGCACGGCACGTCAAACTGGCTGCGACAAACCGGCGTACGGAGTCCACGCTATCGAGGGATGTCGCGGCAAATGTGAAGATTCGACATAGCACCAGGTATGGCAGAGTGCCCCATGGTGGTGACTGCGCCTGGTCTGGTGTTACATTCGGCGTCAACGGTTTTTTCCCGGCTCTCTTTCTATTGGTGCTGTTTCCACCGCCTTCGCTCAAACGTATCGACAAAGCTCTCTCTGTCTTCCGCTTCTTGTTCTGACCGCCTCGCCGGAATGTTGCCGTCTTCGAACTTCGTCGGGATACTCCCTCAGAAGAGGGTGATGGGTAGGCTACGTGTTCATCCTGCGATTCGTCGGAGTACTCGGAGATCCTACGTCGCAGTTGCCGGCGTTTAGGTGGGCTTCCGGAATGATTATCATTATCTGGGTGTGGTCTTTTCGCATGACGTCTCGCGGGAGAAAAATCCTCGTCCTCATCCTCATCCTCATCCTCATCGCTGCTCTCGTCCGTTTTTTCGTGACCATCTTCATTTGCCGAGAAGTCGTCCGGATTCTCTTTCTCGCTTCTGCCGTGCTGGCGACATGCTTGTGCGATCGAGCGCCGTGTCACGCGGCCATGGGATGGTGCGGAAGCTGCGTTGGTTTCTGCGCCGCAGGCAGGACGAGTAGCCCCTCGACGGCGAAGGCGAGAGGCGATTGGATTTGAAGAGCTGGCCATCGTAGCCCTCTTTATTGTGTCGGATTCGGCCCTGTAGGAAAGTGGAAATTGTCCATCGGGTTGGATATTGAGATGGAAGACGGTGTTTGATAGATTTGTCGAGCCAGAATTGAAACGCACGTGAAGATTGGCAATATGACGGGGGGGGGGGGGTGCTCCTATAAAGATCTGGAAATATGGGGTGTACAGTACATATGTACGGGTGATAAGATACTTGGCGCCGGAGTCTGCAAGGGCCACAGACGCATGCTTGCTTAGTGTATGTTATGCACCTCTGTTTGGCTACAACTAATACAACTATTTCCTATTACTTCCCGCTCAAATTTACCGAGTCATACTACGAAGTGCTTGTACAAGTACGAGTATCAATTGCTTATTACTCGTACTCGTACAACGTTTTCACTTGGGTGTTGACAGATGATTCCTAATTCACTGCGCCGTCACCATCACGTGATTATTGGACAGCTTGTTTTCTCGAAAATGATTAGAATCGAAAAGTTCATTGTATTCTAGATCCCCTTTTTCCTTGGCTGTAATATGTTGCCATAGTTCTAATAAACCCAAACTCCCCTATAAGAACAGCGAACTAACATGAGAGCACCACCAGACCAAGCATACGTAAATATTCAGTAACCCCCCAAAGCCTCGAACGCTTCCGCATGCCTTTGCGAGGCATATCAGCCTGCTCCAGTTTCCAAATGGTAAGGCGGTTGAAAAATAGAACAAGAAAAATGTGTGTATACAATAGACTAGACGGCAGGCGAAGCAACAAGGGCGAAACGGGCGAAACAAGCAAACTCATGCGGCGAACAAGCCTACCGAGACTTATTTCACCGGCACCTGCTTCTTATCGCTTGCGAGCCAAGTGTCTTCCTGCCGTGTCCCAGGAGGCATCCAGGTGGGGTTGCTGCTCCCGTGAGTCCGGCTCCAGCCGCCGTCATCCGACTTCTTGGGGTCGTCAGCTACAGGAAGGCCATATCCAGTCGTGTAGCGGTGCGGTGCCGCAGTGGCTGACATCGGCGACGGGCTCTCAAATAGGTGTCCCGTATTCTGACTGATGGGCAAAGAGGTGTTCAGAGGCAGCAGGCTCTCGGCTTTTGCGTCGGTCATGGTTCGGGCGCGGCGGTCTGCTTTGTTCTGGTTGGTACGATCGTAAAAGTACAGGCCAAGGAACGTGAGAGTGATGCCGATGGCCTGTATCTTGGTCGTCGGGCTCCGGAACCAAAAGATTGCAATGGCAATGACAAAAACACGCTTGATCAGACTCGCCACAGAGTAAGTAACGGGCGAGACGAGAGAAAGCAAAATAAATGCCAGTATATTCTGTGCAAAGTGGAATGTCCCGTTGAAGAAAAACTCGGCCAGCAGGCGGCCATGGTCGAAACTGTTCGGAGTACCGGTGAGGTCAATTGCGCCGTCGTGGAGAAAATCGCCCAAGATGTAAAATCCATCGGACCAGAGCCAAATCGGCACAGTGGCTATAAATGCCAGTCCCGAAGAGTAACATAGAAGATTTAGCTTATCCAGCTTGCGGCTTCTAGCGCCCTGCCCTTCGGCTTCAGCGCGAGAGGCCTCGTTGAAGAGGCGCTTTGAAAAGATGTTCTGGGTGACAAAGATGATCGTAGCTAAAAGCGCATAAATAAGGCCCAAGAATTGCCCACTGTTGAGAGTGAGATTGCCTGAGCATGCTAGCGTGACTCCAAGGGTGAGCGGGATGAGAGAGAGGTATGTGGTTGTCGGGTAGCGGATGTCGAAGATGAGTCGGTATGCGAACACGGTAAACAAGGGGGACAGGCCCTTGATTGTGTGTACAAGCGAAACAGGGATCTTTGAAGTTGCTGTCGAGCTGAGAAGATGTCCACCAATTTGGAAAGCGGCCAGGGGCAGAGTAGTCCGAATAACATCGGCCGTGGGGTAGCGGATGCCATGTTTCAGAGCCGGGATGACACGTTTTAAGGACGGGAAGATGGATGCCAACCACGCCAGCAACACGCAATAGAACGAGACGAATGCAAACTGGATCAGCGTCAACGTGGCCGGCCTGTCGAAAGCGTTGAGGATGGACTTGGACGATGTATTGGTTAGGGCAGACGAGGAGTACCACATGACGCAGAGAGTCTAGATAACACAGAAGCAAGTAAGCAACAGGTATACGGTCGTTTCTCTTGAAGCTGCACATACCACCAGTGTGGGCGATATCGGTGCTTTCAAAGCATCTGCAATCTCGTGGACGTTTTGGCTGGTGCTACCAGATCGAGTCCGGATTGTGCGAAGAGCCTCGCCCAGGCTCTTCTGTCTGGTGTGCCCATACGCTCTAGAGGGCTGCCATTGGCCGGCCGGCGGTACCGGAAGCGCATTCAGGCCGTTGTTCAGCCCTTGGGGGCTTGGAAGCCGAGTGCCATTCTCTTTGATGCCGAGGTCGAGGTCCGGGAACTTCTCTAAACCTTCGGCGACGCCTGAACCCATTTTCTCGTGTGCGAAAGGCGTGTATTCGGCTGCTGGCTTTGGCTTCGGATTGCGAAAGACTGTGCTGGTTGCGGTCGCATGAGGCATACCGCGCAGTCGCAGTAAGGGGTGGCGTGCAGAAAGTCGATGTTGCGTAAAGGAGACGTTGCGCAAAACAAGGTACTCGGCTCGATGCGGACCCTTCTAGCAGGTCATTGCTGCATCTGAATTATAGGGGTGGTATAGGCTAGCCAGTAGGCCGCAAAACATCTGATCGGATTGGAATGTGACAAGAGTTGCAGAGGGAAAATCATTACACTTCATTCAGTATGAGAGGTTCGAAGTGCTTACGAGTACTCGTATAAAAACTGCGCCACACGTAGGGGTTGCGCCACGTTCAGCTGCGTGCGCCATCAGAGATAGCTTTATCCAAAATTTCGCGTTGGCGCGCTTGGTACGTTCCACAACGACCAACTTGGCGACCCCAACGAGCCCGACTCGAAGCATCTGTACATTTACAATTCCGTGGTTATCAGGCGCAGCGCTTGCACCTCGGTTGTGAGGGAATACTAAATTGCTCCCAATCTGGCACGATGGCGGGCCCAAAACCGACCAAGAATCAACTGCGGCGCGCGAAGAAAAAGGAGGAAAAGAGGGCAAAAGCAGAGGTCAGTGCAGCTGAAGGTCGGCGAGTTAGAACATAAATGCTTACTTTAGATAGCCTGTCGCCGAGCCAGAGCCTCAGTTGAGCGGGGGCGAGAAGCCCGAAGGCAGCGCGGAAGATGCGCCGGCCGTGGAAAGCGATGTCAAAAATGAAACCAACGGCGACAAGGCGACACAGGCGACGACGATTGGCAGCATCGACTACGACGATCCGACGTTTTCCCAGTTCAAGGATGTGTTCAACAAGTTCGGGCCAGACCTGGGCGGAGACGACGTGGCGAGAGAAGCGAACGCGGGCAACCAGGGCGAGGTGTTCATGGCAGATCAGTTTGATACGATTCCGGACGAGGACGACGAGAGCGGGAAGCCCAGACTGTCCAAGAAGAAGCGGAAGAAGCTCAACACACTATCGATTGCGGAACTGAAGGCCTCCGTGGCGAACCCGGAAGTGGTCGAGTGGCATGACGTATCATCATCGGACCCGCGGTTGCTGGTGATCATCAAGGCACAGAAGAACGTGATTCCGGTTCCGGGCCACTGGTCACTGAAGCGCGAATACCTGTCGAGCAAGCGCGGTATCGAAAAGCCGCCGTTTCGGTTGCCGGCCTTCATCGCCGAGACAGGCATCACGGAGATGCGCGATGCCGTTCTGGAGAAGCAAGCCGAGCAGACATTGAAACAAAAACAACGGGAGCGAGTGCAGCCGAAGATGGGAAAGCTGGACATTGACTACCAGAAGCTGTACGATGCCTTCTTCCGGTTTCAGACGAAGCCGTCCCTGACACGGTTTGGCGACGTATACTACGAGGGCAAGGAATGGGAGGCAGAGTTCCGCAACTTCAAGCCAGGCGAAATCAGCGACAGCCTGCAAGAGGCGCTCAGCATGCCGCCAAACTTCCCACCCCCTTGGCTGTTGCAGCAGCAGCGGGTTGGCCCACCGCCATCGTACCCCAACCTCAAGATTCCCGGCCTCAACGCGCCCCTCCCGGCCGGCGCATCCTGGGGCTTCCAGGCAGGACAGTGGGGCAAACCGCCGGTGGACGACTACAACCGGCCTCTCTACGGCGGTGACATCTTTGGCGTTCCGGGCACCAACGAACACGGAGGTGATGTGGAGGCAATGCGCTTGCAGGCCGAGCCGATTGAGCGCGCAATCTGGGGTGAGCTGCAGCCGCCGGAGGAGGAGGAGGAAGAGGAGGAGGAAGAGGATGAGGACGAGGAGGCGGATGAGGAGGACGACGAGGACGTGCCGGGCGGGCTGCAAACACCGTCGGGCCTAGAGACACCGAGTGGGTTTGTCAGTTCAGTGCCGACAGACTACCCGGCGGCGCCGGTGGGGGTGGAGGCGAGCGCGGCGGGCGAACTGGACCTGCGGAAGCAACGGCGGGGGTACGAGACGGAGGAGGCGGCAGCGGGCCCGCGTTCGGCTTACACGGTGATCCCGGAGCGACAGGCGCAGGCGCAGGGGTTCTTTGGCAGCGATCGGACGTACGATCTCTCCAAGAGCGGCGGCCGAGGGGCAGTTCCGGTACTGGGCCAGGACGACGAGGCGGGCCGGAAGCGCAAGAAGCCCGGCGACGTGGATGTGGCGCTGGACCCGGACGCGCTGCAGAGCCACGACGGGATCAGCAAGGACGAGCTGCAGCGGCGGTTCGAGGAGGGCCGGCAGGAGGAGGGTGTGGGCGCGCAGTGGAAGAAGCAGCAGTACGACGACGACCTGAGCGAGATGATTGCGCAGGAGAGCCGGAAGCGGCAGAAACGGGACGAGGAGCGGCGGAGCGGTGGCGGAGCAGAGAAGAAGAAGGAAGCCAAATATCGCTTCTAGAGGCATTGAGCGCGCATCATTTTCCCCGTCTCCCCGTTTTCGCGTTTTCCTGTGTGTGTTTTTTTATTTTTGGTTTGGAATATCCTTGTACAGTATTTGGAGTTGACCGGAAAACATACAAGGGCCTGTGCAATTTGATCAAGTCTATTCGCTTGTTGGGGTGCTCATTATCGTGTCCTCGGGGGACTTAGTCTATTAGCCAGTCTTCCATTTCGATGCCCATGCTGCGGCCAAGGCCACGGACGACCTCCCAGCCGACGTTGACGCGCCACTTGCCGGCGCGGTCCATGGGGTCGTTCCCGGCGGCACCGACGCGCAGCAGCAGGCGCAGGCTGGCAAGGGTGGCAATAGCCATGCCGGCATCGCCGTCAACGAGGGCGGCGGTAGAGTTGCGGCCGGTAGCAGTGAGGGGAGGTGCGTGGGTCCACTCGCTGCGCACGGCAGCGAAGATGGCCAGCATGCGCTCGAGGGAAAAGGCGTGGGCGCCCAGAAGCTTGCGGGCGATCTTTCGGTGTTTGCTGCGGGGGCCGGGGCGGCCAAGAAAGCCGCCGCCTCGACGGCGTTTGCGGCCGTGGTAGAAGGTGGAGAAGAGGGTCAGGTCGTGTTTGGGGCTGTTGTGGGAAGCGAGATAGGCACACAGCAAAAAGAGCTTGACAGTGGTGGGCAGCAGGGAAGACAGGTCGCGGGAGCCGGCGCCGGTGACGGCAGACGAGGGCGCCGCGGGGGGTGCGGCTAGCTGTGGTGTAGAGGCGACGACGAGGCCGGGGTCGACAAGGGACTCGTCCTGGAAATGGACGCGGGCGGCGATTAGCAGCTTAGAAAACTCGCGGGGACCGTGGGTGCCGGCAACGACTGGTGCAGTGAATCGGGGCCACAGGGCGGCGCAGGCGTCCTGGAAGGCGGGCAGGGTGCGGCCAGCAGTCTTGGTGAGGGCGTCATGGACGGCGGCGGCGAACCGCACCCACAGATCAGCTGTATCTTGGGGCGAGGCATGGTCCAAGGTGGGTGGGGGAGAGCGGGCGAGCAAGGCGACAAACTCGGCCTTTGTGTAGTTGCGGAAGTGGACGTGCGGCACGAAGCTGGTGCGCAGCAGAGACGGGGAGGGAAATGTGACAATGAACACGGTCGTCAGACGAGGTATCTGCAAAGTGGGATGTCAGCCGGGGTTGGTTTGGGAGTATGCAGGAGAGGGGGGCGAGAGAAGGAGTAACGGACAATTTCCGACAGGCGGGCGAGGCCGGGCAGCAGCGTGGCCGGGGCCTCTCGCTGGCGATCAATGGCGTCAAGAACCAGGACAAAGCGCCAGTCATCTGGGTAGTCGGAGTACTTGAGCATCTTGGAGAGCTCGACGGCGAGCTGGGACAGGGTCTCGCAGCGGCGGGCCAGGGGCGTCGACCAGTGGAGGGCAGCGGCAACGCGCTCGACGGTGCGTTCAAAGAGATGGCGGGTGGTGACGCACTCGTCGGCGTTGACAATCGCATAGTCAATCCTGCCGCGCGCCTCAGAGGTGGACTCGGCGGTCTGCTGGTCGGCCTGGTCGGCGGCACCGAGCTTGAGCCTGAGCTTCCGGAGAAGGGCGGCGACGACGACGCTCTTTCCGGTAGCTTCGATGCCATGCACGACAAGGTTCCCGCAGGGTGCGGCGGTCGGCTAGAGAGGACGCAACAAGTTCAGTCAGAGGGCTCCGTCGAGCAAAGCAGTCGGGTCGTCCGTCAACTCACGTCGAGAAGCGTGGCCAAGGCGCGAATCTGCTGGTCGCGGCACGGATAGTTTTGGATGAGGTCGCTGCACAAGGCAGCGTCGGCTGGCTGGAAGAGAGCGGTCGGAGCCATGATGGCCGCACCGAGAGCGGCGAGTCGGCTGGCGAGTCTGGTCAGTTCGCTGCTGGTCGACGGGCCGTTTTAAAGGGCGACGCGCTGCAACGCGACTTGGCAGCGCCGAATAAATTATGGTCACGTGCGGCAGCCGCCAGCCGGTCTCGATGTACAGGTGATATGACAACGATGAATACGGCGGCCGGCCACAGACGAGAAAGCGAGATGATACGGTCGGCAGCCTAGGGACATCCATTGTGTTGCCTCCCGGCTGTCGCCGAAGACAGAGGCAGGCCGTGACGGTTTGCGAGCACGCGGCGGCCCAACGCCATGGAGAGCGAACAAGGCCAACGCCTCTCGTCAACCGACAGTACCATTGCCGTCGTCGAGCAGCCTTTTCATGCCAAGCGGCCGCACACAAAGTCGCGCGAGGACTGCAGCAGCTGCACGGCCTGCAAGGTCAAGTGCGACGAGGCACAGCCGCGCTGTCGCGCCTGCACACTGCACCGGGAGGACTGCGTCTACTCGTCGACGACCTCGCAAGCTCAGCCCCGGACTGCCGGCCGGCTGCCGCGTCAGATGGGCTCGTTACCAACTGACGAGTCGGGGTCAGCAGGCCTCTCACGGGCAGACGTCGCCCATCGGCCGGCCTCTGGTCGACGCCGGGTTGTGCCCTTTGAATACGATACGGTACTAGTACCGTCTTGAAAAGCAAAGGTAAGTCAACAGGCGCAAGCTGTAACAGCCATATATCCTCACGGATGCCCACTTTATGCTCACCACCCATACTGGGAACACACCCAGTAATCAATAGCTTCACATGTGTTCTGCTCTTCCCGTGTGCCAAATCGGTTGATTATTCCGAGACTCATTAAACCAAACTATCTTCTCCCGATCACCGCGCCATTCTGATCAGTTGTTTTTGCTTACAGCAAAACACAAAACTTGTAAATATTTAGTTTTCACACAAAGTGTGTGTAATTTTTGCCTTTGCATCAGATATAACCAGTACTAATGATACACATGTAGTTTTATTTTTTCTGGAAGAGCATTGTTTACTTACTCCCTTTTCCAAATCAAAAGACAAATACTTATACTCATAAGGAAGATGAACACGGCAGATTATGGCTGTTACAATTGAAGTTAATTGCTGTTAAAAGCAGATTTTGCTCATCCAAAGACGTGATTTTACGCAAAGTTGTTAGGATAGGGTGGTCCTCAGGGAGGGTAGTCCGACTTGGTATCGCGTCTTGCCCGATAAATCCTGCGAATTGAGCACCAAAAGATACCATCACAGAAACAGGGAAAACCAGCTGCCGCAAATAGAAGGAATAGATTCTTGTACACAGCTCACACAGGAAACTTGTTTCGAGCTAGAAGCCTCCCCTGGAACTACATCTCCCCTCTATACAAACTACTACACAGAGACACGCTAAATGGCGACTGACTCCCTTTTTGTGGTCCCATCCATTACATGCTTAGTTCTTCTCCAGCTCAGCCAGGATCTTCTCGCCCTTTACCCGAGCCGAAGCGAAGTCGCCCACCATGTAGAAGGCACCCTCAGGCAGATCGTCACCCTCGCCGCCCAGGATAGACTTGAACGAGGCAATGGTGTCCTTCAGGTCGACCAGCTTGCCCTCAATACCAGTGAACACCTGCGCGACCGTGAACGGCTGGCTCAGGAAACGCTGGATCTTGCGGGCACGCTCGACAGTAAGCTTGTCAGCCTCAGACAGCTCGTCCATACCCAGAATGGCGATGATGTCCTGAAGCGACTTGTACTCCTGCAGAATCTGCTGCACGCGCGTGGCCGTGTCGTAGTGGTCGTCGCCGACAATACGGGGGTCCAGCATACGCGACTTGGAGTCAAGGGGATCGACAGCGGGGTAGATACCAAGCTCGGAGATACCACGAGACAGCACAGTAGTGGCGTCCAAGTGGGCAAACGTCGTGGCCGGGGCGGGATCCGTCAGATCGTCAGCGGGCACGTACACAGCCTGCACGGAAGTAATAGAGCCCTTGGTCGTGGTGGTAATGCGCTCCTGCATGGCACCCATGTCGACGGCCAGCGTAGGCTGGTAACCGACGGCAGAGGGGATACGGCCCAGAAGGGCAGACACCTCGGAACCGGCCTGGGTGAAGCGGAAAATGTTGTCGATGAAGAGAAGCACTGCGCCTTGTTAGAGCAAAACCAAAAATTCGGCTTCCCAAAACATGAGCTTACCATCCTGGCCCTCCTCGTCACGGAAGTACTCGGCCACAGTCAGACCAGTCAGGGCGACACGGGCACGGGCACCAGGGGGCTCGTTCATCTGACCGAACACAAGGGCCACCTTCGAATCGCCATCCAGCTGAATGACGGACGTCTCCTGCATCTCGTGGTACAGATCGTTGCCCTCACGGGTCCGCTCGCCGACACCAGTGAACACAGAGTAACCACCGTGCGCCTTGGCGATGTTGTTGATGAGCTCCTGGATGAACACGGTCTTGCCGACACCAGCACCGCCGAAGAGGCCAATCTTGCCACCACGGGCATAGGGAGCCAGCAGGTCGACAACCTTGATGCCCGTCACCAGAATCTCGGCCGTAGTGGACTGCTCAGTGAACGCCGGGGCCTCGGCGTGAATGGGCCGTCTCTTATCGGTCTTGATGGGGCCACGCTCATCGATCGGGTCGCCAGTGACGTTCATGATACGTCCCAGGGTGGCAGGGCCGACAGGGATGGTGATGGGGGAGCCGGTATCCGACGCCTTGGCGCCACGGACGAGACCCTCGGTACCTGTGAATATAAGTTAGTACGCTGCGTCTTCCGAATTAGGTCCCACGCCTCCAAAGTGCAAACTTACCGTCCATGGAAATGCAGCGCACGGTGTGCTCGCCCAGATGTTGCTGGATGGATGTCAGTCTGCGTCGGCAGCGAAAGGAGGGTAACGTGTGGCACATACGGCAACCTCGAGGACAAGCGTCTGACCATTGTTCTGCGTCTCCAGGGCGTTCAGAATGGCCGGAAGCTTCTCCGTGTCGAACTTGACTGGAGGGGGAGACCGAAGTCAGTAAACAATCCACGGATAGCCGGAGTCGTAGGTCAAGGCGAGGGGCGCTTGATGATTGATTGCTCGTGCGAGCAGCGGCGATAAAGGTTGAGGAAAATCTTACCGTCGACGACGGCACCAATGACCTGAGGGATTTACCGTCAGTAACAGCACCAACGGCGACGCACAAAACGAATTGTCTTACCTGGTGGATCTTGCCATCACCGACACCTGCCGTGCTGGCATATCTGCTGCCCAGGAGCAGAGAAGGAGCAGTGAAGCCCGCAGCCGGCCGGATGGTGCGAGGCGTCGTCAGGGACGAACGGGCTACGCGAGCCGCTCGAGCGAAACTGGCGCTGCAAAAGGAAAAATTGTTAACCAGGAACTCAATTGCAAATCAATTGAGTACAGAAGGCTGTTGGAATATGGAATGCATCTTGTACAAACCTCTTGAACATCTTGTCGATGGTACAGAACGCTCCGCGATGAATGTAAGGAAAGAAGGAAGAAGGAGGTGCGGAGGAGGTCGGGAAAAAAATGCGAAGCAAAACGGGAGCTCCTAGTCTACGGACTTTGCGCTTGTTTTGGTTTTCTGCCTGGGCGGAAACACTTAAATCCTGAGGCAGAAACATGCCTCCTTCCTCCCGAGCGATCCCGCGCTTCCCAATAACCGATACCCCACCTCGGATACCCACCAATGTCAGGCTTTTCGCGGGAACAGCTATACAAATTGAGGTACTCTAGCCGTACCTTACATTCACGTGATCTCGGAACAGCGTCGGGAAACGTGGAAAAAGGCCAAAAGGATAGGTCACGTGCGATACAGATGCTGTGCTGAACCTGAGTCCCAACGCCTAACAATCGATTTTCTGATAAACAATGAGTACTCCGTAGGAGTGCTCACACGAATAGGCCTCAACGGTCCACAAGACTAACCCCTAATCTCTCCTTCTCGCCGGGCTAAATTGTGGACTCCAAAGCCAGGACCTTGTTGTGTTAGTAGAGACATCGCGAGATGTGATAGCAATAACGAGAAAGAAAAAGAGAATATGGAATGGGAACCTGGCGACAGTTCAGAGAACTTACAGTAGCAGTTCGGCTGGGAACATAGAGGTGTGTCCAGTTGTTCCGTTCATTCCATCTCATACTATGCCGAGTTAGTGCGTTCCGGACCTCCCGCGCATAGACTAAGAACGGGATACGTACGGCGTCGTGAAAAAGCGCGTTTCGTGGTCAACGCGACTAAACCCGCCAAAGTCTTTGTCATCCGAGCTCAGAACAATTCTGTAGGTGCCGGCCTGGTCGACACCGACACGATAATCTGTAAATGAAGACGTTGGGTGGAAATTGAAAACGAAGAGCAGGCCGGCTCTCTCAAAGACGACAACTTTATCACTGTCGTTCTTGAGGGAAATATACGCCTGAGGGGAGTGCAGCCAGCCGTACTTATCCTCCAGCAGGTTCATTGCACGGTCGAATTTGTTCAAGAATTGATACCTCAGCAGGGGGTCCTCGGTTAGGTTGAGCTGCCGCCTAGCGTACCAAAACGAGTTGTCGTTGCCCTCGCGAGGGAAGTCCAGCCACTCCGGGTGACCGAACTCATTGCCCTCAAAGTTCAGGTAGCCTTCGCCACCAAGCCCGTGGGTCAACAGACGGATCATTTTATGCAAAGCCATACCACGGTCGATCACGGGCGTCAACGCCGACAACACAGACATGTTTGTGTATAGCTCAGCATCGCACAGGTGCATCATCAATGTTTTGTCACCGACAAGACTAGTAGAGTTAGTGAGACTGCAGGACAGCTGAAGGAAATGATAGACAGCCTTACGCTTGATCGTGGCTCTCGCAGTAGGCAATCGTCTTCTCGCCATGCCGCCTGTTCGTGAGCGTCCAGCAGATGCCGGACAGATCCCAGTCCTCGTCCTTTTTCTCCTTGAGGATCTTGATCCACATGTCCGGGATCGCCATAGCAAGGCGGTAGTCGAACCCAACGCCGCCGAGGGACATCGGCAAGCACAGGGCCGGCATTCCCGAAACATCTTCCGCAACCGTGATACAGCTCGGGTATAAATCGTGCAGCATCGTGTTGGCTATCATGAGGTAGGTGATAGCCTCTTCGTCGACAGAGGCACCGAAGTACTCGTGATATCCGCCCGAAAATCCGCTGTTATGCAAGGTCAGGCATACATTCAAAAACACATAGAATTGGGGAGGATTGGGGGGAGGGGGGTTCGCACCTGCCAATTCCGTGATGAGTATAGAGCATGCTCGTGACGCCATCGAAACGGAACCCGTCAAACTGGTATTCTTCCATCCAGAAGCGCAGGTTGCTGAGCAAAAATCTCAAAACCTCGTGGTGGCCGTAATTGAACAGTCTGCTATCCCAAAGGGAGTGCTGGCCCTTTCCACCGCTGTGGAAATACTGGTGATCAGTTCCATCAAACTCATTGAGGCCATCGAGAACGTTCTTGGACGCATGACTGTGAACGACGTCAAGAAGCACAACAAGACCCATGCTGTGAGCGGTGTCGATGAGCTCTTTCAGATCCTCAGGCGTCCCATAACGACTACTGGCCGCAAAGAAATTGTTGACCTGATAACCAAAACTGGCATAATAGGCATGCTCCATAATGGCCATGAGTTGGATAGTATTGTACCCCAGAGACTTGATTCTCGGGAGCATATTCTTTGTGAACTCCTTGTAAGTTGCAACTCTCTGTTCCGGCGAAGATATGCCGACGTGGGCCTCATACACGCGAACACTCTGAGGCTGCTTTGGCCGCGCATGCTTGAAGACGTACTTCTCCGAGCTTGGCGGGTTCCAAAAACGGGCATCGTACGCTGGTGATACAGACAGCTCCTGCGTGACATACGAGATCCACGCAGGTAAGCGGTCGACCCTTTCTCCATTGGGCAAGCACAGAGATATCTGTAGGGCAGTGTAAGAAAATCTGCCAGAGACATCATAAATTTGACGGTTATAGAAGCATTTGTACCTTGAGTTTAGAATTGTGGGCAATGGCCGCATCACCGTTGGCCATGGCAGGCAGGGTTATCTCAAACACGCCATAATCGTTCTTCCGCATGGGGTGAGAGCCACGGTCCCAATTGTCTTTTATGTTAGTTGGGACGACGCACCAGCGGAGGTAGACTGTTGTTTGGCTCACTGAAGTCTCCAATGAGGAAAGCCTGTGTGGCATTCGGAGCCCATTCGCGATAGATGATGTTGTTTTTGCTATCTACATTGAAGCCAAACACATCATATCCCTGTATAGTGAGTGCAACAAATTTGTGGTCAGCTTCGACTCGGGTATAAACGTTGGTGGGGGGTAATGAAGCGTGAGAATTGCCAACCTTGGTGAACTTGTCCAAACCGCCCTCGGTTGCGTCAATGGTGTTAATCCACTCCTTCGCCTTCGAAAATCGCCTCTTCAAAGCATCCTTAAACGGTGATAACCAAGGATCAATGGTGGTGACACCTGTCGTTGCGCCCATCGTTAGCCGCAGCCCTTCAAGTTCATGATCACCTTGCGGGGTTACCTGTCCCGTCCTGCGGTATCTCCTCGACAGCGGCTGCCGGCGCGGCAGAGGTATTGCCGACTTTGCTCATGATTCTTGTGCGTAGTATTGACCTGTCGAGCTGTCCAAGAAAAGGTTGGGAAAGAGAAAGAGTGGCGGAGAGGAGAAGCCTGAGCAGGTGGTGTGCTATGTTGAGGGCTGGTATGGGGAAGCTGCTATGTCAAGTGCCGCGCTACACGTGATCCGCCCACACTACTGCCATACCAGACCGCCTTGAATCCCGGAAGTCTGCGAGCCTACTGCGCTGCCCTGATCCCTGCGTTCCTGTAATTGCATCCAACCCAAAAGGGTAATCCTCTCGCTGGTTTCACGATCCGGTACCGGACATTACGGTGACCAAGGAAGTGTAAGAATTAGGCGGATATCTAGCCTCTTTTTATGTACTTAAGGTGTTGGTAGTAAGGGTGCAGAACTGCGCCGCTGGCTTCTCTTGCTTAGTCAGTGAATTCTACATTTATTTAGAATAGCTAATTCGACAGTTATGAGCCCGGCCTGCATCTAATTAGACTTTAACACTAGGATACACCTTATTTAAGGTCTACTGGATTTATTAAACTCTGCTATTGCGCAACCTTCTTACTCCTACTTAACTAAGGGGATTTACTTACTCCCACACTCTCTCCTACTCTCTCTCTCTTACCCTTACTTAACCCTCCTTAAATCACGATGGACGACTTAATTGAAGTCTACGAAAAGCTTCCGGCTCTACCGAAACTTAACGATTTACGAGATTGGAGTTCCTAGTACGAGAAGCTAAGCGAGGTTGCAGAGGACGAAGGGATATAGCGATACCTAGATTTAATAAAACTGGATAGGCAGAAGGAGCTAATAAGACCAGACTTTACGGTAGAACTAAGGGACGCCGCGTCCTCGGCGTATAATTAAAAGGAGAAAAACTAGTAGAACTATATGCGGTTTGTAAGGAAGATTAAGAACCTAATTAACTAGTTAGTTATAAGGGAAGTTATAGCAATGACTTTAACGAATTTAAAGGACCGAACTTTGACGACCTTAATCGCTAACCTAAAGCTGGCTATTATACCTAGCGAAAGTGCTTACTACTAAGAGCTAGTAAAGTAGTTTTAGCTAATTACAAGCTGTAAGGTAACGATCTCTAACTTTAGGACCTATTTAACTAATGCCGCTATTTAGCTAAAGACTATAGATATAGAAAACGCCTTTACTAATAGCGAGGCCTCTACCTTCTTTAAAAACTTTATAAAGCCTCTTCTTAAGCTTAACTAATACCTCTTCGAAAAACACATAACTTCTAATTAGTTAAAGAAGATTGTCTTACGGGAGACCTTAATTACGGCTCTTAACGAGGTCTTAAAGGACTACGCCTAAAACTTTACCTTGTAGGATTAGGAGAGAGAAGAAAAGGAAGCTAAGCCGAAGGGCTTTGCCTCCTTTTAAGGAGAAAGGGAAGGACTATAATAGGAGGCCTGCAGCGCCTGCAAAAGGCGACACCCGATTAGCTCCTACAGCCCTTGCCGAGACGCGATTAAGACCTTTTATCCTACTTAAGAGATTACCCCCTAGCTTACTAATTGGCCGGTGAAGGGCGACAAAGCCGCAATTCGAAATTAGCTAGTAGTTCCCGAAAACAAGGAAAAGATTACGAGTTAGAAGGAGAAGATTAATTAGTCCTAACGGGATAGGAAGGTTGGCTTTGCGGGAGTTGCCTTTAACGCGTTAGAAGAAGACAATTTGGTTAACAAGGACTAGATTATCGCGGACTCCGGCGTAAGCGCTTACGTCTTTAACAACGCTAGCTTTTTTACGAATCTAACTCCTTAGACTAAGGAGTTGGGGATAGGTAACGGACTAGTTAGGATTATAGGAAGAGGCAGCGTTAAGCTGGACTTAAAACCCTTTAACGGCTACGAGGCTACGTTAACGCTTAAAAACGCTCTCTTCTGCGAAAACTTCCCGTTAAATCTAATTGCAACGCTTTAACTTAACAAAAAGCAGCTTTTCTAAAACTAAGAGATAGAGACAATTTACTATAAGGAGGACGATAGTAGCAGGACGCACTTTACTAAACTAAAGCAACGAGGAGGACTTGCTTGCTTTAACGTCTAACCTTAAGAGGTTAAGGCAGCCGCCTTTCCTGTAAATCTAGCTATTCCTAATTAAACTTTAAATACTATTCCCGAACAGACTTTAAATTAAGCTATTCCCGAACGGACTTTAGATTAGGAATACGGCGAATATACGCTTTTAGTAACGGCTTAATTAAGCGTAAAAGTAAAGGCTAATCCGACTCTCTAGTACTAGAGGCTAGCCTACGCGGGACTAGAAGCCGTAAAGGAGGTCTTAAAGCGATTAAGCTTAACTCCTTTGCGAGGTCTAACCACGGTTAAATGCGAGGCTTGCGCTATTAGCAAGGTAACAAGGGTTAATAGCAAGGCTAAGATCGTTACTATAAATAAGGCGCCGTTTTCCGAAGTTTTAATCGATTTCTTCTTCTTTAACCCTAGCTAAGACGGCTATATAATGCTAGCCCTAATTAGATGCCTAAATACTAGCTACATTAAAGGGAAAACCTTTAATTTTAAGGATTAGGCTAGTGTACTTAACTTCCTGCTAAATTTTAACAATTAAACGTAACGGTAGTACGACTTGGTAATTTGCGTAATTTACGGAGACTTAGATCGAATCTTCCTAAGCAGCAGCCTTACGAAGGCTGCCCTTTAGACTAGAGGAATAGTATCCTAACCTTCCGACCCTTATACTTCCGCGAAAAACGGCTAGGCCGAAAGGGTAGGAGGACTAATTAGCACTAAAGGGCGTACTATGCTGCTTTATAGCGGCCTGCTTGTAGACCTTTAAGACGAGGCGGAGATAGTAGCTGTTTATATTTACAACAGGACTGCTACGGCAACGAAGGGATTACTACATTAACAGCTATTTACGTAGCTAAAGGAGCACAATCCTAAGTATCGCGACCTTACGCCTAATTAGATCGAACCGAAAATCGGGCACTTAAAGGCCTACGGTTGCAGAGCTTACCCCTTAACAACGAAGGCGCTTACTAATACTTACAAACGAGACCTTAAGACCGAGCCTTACGCCTACATCGGCTACCTTGTTAGCTACTAATCCTCTACCTAATACCGGATTTAGGTGCCTTTACTTAATAAGGTGATCGTAAGCAGCTACGTTACCTTTAACGAGGCCCTCTTCTATACGCCGCCGCCGCAAAAGCCGCAGCCTACGCGTATTACTAACCCCGATTTTATACTCTAGCTAAAGGATTACGGCGTAATTTAAGGCGTTGTAGTAGTATAGACAATACCGTCTAAGGGGGTAATAACTAATCCCGATTAAACTCCCGCTAACTCTAAAATCGCCGATGTAGTAATTCTCGAAAACCTTAAAAACTAGCTAATTAGAGCGTAGGACGCAGGGACTGCTACAATTACGTCCGAAATCCTAGAAATCCACTCCTTAAGCGGTGCATTAACACTAGGATCTGCTTAGACTGCAGGCGACAATAAAGCTACGAATACCGATTAGAATCCTCTGTAACTTGCGTCTCTAGAATTAGCTTATTTAGCTAAATACGGAGATACAATTATTGTCGTAATTAGAGGCTTAGAAGAAGCGAAACCGTAGGAAGCAGAATTAGCCTAGCCGACCCTAGAGGCTACTCTAGAGTTAACGCCTATCTTAGAAGCTTAAGATAACTCTCCTACTCCTACTACGCAAATCGCGGAGGAGGAGGAGGCTAGCTAGCCCTTGCTTCCTACAACGCACTCTAAAGAAGCCGAAATCCTTCCTCCTCCTCCTCCTCTTGCAACGAGGCGACGCGCACGCCGACCTCCTCCCTTTACTAAGCTAGTACGACGCTCTAAACGATCGCAATTAGCGCGTAGGACGCTAAACCGTCTCCTCCTACTAGTAATCGCGATGCTCGCGACGCCTGCAATAAATATAGCCCTCCTTACGGTAGGAAGACGTAATTAAGCAGACCTACCGCTACTACCGAAGTCTTACAGAGAGCTGCTAAGGCACCCGCTTTGCGAGGACTTCGAGACCGTAATGGAGCTTAAATTAAATACCCTAAAGTAGGCAGATACGTTTAAAGAGATTAGGATTTACTAAGGCCTGCGGGATAACATAATACCGTTAAAATAGGTTTTTACCTATAAATTCGACGAATTTAACAACCTCTAGCGCTGCAAGGCAAGGCTAGTAGTTAAAGGGGATCTCGAGCTTTTAAATTAGTTAAATAACTACGTTGTAACGCCGCTAATCGGTTACATCTGCATCCTGCTCGCAATTACAGTTAAATTTTAGCTTTAAATACTGCAATTTAACGCAATCTCTGCCTTTACGTAGGCGGAGATTAATACGCTAGTCTACACACACATGCTACTAGGATACGACCGATCGGGATACTGCTAGAAGCTCCGCAAAGGGCTTTACGGCCTCCGACGGTCTCCTACCTTATAGTATTAGAAGCTAATTACGGTTGCCTAAAGCCTAGGATTTACGAGACCTTTAGAGAGTCCGTATATCCTATTAGACGGGAAGGTTACGCTGTTTTTCTACGTTAACGATATTAGCGTAATCTTCTATAACAAGTACTAAGCTTACTAGGACGCCGTTTACGTTAAACTAATAGAAGAGATTAAGCTTAAGGCTAAGGGGACTATGTAGTAGTTCCTTAACATTAACCTTATCCCTAACGGCGCCGGCGGACTCTACCTCTCCTAAGAAGCCTACCTCGACCGCCTTGCAACGAAATACGGGATTAAGGGCAACCTACGCAACCTCCTAAGGACCCTATTTCCTAACTCCTTACGAACTAGAGACATTACGCCTTTAACGGAACAGGCGACGCCTAATTAGATTTACAAATATCGCGAGATTAACGGAGAAAACCTATATCCTACGATAATTACTCGCGTTAACGTAGTATTTACTTTTACCTTCTTGTCCCGCTTCTTAGCTAATCCCACCGTTTAGTAGGATTAGCTAAATTACTACTTACTTAAATACATAGTAGCAACGAAGTCTTTGACTCTCTACTACTTGGCTAACTACGAAGGACCTAATCTCGAGGTATATTTAGATGCGGCCTTTGCGGACAATATGCTAGACCGGAGATTATCCTACGGCTACGTAATCTTCCTCTTCGGCTGCTTAGTACTTTAAAAGGCAGGAAAACAGCCGTTAGTTAGCACCTCGTTAACCGAAGCTAAATTCCTAGCGCTAGTAGTAATAGCAAAGGAGACCATCGCGTTATACCGCCTCCTAACGGACCTCGCGGTTAAACTTAACGACGAAACGCTTACGATCTTTTGTAACAACCGCTAGATAGTACGCCTTACTAAACCGTCCTTTACTACCGGTACTTAGTTAACTAAGGTCTGCTACGTTAATATCTATTACTACTAGCTTCGTAAAGTCGTTGCTAAGGGAGATCTTACGATTAAATAGATTAGGACTAATAAGATAGCCGCCGACGGCCTTACTAAGCCCTTGCCTCCTTAAAAACACAAAGACTTCGTTAAAATGCTTAGGATGCAGTATTACTAAGCCACCTTTGCGTAATTTACGCGCAACTACACCTCCTAGAGGATTTAACTCTCTCTACGCCTAATCAGACTTTACGGAGTCTACGCCTCCTAACCTAATTAGATTTCAACAAACCAAGGCTGCTAACCAGCCTCTAAGGCTGCCAACCAGCCTCTACTAACTTACTTTCTTTCTTTCCTTCTTTCTAACTATTACGAAGGCTGGCGGACCCCTAAATAACAGATCACAGATCTAGGGGGGTGTGTCAAGTGCCGCGCTACACGTAATCCGCCCACACTACTGCCATACCAGACCGCCTTAAATCCCGGAAGTCTGCGAGCCTACTGCGCTGCCCTGATCCCTGCGTTCCTGTAATTGCATCCAACCCAAAAGGGTAATCCTCTCGCTGGTTTCACGATCCGGTACCGGACATTACGGTGACCAAGGAAGTGTAAGAATTAGGCGGATATCTGGCCTCTTTTCATGTACTTAAGGTGTTGGTAGTAAGGGTGCAGAACTGCGCCGCTGGCTTCTCTTGCTTAGTTAGTGAATTCCACATTTATTCAGAATAGCCAATTCGACATGCTATTTGTTATTATGGGGCGATAAGCTAGGTATCTTATCTTAGGTAGCTTCCGCGAGGCGTTGCGAGGGGAAACTCGCAAACGAATTACGACGGCAAAAGCCAGACATAAAACAATCAATGCTTATGGGGAATTCCTTAGAGAGACGCTTTGATCTGTCTTGTTATATCTTCTCAGCCAGACACTAGAATATTGACGGTTTATAGAACTACCTGTACGCTGTACTTGCATTCATCGCAAGGATGACGTCGTGGCGAACTTTCTCGGAAATTAGCGGGGCCAGGCTCAATCACCGCCGCTTGGCGTACTAAACATTGGCAGCGTGGCAGAAGACGGCCCCAACGAGACCGCGCACGCCGTCTCGTCTGCCTGAAGCCGTTGCATCGGCCTAGCCCCAAAAGCTGTTCTGCGGTTATTGCGGGCGTAGCGAGCCACAGCTATTGATTTTGGAGCGCGGTTTCTGAATCGCTTCTTCGGCTATCATTTGTGAATAGGTTCACACGGAGAGGACTAGCGATGCTTTCCGCTGTCGGCATTAGCTGATAGTGCAAGAAACATAGCAGCCTGACTATTCCGAGTCTTGCCACCTCCAGCGAACCATTCTAGCGTTCTTGCGCAGCAGCCCGCTACACGAGGAATCCGTCGCAGTCGGTCGCTACCTCGGTGTCTATCAACTCCAGACTCTTTCACGCAATCTCTCCCTACGCAGCTGGGCCGTTCCTCACTCGCGATCTTCGCAGCGGCCCAGGGGTTCCGATCCGAGGACCAGGCTTCGCTCATCTCTCCTCGGCGCAAATATTGCCAACAAAGCTGTCGCACCGCGCTCTCTCCAAGCACAGTCTACTATGAAGCTTAGATTGCGAAGATGTCGGCCGCATCGAAACCGCAATCCACAGCCCTCCTCAGGGCTGCCCTCCCAGCTTCCACCCGACTCCCACCCGCCCAGTCCTTTTTCCGTTGTTGCCGTTTTTCCACATCACCAATGCTACAAACGACGCCGTATCGAACACAGGACTTGACCTCGGGATACTCCAGTGTGTACGACCCTTCAGACGAAGCCGGACGGGGTCCCATGTTCGGCAAGCCGAAGTTCGGGGTGCCGCAATTCTATCCGCGCGACTTGAAGAAACGAGTTGATGACTACGTTATCGGTCAAGACAGGGCAAAGAAGACAATATGTGCCACAATTTTTAATCATTACCAACGATTACGACGCAAGTACCAACAAGAAGATACAAGCCGTTCTGTGGGGGAACGACTGCAGCGACAGAGGTTCAACAGGGACAAGGATTTGCATGAAAGGCAGCGGGAAACCTCGATCTTGGAAGGTTGGTGATACAATTTCGCATATATTTGTTGCTTGCCCACTCTGTGTATAACTGACAGCCTTTTTGGACACAGAAGAGCCTTTGGGTGGCCTGAACGAGTTCAACGGAGAATACAACCCCGAGCCTGCTGGTGGGCTCTACCTACCTGACGAATCGGCACTCTCAAACGACGTCAAGATCGATAAGAGCAACTTGCTCCTTATTGGGCCGACTGGTGTGGGCAAAACATACATTCTCGAGTGCGTGGACTCTAATACCTATTATCTCATATTCGGCTCATAGTGAATGGCGCTGATTGTGTGTGTATTTCCAGAACTCTGAGCAACAGGCTGAATGTCCCGTTTACAATCAGCGACTGCAACAGTTTTACGCAGGCAGGATACATTGGACAAGATGTCGAGGCGTGCATCGAGCGGCTTCTTGTCGAAGCAAATTACGACGTTCGAGCAGCCGAATATGGAATTATTGTTCTGGACGAGTTCGACAAGATCGCAAGAAGAGAGACTGTCAATGGCAGGGACGTGGGTGGTGAAGGTGTACAACAAGCTCTTTTGAAACTTGTGGAGGGGACGAGAGTTACGGTGAATGTCAAGGACAACCGCTCGCGCTCTGCCAGTCCAATCACCAGCACGTATGGATCTCCGAATGCCACGCCGCCGTCACAGGCTACGCCCCCATCAGGAAAACTCGACCAGTACACTGTCGATACCAGCAACATCTTGTTCGTCTTCGCGGGCGCTTTTGTGGGCCTTGATAAGCGCGTTATTCGAAGAGTGGCAAAGCCATCCCTAGGCTTTGGATCAGAGCTCCGAAGCATAGGGGATTCCTCGATATCGGGTAGCAAGGCTGCTCTCCCCGTACACCTGTTCGCCCACCTGCCTCATCAACCTGCGTTGCCTGATCCGAACGGCTCCAGCTTCACGCCCCTTGATCTTGTCAGCCCTGCTGATCTCCAAGCCTTCGGATTCATCCCAGAACTCATTGGCCGCCTACACAATATCTGCGCATTGACACCCTTATCGGTGGACGAGCTCTATCGTATTTTGACGGAACCTAAAAACTGCCTTGTGGCCCAGTACACATCGCTGTTCGAGACGTACCCGAGCAAGTTACATTTTACTCGTCGAGCCCTGTACGCCATCGCGGAGCGGGCTTCCAAGGTCGAGACCGGTGCCCGAGGCCTGAAGATGGAGCTCGAGCGCGTTCTAGCAGAGCCAATGTTCGAAGCTCCCATGCCATTTGTTTTGATCACTGAAGGATGTGTTAAAGGCACAGAGAAGGCCGGATATTGGGGAAAGGATGGACGATTCGAGGTCCACAGACGAATTCGAGACGAAGATGATGGGATCAGCCAGGATGTCGCTGCATCACCTGGACAAACCTTGGGGCAACTTCGGCAGGAGGGACAAGGTGGTACATAATACTTGGAAGCTTTCGCCGATTTGACAGCACTTGGCTACTTTACGTCATTTGCCTTTCTGTTGAAAGTCTCGCCTGGTTTCTTTGGTATGCTCTTCAGTAGCACGCCCTTTACATAAGAAAACTGCTTGAATTGCCGCGTACATTATGTACATAGTCTGTGATCTCAAAGAGCAAAAGAGAGCCCCTCTGCTCCTCTTAGCCAATAACCCCTTGCACTCTGTAGATATGCAGATGATCTTCGACTCATTCTTCCCCCATCCGCTATTTCGTCCATTGGAAGCAGACCTCCTACAATTATTTGGCAGCAGGCGGCGACTGGATCTGGCCCTTGCCCGTGTAGCCCTCGGACGCAATACCCGTGAAGGGGTCAGATTTCTGCTCCTGTTGATGGGGAGTGTAGTATTAGCATCATGATTACTTCGGCTAGCCAGAAGACCAAAAATTCGTACCTTGAGCTTCTCGTTGGCAGCTTCCTGCCACTCCCGGTTCATCGAGGCAGGCGCAGGACCAGCAAACATTCTCATGGAAGAGAAGAGCAGCAGGCTGACACCGACACCAATGACTGTGTAGAGGGCGACCTTCTTGGTCTCACCCGGTGGTGGCAGAGCGCGCGGGCCATGGGGGCCGAAAGCGATCCAGTAGGCTGTTCCGATAAGAGCAATTGTCAGCTTCCACCAACTTCCAAACAACAAAGAAATCAATTGAAGAGAGTTCCGAGAGAGAGTTCCTTGGGGCCGAAGTATGGGGACTCGACAATTCATGGCGGTTGCCAATTGGTGTCTGGGGAGAGGTGTGGTGGCTCAGGAAGAGCGAGGACACCATTTTAACCAACGGGAAACCTGGCAAACTCCAATTGAACGGCCTGACATACCAGCTTTCTTCTCCGGGATCGTAAGCTCCTTCCAGTTCTCCTTCATGCGGTCACGCAGGGACATCCAGAGCTCCGCCTGCTCCTGCAGCGGGAGGCCCTCCCACCGCTTCTCAATGTTGGCCAGTGTCGGGTTGGAGATCGCGGTCGATGAGGCAGCACGGCAGGCCAGGGCTGCCTGCGGCTGCTGCATCGCGGCGCGCTGCGCACGCACCAGGGTTGTCGGCCGGATACGGAACATGATGACAGGCTGTCGTCGAGGTGTTTCCGAAAGGGTTGGCGGCAGGTGAGAGATGAAGAGTGGAGATTTGTCGGCAGGATATTAAGCAGAAATAAAAACTCTGCGTCGCTGCGCGGCCGTATGCAGAAAGTTTGGTCGAATTGAAGGTGGTGGAGTTGTTACACGGAAACTTTCGTCATCAAGAATGAGGCGGAAGCAAGAATTTCTTGGGTGCTGCTTTTCGGGATCGTATGACAGAAAAGCGGGTTTACGGAACGTTGGCGGCCATCAGGGGATTTCGCATAGGTAATCACGGATGTGGGTCAGTCGTAAGATCCGAAGGGAGGGTAAGGGCGTGATTCACAGCGCAGAGCGGTAGCGGCAGCGGCCACTTCAAATGCACAAATCGAAAATGCTCCACTACTTCAAATTAGCATAAAATTGGTACACAACCGAAGTACCTCTGCATACCTGTACTTCGCAATTATGTCAAGGCTAGGCCGTAATAGTTAACCGCTAACGACGTCTGCGATAGTTATTTCTTTCGAATAGGAGTGAGGATTGCCCCCTGCATCCTGTACGGCTAAAACCTTGCATATTTGGTGCGTTTTTGCTAAAAAAATCCGAAAATAGGTGCGTTAGCCCTCTCCTAACTCGTCTACAGAGAACGGCCGTCCTTTGCAGCCTTTGCGCCTAAATTACTGCCTCTAACTGCGCCGTCGCTACCTACCTCTTTAATATTACTAGCACCGGCACCGGCAGCGGCACCGGCACTACTAGCACCGGCAGCGGTACCGGCACCGGCACTAGCAGCAATACCCTTAGACTAGAGTCGGTAGCTAGCGTTGTTTATGCTTAACGGCACTTAAATACCGGACCTTAACTCGCCGCCCTGTATATATTCGTTGTACTATAGCTTAACGGAGTCCCTTATGTTAACACCGGCTCTAACTTCGCCGCCGCTAGCGCCGGCGTAGGTCCCTAGCGTAGACGACGACGACGACTAGTAGGACTAGGCAGAGGAGTAGGAGAGGCAACAGCAGGCTACAGCGTTTGCTGCTGTTAATAATAGTAGTAATAGCCTTGCGTTAACGATTCGATTAAGCCCGCTAACGGCGTTTAGCGAGGGGCTATTTATACCGTTAGCTAAGCAATCTCTTAATATAAACAAAGACGGCGACGACGACGATAAATCGCTAGCGGTAGCACTTATTACAAAGGCTATTATAAAGGAAGATAAAAAGTAGGTTAGCTATACGCTAAAGGTAGTTACTTAGTTAATAAAAGAGTTTAAACTTTGTAAGAGAGACGGCCTTTTTAATACTTTATAACGGCGTTACTTCCTTTTTACCTATTAACGGTGTACTAAAGTAGCTTAACGTCGTTTTCCGTAATACTAGTAAACGCTATAAACAATTAAAAATAAGTATAATACTAAGCAGAAGCGTTAAAAGCTATAGCTTACGTTTATAAATTAGTCTAGTACTAGTTATAACTACGAGACTAGCTTAGTAACGTTTAATAGTAAGGAGAGGTAGTAGACTTTTTTTACTTAATATAAAGCTTAAAGGCTGTAGTAGCTAAAGAAGACGCTGTTAAGCGATATTACGGTATACGCTATAGTGTATTTAAAAGAGACTACTACTAGTAATACTATTTAGACCGTCGACGATTATATCGCTACGTATAATAGGTTAGCGGCGTTAAACTCTTAAATATTGCTTAAAGAGACAGCTAGCCGTAAGAAGGCATATACTAACCTTACTAGCAAAGACCTTAACAATAACAATAAATTGCTAGTAAGCGTAGCTAGCTAGTTACAACTACTAACTAGGGTTAAGGGTACTCGTAGCGCAAAGGCCTTAAAGTAGTTAAGAGAGGGGGAGCTGTTAATATAGTCGCTTATAGCCTATTTAGCCTTAAAAAACCCTAACGCCGCTAAGCTTAGGTTAGTAGTTAGTAATTTGCGTAAAAGATTTGTAAATAAATACGAACTTAACGAAGTCGCTTACCTTTTAACGAAACTAAAGGAGGAGAATAACGCGTAGCTTTAGAACGCTTTAAAGGATAACGAGAGATTAAAGCTAGCAATAATTTAGCGTTAGTTGTAATTTTTTTAAATTTTTTTAAATTTTTTTAAATATTTAAAGCTTTTAGTAGTATAGTAATAATTATTATAGTAAGCTAACTTACCTTGCTTTTTTTAGTAAATTATAGGTCTTCCTTATAAAATAAAACGTTTTAATTAGCTACTAGGCTAAGCAATAAGATAAGTTAGCGGTTTTTTAAGCTAAATCTAGTAATACTAACGCTTTTTAAATATTAGTAAATTATTACTAACTCTACCTACTATAAAAAGCTCTCCTCCTTTACCTAACGGCTTTAACTATTCTTAAATCTATACTAAAGGCGTATAGCTACGATTTAGCGCGTCTTTAGAGGGTTATTACTAATAAGTAGTTAAGCGCGATTTACAGCCTCCTTATACTAGTTTAGCTAAGTATAGTCCTCTTTATACCCTCCCTATCCTCCCTTATAGTATATAATAAAGTTATATAGTCTAGTAACAGCATACACAAACGAAATCTAGCAATTTAGACTATACTTAGGTGTAGCCTTTAAAAGGATCTTAAACTTAATCTTTATAATACTAAACGCTTGCTTAACGCGCAATTAAGACTATAAGTATCTAAGGTTGTATAGCTCCTTCTTATTTCTAACAAGCCTCTTTATTAGCCTTTAGTCCTATAGGTAATACGCCGTATACGGAAAGGGCGTTAGCAAGCTTATTATATTCGCAAATCTAGCGTTAGCGAGATAAAATCGATAAGGAGGGATATAAAAGCCTTTACTAACGGCTTATAAGAATAACAAGGCGTTATTTATTAAACCTTTTGCCCTAGCTAGTATAAAACTAAAGCTTTAATTAAGCCTTACCGCCGTAAACACGTTTTAAAAGACGTTACCCTTCTTATTATAGTAGGCTGCTTATTATTAGAGGAGGACGTAAGCTGTAATATAAGTGCCGTTAATAGCTTTAATACAACTACTAAAGCTATTTAAGTTTTCGTCTTCTTTAACTCTTTTATTAAGCTAGTTTACTAAAGGCTGTTATACCGTATGTTTTTATAGTAATAGGAAGGAAGGTAAGAGCTCTTAAACAACTTAATAAATAGTTATTACAAGTATACTTAGTAGGACTAGGTAAATTAAGCAAAGGAGGAGGTATCTTAGTATTAGGAGGAGAAGGGAGTAGGATTTAATAGCTAACTCTTGCCTCCCCTACCCCCGAGGGGGTGCGGGAGGCGGTATATATCGAGGGCGCAGGAGGTGCGCAGGCTTACCGTAGGAGGGGCGCAGCCCTCCCGCTATTAGCCTGTGCACCTAGCCCGTGCGCCTTGTTAGTCCGAGCTAGGTAGTCTATATAGGGTTACGTAACTAGTTACGTAACCTTATCCTGTAATCTTGCACATGCGCCCTAGCACTTGCGCTAGCGACCTATTACGCGTATTTAGCGCACTCCCTACGCGCGCCTTGCGCGCCGCCGTACTAACCCTCCTTTTAGAGGGTAGGCGTTATAATTGCTCCCTTCCTGCGCCTAGCACCCCTAGGCTAGACTTTGTTGTTGTTAGGCCGCATCCGGCGATGCGGCCGTAGCCCTTTTTGTTAGCCTTTAAGGCGCCGTTAAACGGCCCTTAGTTAAAGGTAAGTATAGACTAAGCCTGCTTATAAGCTGTAGTTATAACTATAAAGTAAACTCCTTACAATTATAGTCGCTATTAACGGTCGCACCTTCCTTTAACAATAATAACTTTAGCGGCTTTACTATAGCGAAGTTTACCGCTATTAACGCTTATCGCCCTACCGCTATTACGGCTGCTGCGTTAGCGTTATCTACGCCCTCTCCTCCGGCCTTTAAGGCCGAAAGCGTTGCGGCCCGGTCGCCTAGTAGGACGGCAGTCTTACCGCCCGCTGCGGCGGCCGTAGCAACGTTTATAGTAGCGCCTATAGCGCTCGTTACAACCTTTAGTCGCCGCCCTTTGCCCTCTTATCGTAGAGAGTTTAGGTCTTCGGCGTCTCCTACGCCGGTTGCGCCCCCCGCACGCCCTACGCAACGGTCTTACGCGCGCCGCGCCGCTGTTACGGCAGCGCCTACGCCGTCCCGTCGCTCGGCCCGCGTTAAGGCCCGCGTAGCGGCGGTAAGCGCCGCGGCTAATAGCGCGTCGACGCCCGCGCCTAAGACGACGCTTACGCCGGTAGTAGCGCCCGCGGTAACGCTAGTAGTAGCGCCTGCGGTAGCGCCTACGCCCGTTGTAGCGGCTCTTATAGCGGTTGTCTTGCCTATCGTAGAGCCTATAGTAGTAATCCTACCTACGGCGGCGATTCCGCCTATTAACGATAACGACGACGACGAAGGCGACGCCTCGGTCGCCCTACCGGCATCGTTTACGGCGGCCCCCTTAGGGGCTAGCTATCCCGCCTTTAGGGCCGATACCTACGCTAGGTGCTTAGCCTAATTTTTGTAGGACCTTTTATAGAAGTTACTAGCCGACGTAGGCTAAATCTATATGCGTAGCATTGTTAAGACGTCGTCTTACGACGTTTGTAAAAGGGCTTAGTACACTTATAAGATGGTAGGTAACAATCCCTTAACTGTAATAATAGCGATACTAACGCCGACGTAGGTATACCTACTAATAACGGGTAATTTAGCTAACTTTATTAACACTTTAAGGGTTTTAACGCAAGACCTAGGCTAGTTCCTACTAAACGTACGCGCGTCCTTTACGCGCGCTATAGGCTACTTTATAGCGACCTTTTTATAGGTTAAGAAGAAGGTGTACTAGGCGGAGGCGGAGGCGCTAAAGTAGCTAAAGGTTTAGTAGGCCTTATTAGCCTAGTAATACCCGTTGTCGGTGTAAGCGACGCACTAGCCGCCGTTATACTACGAGATCGTAGTTTAGCGGCGGACGTAGTTACTACGGCTATTACCTAGCGATTATAGCTACGCTACAATCGCGGCGGCTTAGGCGGCCTTTCTAGATTTAGTAGCGCGAGGGCTTATAACGGCTAAGGAGGCCTCGTTAATAAAGGAGGCGGCGGCGCTGCTTTACGCCTACCTTAGCTAGTTGTTTTACGTAGCTAGCCCCTTTTCTTTTAAGGCGGCTAAAGAGAGTCCTCGTTTACGTACTTTGCGCGCTTGCTGCTTTTGTACTACGTAATAACTACGTAGGCGTTTTATATGTCCTTCTCCGCTACCTATTAATCGTATTTTGTTAGCTAGCCCTCTTAGCGTACTAAATACTTTATCTAGCCGTCCTTACGCTTTTTGCTTTATACCGCCTTAATTTCCTATTCCTTATTAAGGTCTTTTAAGGCTAGCATTATTATTTACGCGCGTCTTACGCCCTCCCTACTCTACTACGGCTTTAGTAGGGTAACGAAAAAGACGTTGTATATACGGCTATACCGGTTAAGCAATGCTAATTAATACGCCTAACTACCTATAGTCCTAAGGACCTTAAAGGGTCCTATGCGCCTTAGCGTAAGCTTCTTATTCTTTAGGCGAAGATTCTTTATAAAGAGGCTTACTAAGTCGCTAACCGCAAAGGTTATTAGTTAGTAATTGTTATCGTAGTAGCGCTTTTAACGCTCTACTACCTTCTCTTAGTTAATAGCTAATTTAGCCCTTACTACCTATAGCTTTTCTAAGCGGTTTTGCACCGCTAAGACTATGTTATACTAAGGGGCGCCGCTATTACAGACGTCCTACTCCCTTCCTACGGTCGCTTCGACCTTAAAGCGAACTCTTAAGTCTAGCTTTTAGCTATATAAGGCTTTAAAGGGGCTTAGCTTCGTCGTTATATTTAGCGTATTATTATAAGCAAATTAAGCTATTAATAAGAGGGCTAGCTAATTACCTTACTTCTTTATTACAAAGTAGCGAAGGTACTACTTTAAGGTTTAATTAGCCCTTTTTATTTAACCGTTTGTTTAGGGGTAAAAGGCGGTTAATAGCCGCCTTTAGATCCTCCTCTAGTAGTAATATTTAGCCTAAAATTCGCTAGTAAATATACTCCCTTAGTTAAAGACTACGCCTTTTAGCGTAACGCCGTAGACTAGCTTTACGTATTAGTAAATAACGTAAGCAAGGTCCTAAGCCGTTATAGTTATCGTTACTACGAAGAAAAGGCTTATCTTCGTAAAGCGGTCGACGATAACTAAAATAGTATTTACCTTTTCCCTTAAAAGCGTCTTAGCCTAAGGTAGGCTTATAATAAAGTCTATAAAGATCTACTTTTATAAAGCTTATAAGAAGGGTAGCGGATTTAGCTACTTATACGGTTTATACCTTTTATTAGTTTAGCCTTAGCAAACTAGGCAAAAGGCTACGTACGTCTTTACGTCTTTCTTTATACCCTCTTAGTAGAAGTAGCGACGTAGAAGTCCTAAGGTTCTCTTTACTACGAAGTGTTTAGCGATTATATTGTCGTAGTAAAGCTATAACAGCTCCTAACAAAGGACTAAGGCGTTACCTACGTATAAACGCTTATCCTATAGTAGTAAGCCGTCGGACGCGATAAACTATTATCTTATTACGCCCCTTACGCTTATTGTATAAGAGGTGCGCTCCTTAATAATTTATACCTCCGCATTAGCTTCTTAGGCTGTCGTAATAGCCGTCTAAATTATATTAAGGGCACCTTCTTCGAGGTATAAATAAAGGGCAGCAACTACGGCTAGCTACTACGGTATTCTAGAATATAACGGGTTACCGTTTAGCTTTATAAGAGGCGTTAAACCCTTAATTAGCGCCGTAGCGGTAATATCCGTAGAATTTCTTTACGGTTTCTCGTAGCCTTTTAAAAGCTCTAATACACTACGCTTCGCCTACATAGGCGGTGCGCCTTATAGCGCGGCGGTAGCTAGCCGCTTAGGACTTAGGGCCTCCCTTGTCCCTAAGAGAGCATTTCGCTCCTTATTTACGCGCGTATCTTACGCAGCTTACGCAAGGGCTACGTAGTGCGCTAGTCCCTCGCCTTTGCTAATTGCTTTAGCGGTTACGTACGTTTTACGTGCGTCTTACGTAGGGGCTACGCTATGCGCTAGTCCCTCGCCTTCGCTAATTACTTTAGTAGTAGCGCGCGTCTTACGCGCGCCTTACGTAAGGGCTACGTAATACGCTAGTCCCTTGCTTTTAGCCCTTATAAGGCCGAGGGCTACGATGCCCGTAGTCCTTATGTTATTAAAATAGTTAAGCCGTTTTAACGGCGCATTGGCAAGGTTTGTTACGCCTAGCTAGTGCTTAATAACGAAATTAAATAAGGATAAGAGCATAGCTTAGCGGGCCCTCCTCTTATTATACCGTAGCTAGATTATAAAGGTTTATAGGTTGTTATAGTTTAATAAGACCTTAACTATCTCCTTACTACCGTCTAAGTATTAACGCTACTACTTAAACGATTCTATAATTGCTAACAACTCCTAATTAGGTGTACCGTAATTTAGTTTAGGGCCTTACAACTTACGAGACTAAAAGGTAATTAGGTGCTAGACTCCTTACTTATTAAGCTAAGAGATTATACCGCTAATAGCTACTTTAAAGGCGTTAGTCTTAAGCTAAATAAGCTTTTTTAGGTTAAAATAGTAAAAGAGAGGGGCCTTTGTAAAGGCCTCCTATAGCAAATTAAACACTACCCTTTCTTAAGCGTTAAGCTTAACCCGTCTTAGCTTCCTACCGTTTTTACTACCTCGTAGTAAGCCCGTTAACGGCGCTACGATGTCTAAGTAGCCTTTAATAAAGCGACGGTAGAAATTACAAAAGCTTAGGAATACTTAAATTTCTTAAAACGTTTTAGGTTCTCGCTATTTAGTAATAGTACGTACCCTTTGTAAGTTTATTACGCACCCTTTACAACTTATAAAGAAGCTTAGGAATTTAACCTTTTCCTAGTAAAATAAGTACTTATTAAGGTTAATAAATAGTTAAGCCTTTTATAGGCGCCTAAAGATTTAGTTTAGGTGTTTAGTATACTCTTTTTCCGTTTAAGAAAAGACTAAGATATCGTTTAAGTAAACAATGTAAATAACGTTTATAAGGCCGTAAAGCGCTTAGCTAATATAGTACTAAAAGGCGGCGGGCGCGTTAGTTAGGCTAAAGGGTAAGACAAGGTATTTATAGTAACTATATTAGGTTTAAAATACCGTCTTTTACTCGTCCCCTTCCTTAATTCGTAAGCGGTAGTAGGCCTCTTTAATATCGATTTTTAATACTACCTATATACCGGCTACCTTATTTATAATCTCCGTAATTAAGGGTAATAAATAGTAGTTCTTAACTATAATTTTATTTAGCCCTTAATAGTTAACGCAAAGGCGAAGGCTGCTGTCCTTCTTTAGTATAAAGATAATAAGCGCCTTTATAGGGCTTTTAGACGGGCGAATTTAGCTTACGGCTAGGTTTTCCTCTAAATATTTATAAAGTTTAGCTAGTTTACGCTAAGATAAGGGATATATAGTCCTATACAGCGGCTAGCTATTAAGTAAGAGATTAATAGCGTAATCCGTAGCCTTATAAGGCGGTAAGATCTTTGCGTTTACTCCGTTAAGCACATTATAGTACTTACGTAGGAGGTAAGCAAGCAACGCGCCTACCCCCTCCTTAGGGAGACTAAGGTTTAGGTCTCTAACCGTAATAGCGAAGACCCTTACGTGTTCCCTCCTTACTAAGGTAAGGAACAGTTTCTTTAGGACTAGCTTAGTTTAGTTAAATCGTACTTCGAACTACTAACAACGGTCTATAGGGTCTATAAAGATCCTTTTATCCTTAATCGTTGTTATTAACAGCAGGACTACGGGCCCTTATAAGCGCGTAAGCTTTAGGACTCTTACGTAAATACGTATAATTTCGTAAACGTTACCTCGCGAGTTTGTTAGGCGTAATAAGACCTTTTACGCCCCTACTACGCTAAATACGCGGCCGTCGTAGGCCTTTAAGCTAAGGACTCTTACCCTTATAAGCTCTAAGCCCTATTCTCTTACTAAGTTATTATTAATAGTATTTACTACTACGTAAGTGTCCTATCTTACGATTATTAGTATATCTTTTTTACTAAGAAGGAGGCCCTTAATTATAAAGGGAGCGCTAATTAGAATAGCCTTTAATAGCTCCTAAGTACCCTAATTAACCCTAAGGCCCTTTAGTTTTTTACTTTCTTAGTTTAAGACTATTAAACTAAACCTACTAGTATAGCGTCTTTATCTTTTTTTAAGCACTTGTTAGCTAGGTATAAGACGCTCCTATACGTATAGCACTTTATACGCTCGCCGTCGGCGTTAATAAGGTTTTTAGAGTTAGGGGTAAACGCCTTATTATTACGTCCTCCTTTAGAGTTGCCCTAGCCCCGTCCTTAGCCCTTGCCGCGGCCTTTGTAGCCGCGGCCTTTACTAGAGTTTTAAGTTTTATTTATCGCAGTGTCCTTGCGGTTCTTATAGGAGTCTTACGCTCCTCTCTTACGGTAGCTTCTTAAGCGATTTTCGTAAGTAGGGTTCGTCTTTCGCAGGCTTTAAAAGGTTATCGCCTTTATAACTAATTCGGCTTAGGTTAAAGGGATCTTTTTAAGCTTTAAGAGGTTTACTTTAATCTTGGGTAGTAGCTTAGAGTATAGTAGCTGTGCTTACTTAGCCTTTGTCTTTACCTCTAATTAATTCTTTAAGGAGGTAAGGTAATTGTCGAAGTCTTATAAGCTTTAGTTTAAGCCTTAAATCGCTTTGCTAATACGGTTAGTAATAATAAAGTCTAGATTATAAGGATTAGCTATAAAGGACAACGTCTACTTTTTAAAAGCGGCTTAATCCTCTTAAACTATAGCTTCCTTAGCTATAGTTAAACTACGTAAGTACGTCTCTTACGTAGTCTAGTACAACTACTCTATGTATTCTAACATATAATTAATTTAGTAGCTAGTCTTTTAAAACTTAAAAGGCGCTAAGCTAAAGTAGCGTTTACTAGCTTATAGCTAAGTAAGCCGCTCTTAAAAGCTGCTAAGCGTCTTAAATAAAGGGTTAATACCGCCTTTTAAGATAATGTCGGAGCCTCTTATAGGCTTATCGTCGGAGTCTTCCTAACGCCGCTTACCTACGACCGTGCTATTAGCGGTAAGGAGCTATTCCTAAAGCTTTGTAATCTACTCCTTTAATTGCTCCCGTTTGCGTAGTCTCGCGTTTTCGGCGATTAATTCGGCGATTATAACTTACGCCGACGTTTCGTAAACGCTAGTAGCAAACGCAATTAAGGGCGTAGACGCTGCAAGCCCCGTAGTTGCCGAAGTTATAGTAGGGCCGCCCGTAGCGACTGCCTCCGTAGTCTTAATTAGGTCTCCCGCGTTAGTAAGAACCTCCTATAGCGGCGTGTTAATTAGCTAGCTACTCCCCGTTGCTACCGTAGTACCTACAATAGTAGCGCTCTCCTACTACGCGTCGCTTACGGCGATTAACGTAAACCTCGTGTTAACTATTGTGCTTCCTCGTTTCTTAACTTAGGTAGTTAGTTAGGAGAAGAGTTAGGAATTGTTACAAGTATACTTAGTAGGACTAAGTAAATTAAGCAAAGGAGGAGGTATCTTAGTATTAGGAGGAGAAGGGAGTAGGATTTAATAGCTAACTCTTGCCTCCCCTACCCCCGAGGGGGTGCGGGAGGCGGTATATATCGAGGGCGCAGGAGGTGCGTAGGCTTACCGTAGGAGGGGCGCAGCCCTCCCGCTATTAGCCCGTGTACCTAGCCCGTGCGCCTTGTTAGTCCGAGCTAGGTGGTCCGTGCAGGGTTACGTAACTAGTTACGTAACCTCATCCTACAATCTTGCACATGCGCCCTAGCACTTGCGCTAGCGACCCATTGCGCGCATCTAGCGCACTCCCTGCGCGCGCCTTGCGCGCCGCCGTACTAACCCTCCTTTTAGAGGGTAGGCGTTATAATAGTGCTTTAGCTAACTTAGAAGTAAATAGCAGCGACGCGCTAAACGCTGTTATAACTAACTATCTAAATAAATATTAATAACTAGCTAACTAATAATATCGCTATATAAGGTGTAATTAGCGAATTACTCTTAAACTAGTTTACTAGCTTTTAAAAGGTGCGTTTTTACATATAATATAGCTACTAAAAGGGTCTCTTATCTATACTAAGTATACCTATAACCACCTTAGCGTTATAAGTACTAACGTACTATATTACTTAGTTAATATAAGGATTAAGTAAGCGAAATCGCTATAAAAAAAGAGGAAACGAAATATTAAAACCGTTATTAAATCGTCGGCTAAAATACCGCGCAAAGTACTACTAAAAGGCCTAGCCTGCGACGCCTTAAGCGACCGCTCGGTCGCTTATTGTCAAGGTTAATTGCGTTAACTACATGCGTTAACTACGTTAACTATAGTTACAGTAATTATTACCAGAATTAATTTAAACGCCTTTTCTTTTCTGCCGGCACTATTCTAAGCAAACAGCCTGCTAATTGTTGCGGTACGAGAGCGACCCCCTGTTCTACTCATTTCTATGTATTTTCTAGCTGACATAATTGGTACTTACTTTTGTGCAGGTTTTGCTGGCCTAACAAGGTATAGCTTATGTTTTGTGCATTTAAAGTGGCCGCTGCCGCTACCGCTCTGCGCTGTGAATCACGCCCTAAACAGCGAAAACAGTGAGTGATTTTCTAGCCAGTGCTCACATGCTGTGGCACGTGCATATTATTACTTACCCCACCACCGATTCGATGAACACTGGGTTTTTTGCTTCTTTAATACTCAGTATTTGCTTCATGGACTCTTGACTAATCACCAGGCGGATTTATCCAGAATATGCTCTGATTATCATAGTCATTCGCATTCCAATGATTACTTTTTTGGTTTGGCTAGCTTCCAGTAATGATGACTGCATTGGCTTTGGTTCTGACCCTTAAAATGTCAGGGAAAGTTCTATCGACCTGTAACGATTTAATGTATCTCATGTAAGATAGCTCCCGAGGAGACGCAATCGTTTCAGTCAAAACATCTTGCCAAAAGATGACAAGCAAGCCTCATGATATTCAGCCGTTCGATTGTATAGGCAATTGGGCTTGTAACGGACCATGACTACCTGCCTTTATTACCACCATAGACTATCAAGACACGATTCAAAATTTATAACTTCCATCATTATCCGTAGATCCCGCTAAGCCCCATTTCTGACCGGTGAATCTGGTGATCTACTTCGGGTTCAGTCTTCATTTTTTTCGCGCAACTGTTATGGTACAGAGAATTTACCTTTGAGGAAGCGGCTTACTTCCTTTCGATTCTGCCTTGTCTTGGAGATATGGATGGAAGACATATACTCCTATAAATTTGACGTGCTTAGTGCATATTCGCTGAGTAGGAAAACCGCATGCATTAAAGTGAGAGAGCGCGCGAAGAGAGCGATTAGGGAATATAGCAGAAAGCCGGGAAAGACCAAACCATTTACAACTCCGAATACGACGGCTAGGCCAACTGGCAAAGCTTTTTGCAGGGAAGACATTGCTAGAGTAGCCAATAGCAAGTAGATGGGTGTGGCCGGGGAAGGTGCTAAAAGTGCAAATACCACAACTGCTATAAAGCGCCGTTGAAGAAGAGCACGACCGTAACTGTTACATTTTTGCCAGTGTGGCTTGCGCCTGTCTGTGGCTTTTGCGGGGCTGATATGCCGCCACTTGACGCGTCTACTAGGTATTTTACTGGACGCGTTCTAGCCCATAACCTATAATTTAGGATGACCTGTAAGATAATTTCAACGGCATCCCAGCGACGGTCCTCCCACAAGAAAGCGGCAGTAGGTCACAGAATTGTACCGATGTTTCCCAACCTGCCATGAAGCCTGTCGGTCTATGGGGAACTGGAAGGTGCTGGGCGAAGTCCCAGATTCGGACGACGAGGGCCTTGACAGCCATGCATCCCAAGACGATAGCCAACCTCTGTCGATAGATAGCCCAGCGGTTCACGACGAGACTAGAGGATCAATAGGTGATGTATGGGATGTACCGCTTTCATCGCCGCAGCCGACTGGTCGAAGTACAATTACACCTGTCCAGCCCCTTTCCCCGACAACAGAGGTCGGCGACAGAAAGTCTGTTCCGGAAGTCACCTCCTATTCACCACGGTTTAATACCGAATCGGACGACGAAATAGACCTTGTCCGAGACAAGTCGCCGAACTTGATCGATCTAGAAAGCAGCCCATTTCCAGCCACTCCCAGGGCGCCACGGAGAGAACACGACCAAGAGGAAACGGCGGACTTTGCTCAGCAACTCGACTCTTCACCACTGAGCTCACTGTCAAGCATATCGAGCGTGTCTGGCGTTTCAGAATCATATTCTTTTCCTCACAGTGCAACTGTACTCGAGTCTCGTGAGAGCAGTACGAACCCGCTACCCCTGCTATCAGACTCGACTCCTGCATTTCGCCTTGGCTTCGTCCGATCGCTACGCCCTCGAAAACCGATCCAGGAACATCCCTATCTCTTGGAAAATGCACGGTATACGCAGTTCATGAAATCGCATGGGGTGAAACCTGTCCGGGTCGCTTATACTAGCACGCATGACGAAGCCAACGGAGATGACTCCCAAGAGCAAGAGTTTGCGGCCAATAGCAACCATAGCCTCGACTCGCACAATCTCACGGCATCCAAAGATACGCAGGATGAGTTACAGGGCAGTCTTCTGCGGAATAACGACGATGGCAGATGGGTACCACCCCCGGAAACAGCAACACCAACCCGTCACTTACTTCCAAGGAGCGGACGCGGTGGCGGGAATCAAACAGACAGCATTAGTCTGTCCGATGAAGACATATTTCCCAAAAAGAGCTTTGTGAGAAGTCGTCACCAGGATCTGTACAATGAACCCTTGGCTGGGGAATCGTCTGAGGCGTCGAAGAGAAAACGGCCCAAGATAGCAAAACTGGCTCCGCAAGTAAAACCGTTCACTCCAGAGCAAGCTTTTCTTCGCGTTGAGCTGTCGCCAGTTCCATCCTACCGCCATTCTTCGGTTTCCCAATCGGATGTCTGGCAGCCCAGGTCTCCATCGACCGCCGGTCCCTCTCTGCCCACTTTGCATACGGAGGACGCGATCGGTCACGGTTTATATTCTGAAGATCTGGGGGACGCTTTCCACCATACCAACCCCGGAACTCTTATTGAGAAACGTGACGATGAGGATATGAGCGATTCCGACGTCCACAGGAGAGGCAGGAGGATTCCAGCCTCTTGGTTGATGCTGGATCAACGGCGCATTTTCGGCAGCGCAGAGAAAACACCCACAACTTCAGCTTCAAGGCGGGCGGGTCTGAGCATCGAGCATGTCGCTCGGAAGGGGGTGGCGCTTCCAAGGCGGCACAGTCCCGGAGACACTGCACTTCCCGAATTCATGTTTGATGAGTCGGATGAGGACATCACGGCGGCTAATGGTCCGCGAGAGACTGGCCGAGTCGATCCCTGGCCAGAAGACTCAACGGATGAAGATGAAGGCGAAGGAAATGAAATGATTAATGCCCCTAATGATTTTGATGCAACGGACTCGGTGGTGGAGGAAGATATAATCGATCGGATGGTGTCCTGGCCCAAACGGAAACCGACTAAAGGAGGGGGACCCTCGAGAAAAAGGCAAAGGGCACGAACAAAAGGCCCGTTCAAGGGCATACCGGGACAGAAGACAAGGCAGCCGAAGATTACAAGCGCGTTGGGCAAGCCACAGCCATCCACACCTTCGATTAGGCCTGGCCGGCATGCCCACAGGTCCTATTCAAACCCTCCATTTTCAGCTCGTCAACAGCAACTCTCTACACCTCTGCTTAGCATCCTCGATGTTGTTGAACCGAAAGCGCCGCTCTTCATCCGAGTTGCTGCTCGAACAGCGAGGGCACGAACGAAACTGGGAAAGTCAAGTCCCTCTCGGAAGATCATCAATCTTGGCAGCCGAAATGACAACATTGATGCTCTTTCTGTTCTCCAAGATTGGAGATCTGGGAAAATAAGGCCACGAATCCAACCCGCACCACAGTCTGTGAAACGACCAGAGAGGCAAGAACCTCTAGAAGAGCTAGCTCTGAAGTTTTTGAGATCTGAACCACGCAAGCCCAAGAGGGTTACTACCAAGGAGAACCCGTCGGTGGCATCTTCGCCGCGTCACCGAGGCATAGCTTCTATGGTCAGTCTTTCTAGGAAAAGCCTTGAAGCTCGAACCCGGACGACCCGCCCTCGAACAGACCGTCCGTGGACTAGAGAGGCGACCGTGCGACCAGCACAGCTGGAGACTCTGGTACAGAGCCGTGTGGGGAGATCATACTTCATTTCCAAAAAGAAGGAACTTGACGAAATGTACCGGCGAAAAAGGAAGGAGGCACCTTGTTTATCGACTGTTCATCTAGAGCGATTGTTGGACGACCACCCATCTGGTGTTGATACACAAGACGACGATGAGCTCCGGGCTCGAGACTGTATTGCAGAAAGCAACTCCAGTCCGGCACCGAGACAGGAACACCCTCCCTCGCGCCAATCTCGGTATCGAAAGAGATATGCCCCTAAACTTGTTGACACGGCCGCGCCCCGGTTCGTTCACGCACTGGATCCTCTCCCGCGAGGGCTCGACACCGCCACAAATACAGGATCTACGGACGCGGCATATGAGAAACCTAACAAGCTGCTTGGCTTGGGTCCTTTCGGTTCACAATACTCCCCACACTTTGATATATTCCCTTTGGATAGCGGTATATTTTTTGCCCGGAATACATTCCTTGGGAGTGGCCGCCTTTCTGTGGCTATCGGGACAAGAGCCAGTACTAGCCAACAGTCAGCTTCAACCGAGGCTATGGCCTTTCAGCTAGACAGCCGCAGACTTACATGGAACACATGGGACGACAACGCATCTTCTGAGTTCGGTATTCTTCTTGACTGGCTGGCTGATATTCTGCTTCCAGAAGACAACTCTTTGGGGGTCCAAAGCCAAGTCTTCGAGGCCATCAACTTTGTGCTTGATTTTATTCAGAGAGCTATAGCTACGGAGGAAACTCCCGACGAAATCCGACGACTCTTCATTTTGAGAGGTTTAGACGTGCTGTCGTCCTTCATTGGCCGACTGGAGACCGCTTCTGGACAACAAGCAACTCAAGTCTCCGATCTAGCGAGCAAGTGTTACATTACTGCTATGACCGGCATGTTGCTGATCGCTGTCTGGATCCTGAGGATTTGCCGGGACACAACTACTTGTTTCTCCGAGTCCTTTCAAGCAGAAGAACTACTGAAACGGATCGCCAAGCAATGTATTCAGACTCTACTGAAATGTGGACTCCAGAGTGTACGTTCTGCATACGAAGATCTTCAGTGGCCTGCATTCCGGGAGCGAGGGCTTCCGGGGAGTATGCAGACACTGGCCTCGTGGGCCATCTTGATGCAAACTCTTGGATACGCTCGGCTCCCAAGAGCAGGCTTCTGGGATCTGACTTACTCAGCTATGCTCAATGGTCGTTCTATAAGGACTTGCACGGACGCCAATTTCCTGGAGCAGATGTGGCAAGACATGTTCACGCTCTTGCCGCTTGGGGAATTCGACGCCTCTGGTGCTATCCAACCTGGACTGAGGCACTTGGTATCTCTTGATGGCTGGACGTTACCTCGCGAGATACTGAATCGGGTCTTCCAAATGTATATGGCCAATACCCGACAGTCTCCAAGCTTCAATGCGTATTGCCGCGCTTTGATTTGGCGCTGTCACTTCTTGGTTGAAGAATGGGGCTGGCAGCGGTGCAGCAGCATCATCGGTGTAATATTCGACTTTTACGGAGGCCAGGGCTTTGCGCACCTTCGCAACGAGGAGGCGCACGCGTCTCCCCGCTTTCTCGAGGAGCTCGCAGACTCACCTTCCCTCGCGGTAGCCGCAGAAGATAAGTGCTTCCACGTCTTTATCAAGATGCTGGGGCTTGTCATATTGCGACTTCGAAAACTCGGTCTTACCAACGAGCTACGAAACCTGATCACTCGAACACTGCCCAATCATAACCGACAATACCTGAAGGAGCAAGACATCCACTCGCGCGATCTTGCGGCGCTGCGAAATCATCATGATCTTCTATGTACGCTATTCTGGGCTGCACCGCCGGATCTCCGTCCCGGAGTCCATTTGATCGAGAAGCTGGTAATCCCAGGGAGCTCGCACAAAGAAGCCTGCCTCATCAACATCCGTGCGTGGAATCAACTGGCCCGGTTTGTGGTCGCTACCGAGGCTGGCCTCACCGTCTACAATGGATTTGCCTCATGGATGAACAGTATACTCCAGCAAGTTCTGGAGCAGTTTCTTTCGGCTGAATCAGATCTTCAAAAGCAATTCATGAAGCTTTCGGAAAACATGATGAAGGGGATTGGTCCACCTATCCTCAAGGCCATGGCAGCCAAGAACAAAGCGGCTTCTGGGGATGTTCTCTACACGTGCGAGACTGCATTCCTTGACGTCCTGAAGCATGCAAAATCGCTCGAGGTGGCAACGTATTGTTTCAGCAGGATCCAACTGCAGTCAATCCTGACAAAGATTGACTTTCAGGTGTCTGGGTTTGATTGGGGGATTCTGCGAGCAGCTCTCGACATTGTGGCACACTTCCTGGACAGGTTGGAGAAAGCAATGGACGAGCAGTACTCCAGTTCTCTGGATATTGCGGATTCACAGGCTACTGAGGATGCCATTCTGATGCTCGACCATAAGCTGGCAAAATGTCTCTTCCATCTAAGTAACTCTGTCATGCGCCTGCCACCAGACGAAGCGTATTTGGCAGCTTCTAACCCTCGGATGGCTTTTACCGAGAAATGTGTGACGTTGTCAGCGCGCCTCGCGAGCCGGTTTATTCACTCAGGGATGCACAATCTATCCCGTTTTTTCGGCTCGGGGGACTATAGCCTCTTCGAGCGACTGCCGCATGCTTCGGGACTTGCACAGCGAAAATTTTTGCCTCTGTTTCTGGCAGCGATAATCCAAAACAATGTGTTCGACTTCAAGGATATCGGCAGCAGCATACTGGAGCTCTGGATGCTGGCGATCGTCAAGCCTGAGCGGTTCTTGGGGTATGAAATTTGGTTTGCCGAAGCGCTGAAACGACACGATCTACCATATCTGAGCAAGGCAGTTTTGCCGGCAAAAGGCCAGGCACCTAGCTACGACACAAACCGGACACTTTTCGCATGCGCCCTTGCCTGGATGCGCCAGTCACTTCGAGAGTCTGATGAGTCGAAGCGACGGCAATTTCGGAGCGACTTTTCCAAAGTGCTTAAGTTGGTGATGCAGCAAATGAAGGAGGATCTGAAGCACAGCTCGGCGGATGTTGCACAGCACCAGAAGTACGTTGTGTTTGTGCGTAGCATTGTGGCCCTGATTAAGTCGCACGGCGGCGACATCTGTCCTTTGGACACGTTCTACTACCAACAGAGCCAAGATTACTCTCCATCGCCAGAGGACCCACAGCTTCAGACGGCCGGCATCATCGCTTATGGGCTACGCCTCGGCGATGGCGAGGTCACGGCGGCGCCGCAGCTCTTCCACTATCTGCACAATAGCTTCAACATTGCGCTCGCGAACAATCAGCTGGGCCAGGAGTGCGAGATTTTGGAGCGCAGCATGGACAACGGCGAGGTACTCGGCTTCATGCTGGTGCGTCTGGTCCCAGCGATCATCCGGGCGACGATCGACACGTGGGACGCGTGGCCGATGCTAGCCGTGTACTGCAGCGCATTACAGGGCTTCCTGGCTGCGAGCAGCGTGCCAAAAGATATTGGTGACGAGAACATGACGGCAGTGGTGCAGGTGATGGAGGAAGTCCTGGCATGGCTGCGGGCAACCTCGGCGACGATATCTGGGACAGGAGGCAGGCCAGGCAGCAGTTCGGGCAGCAGTATGGGTGGCACGCGGACGCTGTCGTGCGTACAAGTACACACGATGGCCCAATTGGCAGCCGTGGTCAATGTGCTGCAGCCGGCGCTGCTGACGTGTTCGTACCTACCCTGCTCACCAAGCACGCGCTGCGGATTGGACAGCGTGGTACGTGGATACCACAGCTTCGCCACCAGAGCATCGGCCTTACTCGAGCAGTGGCGGGCTAGCGAGACGGATGGCGGTGAAGGTGGGGGGGTGTCGTTGTCTGTGCTCTTGGATGGCGGAGAGGGTGGTATTCTCTCGGGCGTGTGCGATGACTCGGATGGCTACGGCGCCGGCACGGATAGAGCGGCGGGATCAGGGCAGCACAACGAAGCGCAGGTGGATATGTTCCGCAAGATGATCGCGCGGCATGTACGCGAAAACTGGGTTGTGGGCAACGGGCAGATTTCGGTCCGGAGAGCTGGGGCACGGCCAGGGCCTGTTGGCAGCGGAGACAGCAGTGCCAGTGGCGGTGCGGCGACCGCTGTGCCACTCGGCACGACATACGGGCCGTGGACGATGACCGAGCTGCTGGATGAGTTGCAGCGCCAAGTAGGCGGCTGGAAGTTGGGGCCAACCGGACCGGTGTCGGGGATCAGGCGTCTTTTTTTAAGCCGACGACGGCGCGTGATTTGAGATGCGATCATCGCAGCAACACACCAAAACAGTTTGTTTCTCGTGTGTCGGAAAGCGCTTGGCTTGTGAGACATACGTGGTGAAAAAAAAATGCGGGTTTTGCGCCGTTTTCTGTTGAAAGCTTGGTGCCCAGTATTGGTCCGTCAGCCTTGTCTGTTTAATGTTGAAAAGCAGGCGCAAGGAGCAGTGCGAGCATGGGCGCAGCCTTGTGGACGCGAAACAGCAGCAAAAGAGATACAGTAGCAGAAAGAGGCAATCAATCAGCCTTGCGTCCGCTTTGAGCAAAAAGGGAAAGAAAAAAAACGTGCCACAGGTCAGCGGCCGGTCGTCTGTCTCCACTGCGCGGCCAAACATACGGCCGAAATCGCTTGACTTGTCGTCAGAGACAAGGCGGTGGAGGACAGGAGGACAACAGCGAAGGTCGTCAACAGTGCGGCCGATTCGACCTGTCCCAGGCCAGTCCACGCCCATGACACCACCCCCCCTCCCCCCCTTCCCCTCGGTGGACAGGTGCAAATGCTACCCCGGCCAAATTCCCCCTCCCGGCCAAGCCCCCTCACCCGCCTTGCCCGCCAAATTGCCGGCGACTTGTTCCGGCCGTTCAGAGCCCTGGTTAGTTCACTCTTTGCTCATCTTCCCGGAGTCGCACCGACGCAGCAGAAACGGCAGTCGCAGCAGGAAGAGGTAACCGCCCTTGCGCCCATTCCTGCCCTTTCACTTTCCTCATCTTGCATTCTGCATTCTGCCTCGCAGTAATACACAATCTGATTTTGCAGGCTCTGGAAACGGCCCGCTTCTTCCTGCCATCGTCGGATTAGTCCCTCGTTACAAGTACAGTGGGGAAAGCCGCCGATTCTAGGCGGCCACGTTCTGCCATTGGTCTGCGCCTAGCTTCCATTTTATTCTCGCCGTCCGACTGGGGCCCCGTACTCGTATCTCTGCCGTCGGCCGTTGCCTCTCCGCTCATCTTCCCTTGATTGGCGCACCAGAGGTCAATACTAGGCTCCTCGGTCATGTGACAGACCCGGCAGCGGTGGAAAAAAGGCTCAGAGCCCGCCCACCCATTTTTCTCGGCCGCCTCGCGACATTATTTGCTGTCATTTCACTTTGGGCAGCCTTCTACTATTAGTTCTCTTCCCTTTGGGCGACCTAACCCCTCTCCTCGGTCTCTCTTTCTCCTTTTCCCTCACGAGCCCAAAACCCACACCAAAATTCCGAATATTGTTATTTTCCTAGGTTCATTTCCCGTTTTCTGTTTCCTCTCCCATCTCCCATTTCGCTCGCCAGCAGCATCACCCTCATTTCCAATGGGGTGGCTCTAAGGATTACCACACCCCCCTCCTTTCCCCTACTCTCCTCTCCTCCTTCCAGAACCACCACCCCCCCCGGTCGGCGGTTTTCTGCCCCCAACCTCCTGCCCGACCGTCTATCACCGGCTTGAGTCTTACCACTCCCCGAGAATCTCTCATCGTCTAAACCCCCATTTTCGGTCGCATTTAGTCACTCATTTATTTTGCACCCATCTTGTCAGCTTGCCTGCATCTTTACTTTTATCGGGGTTCGGCCTCGCGCTGGCCGACAGCCTCTTTGGACGCTTAGATGGACCGGAAACGGTCCCGTGACCCAGACGATGAGGCTAACTTGTCGTCTGGGAAGCGCCCGCGTCACGAGGCCGAGGGCGAGGCCGAGGCTGCAGCCGAAGCCTTGCCGGCCACCGGCGATAGTGTCATGCAGGCCGTAGCCCATGGCGCTCTTGAAATGACCAACGGCGGCGGCGGTCATTCGGCAATAAACAGTTTCAGTCCTAAAATCGTCGATGGTGACAGCAGCGGCGTCGGCAACGGCGTCGGCACCAACCAACCGCCCTTTGAGAGCATGAGCGACATCACTCGATGCTTTAAAAATGCCGTTGTGAAAGCTTGGGATCGCCGCTCACCGACATATGCCAGCGTTCACGTTCTGTTGATCTACTGGGAGGACGACGATGATGCTGTCAAGGAGGCTGCCGCACAGCTTGAAGCTGTTTTCCGCTCTGCATATCGCTTCGCCACCGACGTCTTTTCCATACACTCTGTTGCTTCTAGCGACAGGCTGTTCGCAAAGATTGACGACTTTTTCGCGGGCAGTAACTCCTCTGGCGACCTAGCCATTCTGTACTATGCCGGCGAGATTGTGGCAAATCACCAAGTTGGCGAGGCTCCTATCTGGGCTCCGTATGTCCTGGCCCGCCTTGTCTCCCACGGCTCCCTTGATATCCTACTAACTGTTCTAGGCGCGGAGAAACGGCCGAGGCCGGCATCGAGTTTAGAACGATACAAGCCGCTTGCGAGAACTCTAGCTGCGACGTCCTCCTGCTCTTTGATTTCTGCAATGCGTATCACTACCCGTTGACCCAGGCGAGCTACGACGCCGCGCGCCGGAACGCCATTGAGGTGTTGGATGCCCCGGGCTCGGACTCGGACGTGGGCGCCATCTCCTTCACGAAGGCGCTTGCGGAAGAGCTTGCTGCTGTTGCCTCCGGAGACCCCATCCAGGTGGAGACTCTCAGGACACTGGTCGCTGATCGGATGAGTGTCGTGAAGCCCCGAGGACGTGGTCGGCCCCAGAAGGATACGCAAGCAAAGCCGGCTCCCGAGCAGCTGTACTTTCCGAAACACAGCTTTCTATTTCAGAGGCGCAGCATTGTCTTAACTCCCTTGCCGGCGGAACCTCAGAGTGCGTCATGGCCCTGTCCGGTCCTCTTACCCACCCCCATTTCACGCTAACCAATGCACTCTATCATAGTTGTCTTGTGTCTCCGCGTGCTCAGCAGAAGCGTTGATGTCTTCCAGTGGGGAAAGTGGATTTACAATGCCATTCCGGAGGCTCGCGACACCGTCAAGATCGAAGGCCTTCACTCGGGATTTTCAACCATGATAGTCCTGCGGGTGCCAGTGTCTGAGTGGGCTCTTTTCTCAGAATGTCCAGCGGGTTCGTTCGTTGGATATACGACCATCGGCAAAATAGATTCTGCCACATTGGATCGAATCGACAGGGATCTCGCTCCGAAGCTGTGGCCTGACGAAGAGCTGCCATCGCGGTCATCGCTTCCTGGGGCGGCCGACTCTGTATCGGCGACAGACGTGGGTGACGCAGGCGCCCATCCGACGGCCCCTCTAGACCTGGTCACAACCAACCCCGATTCGCGAGTCGCTCCGACAGAAGGCGCCACGGATGAGGCCTTTGGATCGCGCACGGGACCGAAAAGAGCCCGTAAAGCCTTGCCAACGGAGAGAAAGATTCTACCGTCGGAGCCTTCCTCGGCGGCGCAAAGAGAGGAACGTAAGACAAAGGATCTTCAGCCCCAGCCTCTGCAGCTCTCCCCCCCACAAGCACTACGCAAGGCGCACAGGAACGGCACAGAGATGGGCGATGGTGTGGACAGGAGCGCGTTGCTGGTGGCGGCACAAAAGCCGTTCAAAATCTCGATCAAGCTGGCTGGCCAGACTCACGTGTGCAAGGAGTGTAAGACGGGCTTCAAAGACGCTGACTCTCTTCAAAACCATGTGCGGAAGCTGCACACGCGGCCCTTCCACTGCGTCTTTCACTGGGCCGGGTGTGATTCTACGTTTGCGAGCAAAAACGAGTGGAAACGGCACGTTATGAGCCAGCATATCCTCTTACAGTACTGGGTCTGCCAGGTAGAAATGTGCAATAAGGTCGTCAACAGAATCAACATGGGAGGCAACGGTAACGGCAACGGTAACGGCAATGCTGCTGGAAACAATAGCAACGGCGTATCGGGCGGGTTCTCACTGCCCAATGGAGCCATATTCAACCGAAAGGACCTGTTCACGCAGCACCTCCGGCGCATGCACACACCCCTGCAAGTGAAGAAGCTGCAGAAGCAGGCCAAGCAAGGTGCCAAGATGCCTAGTCATGCATCGATCCAGGAGTGGGAGAACCGTCTCAAGGATCTGCAGCAGGACGGGTTGAAGCCACGGTGCCGGCTGCCGGACTATATGGTATGCCCGGCGCAGAACTGTGGCATCGACTTCCACGGGAACAACGCGTGGGACGACCGGATGGAGCACGTGGCGCGGCATCTCGAGGCGGCGTCGGCAGGACGCGAGCCGGCGGTGATTTTTGGCGGCAAGACGGACACGACCCTGACAGACTGGGCGACACGGCCCGAGGTGGGCATTGCGAAGAGGGTTGGGCCCAATACATGGCATCTGGACAACCCACTGCGGCCGGAGATCATGGCCTGGACGGAAGAGACACGGGAGCAGGACCAGCAGGAGCAGAAAAGCGCGGCGGTGGAGGCAGAGACGACCGGCCAGCGGGCGAGGTCCCGGTCTATGATCGAAGTGGCGGAGGAAGAGGGGCGGCACGAGACGAGCGACCGGCGAATGGGGCGAGGAGGGCCGGGGGCTGGCATCCCGGTCAACTAGGATTCCGTCGGGTTTGCAACAGGCCGAATAAGCAGCGTCGGGTGAGAGGGATGGCAAACGACTTTTACGAACGTGATGACAACGACAATGGTTTTTTGTGTGTGTGTGTGTCTGTGTGTGTGTGTGTGTGCCAGCAGAAAGACGGAAGAACCGTCCCAGCAACGAAAAAGATCAATGAGAGGCAGACACAGGCCCCCGGGCAACCGCGATTTCTGGGTCGACAAAACGGACGGCGGTATTTCTATTTTGCGCACAAAAGGGCATTGGTGTCAGGTTGGCTGCGTTCCTGTCGCGCGTTGATGCTCGTTTCTACTCCGTACTTGTCTTGGTATCCTTTTTTCTTTTTTCTTTTTCTCTTTTTCTCTCTCTTGGACTCTTGGAGTGAATGCTTTGCTTTTCCCCCGTACATACATAGCCTGGTTCGATAAGAGACTGCATGCAGACTGTGCTGGGCTGTCTTTCCTGGAGGCTGTGAATACGTGTATAACTAACTACCTGTCTACCCACGAGATTTGCCTAGCTTACACCACCACAGCCACCACAGCTCACACACACAGCTCAGGGCGTCGGCTGTCGGACCAGAGCACTCTCAGAGCTCAGGCGGCTGGGGACGACCTCGAAGCCCATCTGGCGGCGCGTCTTCTTGCGGCGGTCGCCATAGCGCTCATCGAAGCGGCGGATGGCCTGCAGCGACGGCATGTCCTCGCTGATGCTGGCGCCAATGTCCAGCAAGGCGCGGTCAAAGTGGGAGCGGCGCAGGATGCGACGGTCGGCAAAGACAAAGGGCTCGGGACCGGGATGGGCCTCCTGGGCGCGGACCTCCTCGCGGACAGCGTCCATGGCGGCGGCGACGCACAGGTTCTTGAGATCGGAGCCCGAGTACAGCTCGGTGTCGACGGCAAGCTGCTCGAGCGAGACGGAGGGGTCGAGGTGTTCGTCCTTGAGCATGACGCGGAGGATGCGCAGACGACCGTCGCGGAGGGGCAGGTCGACGAGGATGCGGCGGGGCAGACGGCGCAGGACGGCCTCGTCGAGGTCAAAGGGGCGGTTGGTGGCGACCATGATGAAGGCGTTCATGCTCTTGAGGCCGTCCCACTCGCGCAGGAACTGGGTGATGGTCTCGCGGTGGACGGCGCGGCCGCCGGGGCCGGTCTGGCGGGCGCCGAGCAGGGCGTCGGCCTCGTCGAGGAAGATGACGACGGGAGCCATTTTGCGGGCCAGGGAGAAGAGCGCCTGCACGTTCTTCTCGCTGTTGCCGAGCCACATGTCGTTGATGCTGGCGGCGCTGACCTCGATCATGCTGGCGCCGCCCTGCTTGGCGACGGCCTTGGCCAGCAGCGTCTTGCCGGTGCCGGGGGGCCCGTACAGCAGACAGCCGGGGATGCGCTCGGTGGCGAGCACGCCGTACAGAAAGGCGTCGGGGCGGATCAGGGACAGCGACGTCAGCACCTTGAGCGAGTCGACCGTGTCGGCGGGACACACGACGTCGTCAAAGGTGGTGCTGATGGCCGTCTTGTCGATGACGCTCGCCAGCAGCTTCTTCTCGTACTCGTTGTGCTCGACCGCCGGCTCGGCCGCTCCGTCGTCGCCGGCCGCGTTCGCGTTCGGGCCCAGGGGCGAATAGTACGGCGCCTTGGCACCGGTCCGCTTCTCCCACCACAGCTCTTCGCCGCCGAGGACGCGCAGGGCCTCGACGAAGCTGGCGGCATCGACAGGCCGTGCGTGGCTGCGGCGTGCCAAGGGGCTCCCGAGCACCAGCGTGACCAGCCGGTACACCCAGTCCAGGTCATAGACAACGTGCGACAGGCTCGTCTGCAGCGTCTCGTCGGCCTCGGCCAGCGACCGGGCCCAGGCCCAGTCGTCGGCGCTCGTCGCGGCGCCCGTCATGGCGGTCAGCAGCGACCGGATGTTGGCCATGTTCTCGGCGAAATAGTCCTGCCGCTCCATCTGCTCGGCCAGGCTGGGCGTTGTCGTCCGCTGCACGCGGAACGGGATGATGTGGTGGCCCTCCTGGCGGAGCTCCTCGGCCCTCTCGGCCAGGCTGGGCTTGGCGTCGGCATGGGCCGCGACCGATCCGACCAGGACGATCTTGCGCTGGCGTTGCCACAGCCGGTCCACGATGCTGCGCAGCTTTCTCAGAATCTCGCTGCCGTCGACGGTGGTGCCCAGCTCAAAGAAGTTGTGCACGTGCAGGATGACCGGCGCCGCTGGCGACGTGGAGCCGGGCACCCGCGAATCCGCCGCCCTGACCATGGCCTCGAGGATGTTGTTGGTCTTGAGGTCGTCCCACTTGTCGTCCATGTCGGAGGGGTAGGCCCGCGCGGCCAGCTGCCGGCCCAGGCCCGACTGCCGCATAAAGGACAGCCGCGAGACGACCATGGCGTCCGAGCCGTCGTCGTCGTCGCTCTCCTTGGCCTGGTGCCGTCGGGCCAGCCGGCCGTTCTTTTCGGCCGCTGTGTAGCCAAGCATGGAGATGACGCCACGGGCGCAGTATGCCGTCTGGCCCAGGTACCCGCCCACGATATCGGCAATGGTGGCGGCGTCGAGATGCACCACGTTGGCTGAGAGGCATTTGGCCACTCGGTCGACCACGGACACGGCCTTGCCGCGGCCCGTGTAGTTCATCACCGCCAGCACCGACACGGGTCGCCTCGTGTCCTTGGCCGACTTGCCCGGGGCGACGGCACCAAACTCGGCGGCGACGGTCGAGAAGAGCTCCGTGAAGCCGATCCGCTCGCCAAAGTCGCTGTTGAACGGCCGTCCCCGGGCGACATCTTCGTCCGTGCCCGGGCCGACGCAGTAGTCCAGGCCGTGTTCGGTGAGACTGCCAATGTGGTCGCGGAACGCCCGTCCCGAGAAGACGTCGCGGATCTCGAGGGCGTTGTCGGGGTCGATCACGGACAGATTGACGCGTGCTGGTCGCGCTGCCGGCTCTGAGAGTTCTGCCGGCTCTGTCGGCTCTGTCGGCTCTGACAGCTCTGCCGGCTCTGCCCATCCGCGATACTCGAGCGCCGCAACCAGATACGATGCCGCCGCCGCCACGGCAGTGCTGCGGCTCTTGACGGCGTCCAGGTCTCCGCGCCGCATGCCTGAAACCGCATCTGAGACTTTTGTGGTGTCCCACGAGGCGCCGGCAAGCGCCCATTCGAAGAAGAGCTGTACCCGCGCCAGCTCCTCGGCCGGGAGAGGAGTCTCCCGCTCTCCCACAGCCGGCAGGGACGCGATGTTGGGGAAGAGCAGCCGTCGGGCCTCGGCCAGGTTCTCGCTGATGGGGCTTCTGGCCGACTGCAGCGGCCGGGGCCGTTCGCAAAGGCGCAAATGGTCGTGGAAAAACCAGTCGGGCAGACGCACCGGCGGCAAACCGTCGTTGCTTCGGTGTTTCGCCACGCGGCCACGCCCGCTGACCCCAGAGAAAGCCTCCTGGAGACTCTCGGCTGGCGAAACGGCCTCAGCCGCTGGAGCGGCGGGCCCGGCCAAATTTTCGCGCGCAGATGGAACCGTCGGTGCGATCGGTGCCGGCAGCGGTGCCGCCGGCGGTGCTGGCGAGGAAGGCGAGGAAGAAGGTGTCGGGGATGACGAGGATGTCGAAGATGTCGAGGGGGCCGGGGTCTCTAGGTCGCCGGTATCGCTGGCGGTGCCATCACCGTCCGGCCGCGCCCCATGGTCGGGCGCAGGATCGTCGTCTGGGCGGGCGTGCAGGTCGTCGGATCGCGTTGGCCGGGCCGTCGAGGAGCAGATCCGCCGAAGAGCTGTAAAGACTGGACGACGCCGACTGTACTGACTCAGACCGGCCGTCGCCTGGGCCGGCTGCAGCACCCGCGCCCAGACAACATGCATCCGAAAAGCTCGCACCATGGAACCCGAAGCATCGGGGTTTGCGCTGATGCGTCGCTGCCGTCGATGCAGTCTGGTTGGTTGTCGAGTCTGGATGGCTTCACTTTTTCGCTACGCTCAATCGGTGGGGCACCGGATAGTGGATCCCGGGTGCCCAATGAAAAGGCACACACCTGCCTGCGATTACCAAGTCCGGCATTAAGACCGACCACCGCTAAATATGTCTCATAGGGAGAACGAACCGCATTGCGCCATGGATGCTCATAATTCCGTGGTGGCCTTGAGACCTTCGGCTGCCAGAGCCGACTGGTACAGGTCCTGCGCCGTCTGCAGCGCCGTGATGGCCGGCCCGAGGAGCACCTGGACAGCCGCCTTCCCTCCGCCAATCATCTCGGGCCGCCATCGCAGACGCTTGCCGGTACGGCTATACAGCACCCGAATCTCCTCCTTCTTCTCGCTAATGACCTTGTTCCGGGCCTGCTCCGCCTCCTCGCCAATGACGTTGATGCGCTCCAAGGACTTTTTCAACGACTCCACGTAGTACGCCAGCTCCTGCGCCCGGTCCGCGTCCCCGGACAGAAACGTGCTCCAGAACTGCTTGAGAAACTCAGTCGTCGTCGCGTTCGTGAGGTATGCCTTTTGCGCAATGTCTGCCGGGATGCCCATCGGCGACTGTGCGTCCGAGCCGTGGCCGTAGAGCTCGGCCCGCCGCTGCGCCACGGCCGCAAAGATCTGCTTCTGGGCGGCCTGCCGCGCGGCCCGCGAGCCGACGTGGTCGTGGAGCCGGCCCTCATCGTCGCTGTCGCTCTCCTCGTCGACGCCGATACCGGCGTGCAGGTCGAGACCGCCGGCGCCGTCGCCCTCCAGCGTGTCAATGTCGGCCTGGACATCAAACAGCACCTCGGACGGCACCTGCTTCTCGTATGTGGCCGCATCCTTGGACGAAGTCGTGTTCTGGTTGAAAAAACGGCTCTGCTCGCGCACGTGGAGGATGATGCGGCCAACCTCGGCGTCGCCGCGCAGGTCGCGCAGCGCCAGACTCTCCTCCACGCCCTCGTCCGCCACCGCGCTCCGCGTCGGATCCGGATCGGACGGGGCCACGCTGGCCATGATGCGCTCGCTCAGGCTGTTGAGCGTCCGCACAATCGGAATGTGCGCGCGCGGCCGCATCTCGACGTCCTTGCGGTTGCCGCCCTTGAAACCGCCCTGGTCCTCCTCGTTGGCCTCGAGGTCGATCGTGTACGGCACGTGTGACGACAGAATCAGACTCGACGAGATATTGTCGTCAGACTCGTCATACCGGTCGAAAATCGGGTCCGATCGCTCATTGTCCAGCACGCGCTCGCCGCGCAGCTTCTTCGACAGCCGGCTCAAAAAGAAGCGCGCCCAGAACTGCGATTCCGAGATGCGCGGCACGTTCTCATTGTAAATCTTCTTCACCAGCTGGTGCTGCTTGAAGATCATCTGCACCTGCTCGACGCTGATGTTGAGCTTCAGCTCGTTGTCCACCGTTCGCGGCTTGATCGTCGACAAGACGTTGTACGCCCCCTTTTTCTGGTTGATCTCGATGGCGTACGCCCGCAGCAGCGCCGTGCGCGTCGACCAGAACTGTGCGTTAAAGGCCGCATCCGATATCGAGTTGGGCTTCGACTTTTGTGCGTCCATGTACGTCTGGTGCAGCGTCTTGTCCTTCTTCATCAGCGACTGCTGCAGCTCAATGTCCGCCTTGAGCTGGCCGTCATCGAACCAGCGCGCCGACGCCGGCTTGGAGGCCACCGCGCTGGAAAACGCCATCGCTGCCGACACGCCGCCGCCCCCATCGGGCCCTGTCTTTGCGGCCGGTGTCGTTGCATCCGCCGGCTTTGGGGGGCTCGAGTCGCTGCTTCGTATCTCGGCCAGGATCTTCGAAAGCAAGTCCTTGATCGCGTTGGCCTCTCCTCGGGCATCGGTTGCGGAGTTGAAGTGGAACAGGTACGTCGACGGCTCGCCATCTGAGCCTGGGGCCTTCTCAAAGATTTTCAACATCACCTTAGCCGCGGTATCGGGCGTCTGCTGCAGGTCTAGAAGGTCTCTGGTTAGCGTCTGAAAAGCAGTCTGGCAAGGCAGGCGTGCAACACACTGGTAATGTTGGCCGTGGCTAGGGACACCGCTGCACCTCCCGCAGCCGGAGTCCAGGTGACCAAGGACTGATTCGCCGAGACGGCTATTATCCCATCTTTTTTCTTGTACACGGCCTTGCCCCTGGGAACAGACATGATTTCGGTCCTTTAGAAATGCCAAAGGGGCCCTGGCTTCGAGTCGTTTTGCAGCCCAGACTGCGAGAACCAGGCGCGAAGACGCATGTGAGTCTCGGACTGTCCTCAAATTTCGCGATGCGGCTGCGGCTGCGAAGCTATCTTATCCAAGTCACGTGTAGCTATCCACGTGACATGTGGCTACGTCACACCTGTGTTCTCGTCCTCGTACGTTGACAGCGCTACGCAGTAGGTACCCCGTACTCCAGCTAAAATGCAAAGACGTCATGTAGATTTGGCTATTACTCAAGTACAACGCGCGATACTCGTTCTCTTACATCTTACTCTTACGGTCCACGTACGGAAGAATAATCCTCCGATTCTGCTGCTTTACGCGGGAAATTATGTTCCTGCAATTGACGTTGATGGGGCCATGTCTGCGTCCTTGACTTGACACAGAGAGCTGGTATCAAAAGCAGCGAGCAGCCGGAGCAGGCGCCACGGCTATTCTCGCATGCCAACAGCCGTGACAGAGACCCCGCTCTGGTAATGCTCAGTGCGGAGATCGACTTACTAGTGCAGCGTGCCAATGCTGACTCAGTGTTGGCTCGGCCAGCCAGTGCCTTTGATTGGAGGAAATGTATCGGCCGACAATTCGCTGTCCCGCAGTAGGCCTCGTCGGAATTAGCGCTTGCCGCCGTGGGGGCAGCTCGACAGCTCTCAGTGGACGCAAGATCCTCGTCGAAATCCAACTGTGCAGGAAGAGCACGGGCGCCTTGGAAATAGAGATACGGAACAGGGTGGCAGCAGCCAGCGTGACGCGGTGCAATAAGGTCATGATCCCCAGAGTTTGACTGGCCATTCCCACTTTACGTACTTTCTCTCTTTGTTCTGTTGCGTATTTTTTGTGGTTTTTGTTTCTTTCTTGTTTGGACTCAAGCAGTACCCCTGTCGCCATCATCGCCAGCGTATAATACGATATAGCTGCGGCCGGCTCGACCTAGTCCGGCCATCTTGACTCGACGCCTTCCAGAGCCAGCCTTGCCGCTCTACCATGTCCAGATTATTGCGTCCGGGCTTTGTCCGGACCGCTGCCCTCACGGCCGGTGTGGGCACAGCTGCTGGCAGCCTGATCTGGTACACATACCGGCCCGGGAACATACCCGGCTTTGCACCGCCTGCGGTGCCGCCGCCCATCTACGGGGCTGATGGCACGTTCAGCCTGCCGCGCTTCCCACGCACCAAGCACCGGGACGAGCACATAGCCAACCTCAGGAAGAGCAGCACTGCCGACGGCGAGGAGTATGACATGCTCATCATTGGCTGCGGTGCCACGGGCGCCGGTGTCGCCCTTGACGCAGCCACGCGTGGCCTCAAGGTGGCTGTGGTCGAGCGTGATGACTTTAGCAGCGGCACCAGCAGCAAGAGCACCAAGCTCGTCCACGGCGGCGTCCGCTACCTCGAAAAGGCCGTCTGGAACCTCGATTATGCGCAGTACCAGCTCGTCAAGGAGGCGCTGAAGGAGCGCAAGTACTTCCTCCAGACGGCACCGCATCTCAGCATGTGGCTGCCCATCATGCTGCCACTGGACAAGTGGTGGAAGATCCCCTACTACTGGGCTGGCACCAAGTGCTACGACTTTTTGGCCGGCAGCGAGGGCATCGAGAGCTCGTACTTCCTCACCAAGTCCAAGGCCATCGATGCCTTTCCCATGCTCAAGCAGAACGATCTGGTCGGCGCCCTCGTGTACTACGACGGCGCTCACAACGACTCTCGCATGAACGTGTCCATCGCCATGACCGCCGCACTGTACGGCGCCTCGGTCGTCAACCACATGGAGGTCACGTCTCTGACCAAGGATGCCGGCGGCCGCCTGATCGGCGCCACAATGCACGATCGCATTCCCGAGCGCGACGGCAAGGCCGCCCAAGAGGTGACCGTCCGGGCCAAGTGCATCATCAACTGCACTGGGCCCTTCACTGACGGCATCCGCAAGATGGACGACCCGGCGTGCCCCGACATTGTGGCCCCTGCATCCGGCGTGCATATCATCCTACCCAGCTACTACAGCCCCGGCAAGATGGGCCTGATCGACCCGTCGACGTCTGATGGCCGTGTCATCTTCTTTCTGCCATGGCAGGGCAACACCATTGCCGGCACCACCGACGAGCCGACCGTCATCAGCAAGGACCCGCTGCCAGACGAGAAGTCGATCCAGTGGATTCTAAACGAGATCAGCCACTACCTCTCCCCCGATATCAACGTGCGCCGCGGCGACGTCCTGGCTGCCTGGGCCGGCATCCGCCCGCTGGTCAAGGACCCCAAGGCCAAGAACACGGAGTCGCTGGTGCGCAACCACCTCATCGACCTCTCGCCCTCCGGCCTGCTCACCTGCGCCGGCGGCAAGTGGACCACGTACCGCCAAATGGCCGAGGAGTGCGTCGACGCGGCCATCAAGGAGTTTGGCCTCGAGACACGACCGAAGCCTGACGTGCCACGCATCGGCGGCAGCGAGGATGTCGACGACGGCGCCATCCTGGACGGCTCCTGCCAAACGCATCAGGTGCGGCTGATTGGCGCCCATGGCTTCAGCCGGACACTCTTCATCAACCTAATACAGCATTTTGGCGTGGAAACCGAAGTCGCCAAGCATCTGACTGAGAGCTATGGCGACCGCGCCTGGACGGTCGGCTCCCTGTGCCGGCCGACAGCCAAACGCTTCCCAGCCCGCGGCGAGCGCATCTCGCAGCTATATCCCTTTGTCGACGGCGAGGTGCGCTATGCGGTGCATCACGAGCACGCCCAGACGGCTGTCGACGTGCTGGCAAGACGGACACGCCTCGCCTTTCTGAATGCGCAAGCCGCGCTGGAGGCGCTGCCACGTGTGATCGATATCATGGCCGAGGAGCTGAAGTGGGATCGCCGGCGGCAAGACCTGGAGTGGAAAGAAAGTGAGTCCTCCCGATTCTCTGACATCAAGTTCGACGTCCATGGTAACACTGTTCCTTCCGTGCCTTGCAGGTGTTGCTTTCCTCGAGTCTATGGGTCTGCCACGGCCCATGCTGACGGCCACACGGTCCCAGGTCGAGTCGGGCAAGCTCGACTTCTCCACGTCGCTGGAGTACAAAATGTACTCGCGGCACGACATGCCGGCGAACGACGAGTAGCGGATAACGAGCCGGATCAGAGTCTGAAGAGAAGCCAGCAAGATCAGGCGGCAAGCGAAAAGCGAGGATGGGACGCAACATGGGCCGACCAACATTATTTTGGTGTAATGTTCGCCATGCGCTTATATCTAGCCAGGCAAGCCCAGATCGGCTGGCTTGATCAATACGTAACAGAATGTAGGATACTGCCGTTTACGAAACAAAAGCCGAGTCGTGCTTTCCCTGTCTGTCGATATCATGGCGTGAGCCCGGGTGCTGCCCTTTCCGCCCGATGAGCATGTATGGAAGCCAAACTGACTCGTCTTCTGCCGTCTAATTTTCTATCCTCTTTTCTCCCCGTCTCAATCCTATTACACAACATTTTTATGTAACCATGTGCTCATTGTCAACAGGAACACAGCAGCCGCCCACCTCGCGAGCCGCCCGCCTCTCGTCCTTGTCCAACGGTTCCATCTGGCGGCGCAAGGATTCATCCGAAAGTACACCAACAACACCCAGCGATGAGGCTGGATGTATCTGCCCAGCAGAGCCCGTCTCACCGTTGTGGACCCCCGGCGCATCAGCCGTGCTCGGCCACACAGCCCCGGAAATCGCGGTCCGCCACCACCACCACAAACTGAGGTCCACGAGGCCGAGAAGTCAGTACGAGACCGCCAGGGAACCTTCAACTGCCGCCGAAGCCACACCTAGTGACCTTTGTGCAAGTCCCTTGTCATTTCGCTCCCTTCCAGCGGATCCAGCTCAGGCTGAACACCAGAACGTGCCCAAAGCTTCACTACCGCCAATCCTCGTGCCGCTGGAGCCACTTCACCTCCCACCAGTGCGACGCGTAACGCCACCAGGGCTTCCGTCGTATGATACCAGACCATCCCAGTCTCGCGCCGGCGGCAGCCGACGCCACGGCACGACCGGCAACACACACCCGAGCATGCGCGGGTTTTCTCTGTCCAACAGTTTGTCGCGATGGCGACATTCATTGCAGCACGGAAACAGTGCCTTTCACAGCCGCAGTCAGCGTGGAGGCCGTAGCCATCGTGCACCGGTCGGGTCCGCCTGGAGACCACCGGCCAGCCAGCACTCACTAGCCAACCATCCATACATGCGTGACGTTTCCCCTATGGAATGCAGTGTGCAGGCTACCAGCCTCGCCGGACCTCGGACTAGTCGGACACGGGATACCATTAGGGGTCCATCGGCAGTGGCCGTAGCCGAGACAGAGGCACGGGCAGGACGAGCGGAGCGACCAGTAACACTTGACGACTATCGCTTTCTCCGCAGCTTGGATAACACCCATGTACCAGGCGTCGTGCGAACAGGACCGGGTGCACAAAGAGATGCCGAAAGCAGAGGGGCCTCGGCGTCATCTGTCGTTCTGTGTTTCCAGTGGTGCATGCCACCCTGTCTGTGTCCTATCAAAGTGCAAGGCGGCACTCCGGCCAGTGTCACTGTTACGTAAAGCCATATGCGACGAGAAAGAATTACGCGAGGTCAGAATGAAGGAGGGCCTGCCAGAGTATATATTGATGCTCGACGTCGCTGCGTTTGGGCGCGAAGAGCAGTTTCATTCTAACAGAGTCATTCCATGCTGGTGTCTTCCTATTCGTTAATCTCACTGTCAGAGCAGTTCCGGGACGCGCCCTTTTCACACCCTGTGTATGCTCGACCAGCCTCTAATGTCCAGTCCCGACTCCAAGCAATGCAACCAAGAAATGCAGCCAACCGTATGCGACCCATGCATTTGTAAAGGCGTCATAAAAGAACAGAAATGAGAAAGAAATGAGAAAGAAATGAGAAACAAGAGCTGATTAGGTCGAGCAGGTCACAGCCGATTGCTCTCCCGCACCGCGAAGCCAAGGAACGAGGAAGGTATGGCTGGGACGGGAGGGATCGCTACTGAGGTGCTTCTATCGTTGTCGTTGTCGTTGTCGGGCTTGGCGTCCTCGGCGCTGCTGAAAATGCGATGGAGAAAGCTGCGTCGATGGCCGTCGGCGCGCCGGAATCGATACTCGTGTAGCTGCTTTAGCCTGTGCGCACTATCGGCATCCTCGCTGCTGCTGGCGGTAGAGTGAGCGGAGACGGCTGTCATGCTCATCCTACGTTCCAGCTCAGCCTCCCAGCCGTAGACGTCGCTTTCGGTCGTCGCCGCGAGCGAGAGTGGGTCCGAATCGTCAAGGCCGTCACTGAGGTGGTCTTCCAGGTTCGCCGTTGCCACCGGAGCCCAATCGGCGGCTGTGCCGGTTGTCGTGGAGGTATTCGTCGACCTACAGACCGATGTGCCGTCCACATCCATGTCCATGTCCATTTCGAGGGTCTGCTGCAGATTTGCCTCGCGGATCATCCAGTTGGCGTCGTGTGAGACCATGACGGGCCGACTGATGGGAATTGGTAGCACTGAGGCCGCTGCTCTGTCTGCTTCTGTTGGGCTCGTAGCATTCGTCCGCAAATTCGGCACGCAGGCCATATCGCAGTTCTTCATACGGATCCGTCGCTGGGCCAGCCACGACCGTGATGGTGAAAGGGTGTCGTCTGTGGCACGACAATGGGTCCACGCCTTTTGCGGCCGTGTCGTTCTGGGAAACTCCAGGCGCTTTCCTGGGTGAGGCTCTTCCCATCTGTCGTAACCATAGCTGAGTGCTAGGCCGATCGTGGTGGAATCGAAGGCGCCATAAGGGCTAGCATCAGTGGCTGTAGCTGAAGTTGTGGTGCTAGTTATCGTGGTAGTGGAGGTGTTCCCCGAGAGCGACACGACCTGTGACCCTCATAAGGCGTGGTATGCCACGTTATCCATGTCCGGCATGGCCATATCGACATCTGTAGACAATGATGCGGATGACGCAGACGAAGTGGGCGAGGTAGCGGCTACCTGCCCGTCCACCACGTTGCCTCCGTTGATGTTGTTGTTGTTGTTGTTGGATGTGTTGTATCGTCGGCTGGACTGGCCTTTGCGGCTAAGGCCCAGCTTCGCGCTCATGCGCTTCCAACTGGCACTTTGGCCGGAAATGGCACGCTTCAGGCTGCCAGGGGACGTGCCAAATCCCCAGTCTGATGTTGGAGGTGTGGTCGGGGGAGTAAGCGGCTCGCCGAATGGCGGTGTGGAGCTGCCATTGTCATCGACGAGATCCACGCTGTCGGTGGCGTCTGTCGATGTGGACGGGGAGCTTCCACGGGCGTCACTTTTCCGACCACGGCCAAGCTGTAAAAACAGTGGCTTGGGCGATCGGCTCGCTTCGTCACCGGTGGAAGCCGCACTGTCCCTGGCGTCTCTGGAATTGCGCAGCCGCGAGCGTCCCTGGCGGCCATCATGGTGCTCATCGGAATCGCCAGCTTGTTGCTGGTACTGGTTTTGGGCCGAGTCCAAGAACGGAAGCAGAACAGAGTCGTTCATCAGCTCAAACACGATATGCACGGCCTCGTCCAGCTCAGACGGGTGCGGCGGCGACGCGGCACAGTTCTGGTCCAGAAGACGGTCGCGCACTGGGCCGGGAAGGTTCACTTCGCGCACGCCATATGGTAATATATATGCTTCAATGAGCTTCTGCCACAGTGATGCAACGTGATCCTTGGCATCTGGCGACCACTGGGCAGCAGCAGCGCTACCCTCATACGCCTGCACGTCAGCGTAAGCGGCTTTGTAGCGCTCGGCCTCCATCGTGAACTCGAGCGTTTCGAGGCAGTGGTTCTGCGAGAGATAGGCCATGAAGGCGCCCAGAGTCCAGGGTGGCGGGGCCGTGTTCGAGAGAATATCTTGTAGGGATGGGCGGCTGGCCGATGAGAGGACGGCGACACTCAAGGGCCGGGAGACGCCGTCCGACGTCATAGTTGCGATTGGGAACGTCGGCGTCGGAAATAGGAGCGACACGAAGGAGGACGACGACGAAGAGGAGGAGGAGGGGGGGGAAAGGAGCTGGGGTGCGGCTGGGTGATCTGCGTACCAGCCTCCGGATAGTTGACAGGACTCTTCTGTTCTAGGTGGAGTCTTGTAGGCCAAGTTGACGGCTTGCCTCCTTCTTTTCATTATTTCGCAGGGATGCGGAGGTAACAGGAGGAGGACGTTAGCTCTCTCGACGCTTTCCAAGGGCTCTGTCACGCCATGCGGTCCGGCGGTTGTTGAGTGCAGCGGAAGAGAGGGAATGACAGCGTTGAGGTCGGGGTTTCGCCTGGTAAATCGTGTGCCACTCGTTTCACAGAAGAGGCTGCTTTTCTGGCGTCTCGACTTGTTGATTTGCCTTCTCCGTTGGTTGCGTGGCCGCAAGCGTCGCCCAAGAATTATGCGGCCAAGCGAGAGCTAGGCGTCTTCCGCGTCGTCAATAAGTGAAACGATCCGGGGGGCGAGATCAGAGAGCACAACAGAGTCGGGTGTCGAGCGGACGGCCGAAATGGAGGCGAAATGTTCCAGGTGGGTGAGTCGGGAGAGTAGGATGAAAGAGCAGGATAAGGCAAGGCTAAGGAGTCAAGGATAAGGAAGGGAAGAGTGCGGGTTAAAGAAAAGGCAGGAACGAGCAGATACGGCGTAAAGCCGTCAAAGAGGGGGGGGTCGTAATAATAAAGGCTCTGCTGATCTTGTCGAGCTTGGGCGCTGAAGGGTTGTGGGAGTAATCTTGTACAGAAGGAAGATGGGGCAGGCGCAAGTCGCAGCTAGAGGGCGGGTGGGGAAGGTGCAAGTGGCGCGCCTGCCATGATTTTCAGGGCCGCCAAACGTGTGACCAAAGGACGCACGATTCCTTGGTGGACTTTGTCATCGCAAGGGCGCGCTGGTTCTCCTTTTTCGACATTGCCGGTCGCGTTTTGCCTTGCACCCTGTCGGCCAGCAGCGGCGGGCGCATGGTGCGCGTCTGTGCGATTGTGCTTGTGTCAATGAGGAAAGAAATTACAAATAAGTATACTCGTAGGGTCCGTTTGACGGCCTCCCCGGACCAGCCAGATAAATTCCTCTCTTCCGATGATTTAAGCACGAGGGGCCCTGGCCGATGGAGCCACCGTCCGCCGTGGAAGCCATAGAACAGCGCCTCCCCCAGCGAAGAGAGGGCGGAGAAAAACTTATCACACGCCCTCGCGCCTTGGCCGGGCTAGCCAGATGCGGTGTGGACCGAGGCTAGAATAGCGCTAGAAGTGTTCCAATGGCGCCGCTACAGCGCCCTGGCATGCCACATCGCCGTTGATTGGCTGCTATTATCATAGCACCTTTTTTCTTGCCACCCTTGCCTGTAATACTGCTTTGTGACCCATGGGCTAAGGGGTAGCGGTCCCATCCCTCAACACGTTGGTTGCCGTTGCACACCTCCCTTTGCTGTCGCCTGTCGATGATGCAAGGCGCTTTGCGGTATACGGGCAGCAGCGCGTCGGTTGCAGATGACGATGAATATGGCGAGATGGCGAGCTAGGGTACGAGCGTCGCTTCACCAGTTCTGGTACAGACAGTTTTATCTGATCCCCTGATTTGCGTTTGCCTCCCGTGCAACCGCACAGTGCACCACAATCGGCGGGAGCGAGGAGCCTGCGCCGCCAATCCGACGCCAATGGACACCAAATGGGGCGAATTCCAGACGCCCCTCGAATTCGCCTTCTACCTGCCTAGTTCAGCACCCCGACGGCCTACCGTCGGAGATGGCATGGCCGCCGGCCGTTTCAGGCAGGCAGCTCAGTCGGACCGCCCAACTTTTGGCTCAGTGTCCAGGACGCCGGCACGCTCGTCGCGCTCTCCGTCTCGTTAGACCCTTATTTACGGGTATTATTTGGAAATGGATGAACCGAGCGTGGCTGCAGCGGCTTATCTTCATGCCACTCATTGTCGATCTATCTTGCCTTCGCCTCGGCAGCGCCCGCTTTTGCATGGCACCGCCGACCGCCACTTCAGGAGATGTCAGCACACGCCAGAGCCAAATAGGGAAACTGCCTGGTCCACCCGACCAACACAGCCGCCGGCGCGTGGTCATCAAGCTTTTCTTTTCTGGCGTGAAATGGCGCCTGCCCAATCTCATGAGTTTGACTGCCAGAGTTCGCCTCGGGCGCCCAATATTGCTGACCGCTCAATGACCGCTTCGGTGTCGTCAAGCGCTTATACCCCTATGTAGTCAATGATACTCGGACTACGTATCTCAAGATAGTCCGAGTATCATTGACTACATATACATGAGCAAATACTCGCTCCCTATATTGCTTCTGCTTCAGCAGTCGCTGTTCTTGTCAACGCATACGGCTACACATGGTGCTTGGTTGGGCACGCGAATCCCCCCCCTCTACGAAGCTATCTTAATGGTGTTGATGCACGCTGGAGCTGTCCTCTATCACATCTCTTGTGTTAGTACCCATGTAGGATTGTATCTTCAGATACAGATCTTCGTATTACATTCCATATCTACTGCCGATTCCGGAAGCTACGTCGGCACAAGATGTCACTCGCCAGCAAGGTTGCAGCCCGGCAGCTGGTTCCAGGCGGCGCTTGAACTGACGGACTCACGCCACTGACGAAAAAAAGAGAAATCTCAATACTGTCCTGTATGCCGAGGCGAAAGCACTGACCTCCTTAGCCACCCGGTGGCCTAAAGTCGTTTTCTGCCACATCGTCGTCACTCGCAACCTAAGTTGTCCGACATCTTGAGTTGTGCTGTCGTATGTAGAAGCCTCGCGCCGTATTCGTATTCGTACACGCGGCCTGCTTGTGCCAATAGCCTAGCATAACGGCATGCGCTGTATCGCATCTATCTTACAAGCAGGATCTAAACTTAAGCAGGCAAGTGAAGGATGTGACGATCGGGCGAATGCATTTCCGAAACTGGAAGCTGCACGCGCGGTGATTGAGTATACTGGTAGGATCCCCTCTCGTACACTCAGCTTGGATGAAAGCTCGTACTCGTATGTCGCCTGTCATGTCCGACAGTATCGAGATTCTCCTGTTACGAGTACTCGTACATATCTAAAAACGTACTCGTACTTACTTGACCAAGCCAACTCTTCCGACACCATCCAGCCGGCGGATGCACCGTCCCTGTGCATCGCCCTCTGGCTCTCCCGTGGCATCTATGAAAGAGCCGGTGATATGCGACGCGCAACGACACAAGGCCCATTCCCACTGGACCCTCGCAGCGCTGGTGGGACATGCCCATAGTTTGTCAGATTGCCAGATGCTAATCCCTATCCAGGAGGTGCAGTAAATGAAGCCAAGTTTTCTAGAATATTGCCCCTTGCAGAATAGTATTATAAAACTGGGTCTTCTGGCGGCGTTTCCGGTTCTTGACGATGTTATTAGTCACTGACGCTCGACATGAATGGACTCGGCCGTTCACGGTGAGTTTCTCTTTGTAATGTTTTCGGTGCCGGCAGGGAGACACGAGACACCGGTGGATCAAAGACAAACAGAAATTCACATTTGCCGCCTATGTCGGACCACCCGTCCAGCCCATGTATTCCTGCTTTTCGTTGCCCGCCCATGGCCACTTGTCGCCCCTGGATTCGTACCCTAGCTCGTAACACGGCTGCAAACATGACCACCTTCCAATGACGCCTATCGCTGCGGTAGCATAATGATGCACAAGTAAAAATAGCACATGCCGGATTGCCCGCCCTCTCGCGGTCACGAGAAGCTCCGGAGTAGAAACACAAAATACAGACGGCGTGCGGCTCGCCCTTACAGGCCGGCCAGGTCCAGGTCGCCCGAGAAGCCGCCATTGATCAGTGTGGCTGCTATCCGGTCCCGCTGCAGCGGCATTTCCTTTGCGCCGTAGAACGACGGGTCCAGGCCCAAGGACACAAAAAGCGCGTTGGTGATGGTGTGTACACCACAGTCCCATCCGTTTGTTTGCCGCGGCGACGCGAGAGGTTGCACCAGCCAGCGGTCCGAATATCTGTCTTTCAAGAATTCCCGGACCCAGCGCATGACCGTGTCGAGGACCAGCCGCCGTCCAGCGCTGTTGCCCATCGAGTCCATGTGTGTCACGGCAGCCTGCCGTGGACGGACGACGACAAGTGTCCAGTGGTTGTGTTCGCAGATGGGGATAAGGATCGTCTCTATGTCCAGAAAGTTGTCCCGATTGACGCCAGCCCGCTTCATCCACCTCTCCGTACCGGCAGCGCCTTTCGCAAAGAGCGTCTTCCAGAAAAACGACACGAACGCGTGGCACCGGGGCGTCTGCGTCTTTGGGTTTATGACACCTGCTCTGACGTTGATGTAATTGGCCAGATGAAGCAGGAAGCCGTTGACAATTTCGTCGTTCAGCCACTCAGACTTGCTGACGACTGTGCGAAAGTCCGAACTTCTCAGCGCGGTGCCCTCTGGCGACTTGGCGACTTCCTTTCTTGGGTCTGCTCGCGCAGCGGCGTTCACGATAGAGTGCCATGATTCTGACAGCGGTGCAATCACCTGGCGTGTCGGCGGACGCAGTCCAGATCTCGCCAGTCGCTCCTCTTCCTCCTTCTGTCGCCTCTGTTCGTCTCTTCTACGCAACTCCTCTTCCCTCCTGCGCTCCGCAGCTTGCAGTGCCGCCCGCTTCTTCTCCACAATCAATCGCAACTCCTCTGCTTTGGAATCGCTGATTTTAAGTCGAGGTGCGTCCTCTTCGTCCTCGGGGAAGATGGCTTCCCAAGGAAATCGGACCCGCTGAACACCTTCCGCTCCAGCAGCCGTGTCATCTTCGCACCCGTCTTCCGAACTTGCCTCCGTTGCCGCCGGCGATGGGGGTAATGGTATAGCGGCAGCCTTGGCGGCCTCCATGGTTCGAGCTCGTTCGATTTCCGAAATCAGGTCCTTTCCAGCACGGCCCCGCTTGAGACGCTGCGAATCGGGCGAGGCTGTGTGAGCCTTGCGCTTGGCTGGTGTCCGGTACGCCTTTAACGTAGGTAGTCCATCGTGCATATGGGGCCCAGAAACATCCGACGTTCTCCTGTATCTAGCGTAGAGCAAATACGGAGACGGCGCAATGCGCATCGGCCGGCTTCCGTCTGCATACCGCCGTGCAGCCTTGATCGAGGCTGCCGCCGCACTCAAGATCTTCGCTCGGCGGGCCGCATCCTCCGGGCACCATCCCGAATCGCCATCGGCACATAGACAGCGAGGTTGTCGACGCTGCAGATTGCCCCCGCTGATATTGGGATCTCTCCTATAGTGCCAAGTATCGTGTAGCTGCTTCGCCGTCACCGTCTCAAAAGTTATCCCGTCGTCGTCGTACAAGTATCCGGGAGGGTGACTCTCCCGCTCAATGCGCATAAAGCTTGGAATCGGCTGCTTGCGATGGAAGGCTTCCAGGTCGACAAGAATCTTCATCATGGAGACTTGTGAGAGATGCATGCCCGGGTGTCCCCATTGGTCTGTCTGCAAAATGGCAAAGGCGAAAAAGCTGGCAATCTCGCAAAGTCCGCAGCTGTCGTTCCAGTATTGCTGAATGGATGAGAAAAGTCGGTCATATGGCAAGATGCCTTCCAGTCTTGTCGCTTCAAGGTTCTCAGGTGAGTAAAACGCAGAGACCCATGTTTCCGCAGCCTCTAGGGCCTTGAGCATATCCGCCGCGGTCTCCTGCCACACCTGTTGCGTGTTGTATCCATAGCGCTCCAGTGTCAGGTTGTGGAGGACTACAGACAGGCGGGTTTCCGCACACCTCCCGCCATCGAAACGTGCGGCTATAGGCCCAGAGTCGTGACAACGCGAGACATTGCCAGCAGAAATGTCATCTGCCCATGCGCGCAACAGCGAGGCGACCGACTCGAACCCAGAAGGCGTGATGTACTCGTGTGGATCATCGCGCCAGTTGACAGTGTAGTCGGGGTCGTAAGTGGCGGCAGATCCTGCGATAGGTGACGGGGCCCTGATGCGGACAACAGTGAGATCGGTTTGAGAGCACGGTTTGAGGGTATCGTCGGCTGGAACTGTATAATACAGCGTCAGTAATGCCCATCGATACAGTAGTAGAGGGCGCCAACCATGGCTTTGGAGCTTCTCGGAAATGAAGGCGACGCCGTTTCGAAACAGCTCTAGGATGGCCTCCGACCGCATTGCCGCCGTGATGGCGCGCAGCCAGCAGAGAAGCTGGAGGGGCCAATATTCAATGCGCGATGTGGTCTGAAACGTGTTGGTCCCAGGCCTGTATAATCGCAACTCTCGTCTCGAGATAGTCGACGAACCTGGGAAGCGGGAGCGGGCTCGGTCTGTATCCGAGACGCGCAGACCGCGCCGGGCTCGCAAAGCGGAGCAGCCGATTCGAGAGGCCAGAAAAAATTACGCAGGTGCTCTCGGGTGGCAGATATGATGGCTGCGACGGCCATGTAACGAGGTGGTGGGCACAGCGTGGCCCTTTCGCCGCCAGTAATTCAATGTTGGGGCGAAAAAAAGCGTTGATTGTTTGTGAAGTTCTGCGCTCGCGTTAAGGACAGTGCTTTATTATTATTAAGTCCTCGTACGGAGTACAGGCGACAACGCTACCATCCCACCCCGCGCAAACAGCGCTAACCATGATTGGGTTCTTTGGGATGAGTCATCTTTCTTAAGGAGCGGAACCCGAAAGTAAGGTAAGATACAGGGCTTCATATCATGGCTATATACAGGAACACTACCTATAGCTGTGCAGTAGGTGTTCCCAGAGTCTCAGTGCAGAAGGACGAAAAATACTGGTTTAGGGCATCCACAGTGCCACCTCCCTCTTCCAGGCGAACCACAATGCCAGTGTATCCATCGGGCCGCACCACCACCACGCCGCCCTTTGCAGGGTCGAGGCCCATTTTCTCGTGTGCGGCACCAGTGGCACCAGATGCTTGGCCGTCACGGCGATCATCAGCGTACACATGGTCCCGGTAGCGTGCAAGCAGTCCAGGAACGTCGCGGCTAATTTCGATGCTGCTCCGCGGAAGCGCAAAGACTGTGCAAAATGTGTAAAAGAGGCTGTGCGGGTTGTGCTTCTCGTGGTGCGACACCGAATCCTCGTCTGGACGCCTGTAGGCGGCGAAGAAGGACCCCTTCCGCCGTAGGCCACTTTCCAGGTCTAGAAGAGCCTTTGCAGTCGCCACTGGCTGTCCAGCAAAGACAAAAATGCGGAAAGAGCCGTTCAGCGGCACCTCCTGTTCAAGATGGACCACATTCGCATCCACAACTCGAGTGACATTAGCATTGATAAAGAGCCTGCCTGGCCGGAGCTTGCATTCCGCCGGGCTGATCACGCCCGTCTGTGCCGGGTGCTGTGGCGACCAAGTAATGACGCTCGACTGGTAGGCAACGCCATAGCCGCTCGTGAACTCGCAGCTTTCCTTGAACGTTTCAATGAAAGCGTTTTCCTTGGCCTCTCCGCCTGTCTGTGCTTGGGCTTCGCCCGCAGCCTGCACATGTTCAAGAGTTGGCGGTTTCTCCGAGAAGAGCTTCGCATACTTGTTGTCAAATGCGAGAAGCTCCTCGGCCACGTTCTTTCGCTCATACTCATATGTCTCGAGCACGCTGCGCTGTGCGAAGCCTCCTTCCACCAGATGAATTTTCCAAGCCAGATTTTGCGCGTCCAGAAAGGCTGTGTTCATGCCCTGGCCGGCTTTGGGCTATGATACTGTCAGCGGATCGGAACGCCATAACACGAACGAGACGAGAGAGGAAACCGGACTCACGCTGTGCGTATGGCATGCATCTCCGCCCATGAAGACCCGGTGGTCAAGAGTGTAGCGCTCAGAGATACCTTGGCCAATAGGGTACACGGAATACCACTCGAGCTTCTCCCACTCAACCGAGTACGGCTGTAGGATCCTCCGTGCCGTGGCTTGGACCTCTTCCGCAGTCGCCGTTTTACGCGGGTTCCAATCTGGGTCCGTAGATGATGCAATTTGAATGTACAGCCGGACCATGTTGTCTTCCCGCGGAATCACCATGATGGATCCGTCACGGGAGTGAATCGTGCACTTCATCTGAAAGAGGAGGGATTCAGTCAACTTCCACCACACCGGTAATGATCCAAGGGCCTCAACTATCTCACCTTGATATCTGGGAAGTCGGTTTTGATCACGCCATCCATGACGCCCCACACGTATGCGATAGGGTCTTTGTGCTTGATGCCAATGCCCAGCTGCTGTCGAACCATGGACCGGGAACCTTCGCCACTGAACAGGTATTTGGCGCGAACAGTCTCGTGCGCAGTTCCATCGACATGTGCCAAGGAGACCTCGACTGGGTAGTCCTGGTCATCGCTTAGACCCGATCGAAAGCTCTCGATAGTCCATGGGCGCTGAATAGAAACACCATTCTCCTCGAGATCTGAGATGAAAACCCGCTCAATGTGACCCTGGTGCAATAGAGTGGTGAACGGGTAGCGGGCATCGATGAAGCTTGGGCAGCTTGCCCACGTCCCTGTGCGAACAATGCCGTTGCTGGCCTGGGCAGCATCCCAGAAAGCAACCTCATAAACCCGGGCAGGTTTGTGTGCCATGATAGCCGACTTTAGGCCCATGTTCCGCAGCAGGTCGAGGGAGCGTGGCTGTATGCCATCGGCACGTCCGGTAACCGTAGGCTCCGCCCTATTGTCGATATGCTTGATCTTGTAGCCCCATCGTGCCAGGATCGTGGAGAGCATCAGCCCAACGGGTCCTGCACCGATAATGACTTTAAGGTCGGGTTAGTATTGTCCTGACAGAGTTGGCCATGGCGGGAGCTATGGCATACCAATGTCATACTTCTCCGGCCCTGACTGTTGGTTCATGGTCATTGAGAGTAACGTGAGCCCGTCCTGCTATTCTGATCAAAATGATTAACTTTTGAGAGAAAGGAGACCGTAAAGAGAAATGGTCAATGCGATGGCTGTTCTTTTGCACATGGTTCCAAAGCGGCGCCTCGTAAACTTATATAGGCGCGCATTTGTCGGTCGGTCAGTTGACACGGCTTTTGGGAAAAACATTGTCATCTTCTCCGTGGGCGGAGGAGGAAGCCGGGCGGCTGCCGCTTGGTCCGGCGGCACTGGAAATCGGCAAATGGTATCTGATGAGGTACCCACGGACGTGGGGAACAAAAAGAGCTTGCGCAAGGCCGAGCGGGGCAGGCTAGGACTTCGGGAGATGTAGTCGGTAGATGCGCCATTAACCATGAAAAGAAAGAAAAGTGGGTTCCGGATAACGATCTGGAGGCGAGGACAATTGGTACATACTCGTACGTGACATTTCTAATGGCAGGCTCAGTAAATCTGCCAGTATCGAAGTCATGGTAGGCTTCCTTTTAAAATTACCTATGTAATGTAGCAATAAACTTGGAGGTGCAATAACTGGACACCCGAGAGGGCGAGAGCCCCATACAGCCGACGCCCAGCATGTGTGAAGCTCTTCTACGAGTCGAGCAGCTTGGGCATGTTGCAAAGGGAAGTGCCCGTGGTCAGACTTTCTCCCGGCCGCACCACTCGCTGCCCTAGCTCTGAGCTCCGTCGGGCGCAGGCCAGCATTGTTTTATCCAGGGGGGCAAACAGGGACGGAATGCGGCTCCTTCATGACTGTGATATCCCCGCACTATGCTCCTTGAGGGGGTCGAGGTCCGCACCTTGGGCAAGGATGTTGGCGTAATGGCCGCTGGTAACTCTTCAAATTACAGAAAGGGGGGCATACTCTCCCACGGCCTAGCCAAATGCTGCCCTCACATCGCTGTAATCGCAGTTCGCAGTCATGCCGTATATCCCACCGACATAGCTCGTACCTGCATGCCCCTCAGGTAGTCGATGGCGCTACCCGATCCGTCGAATAGCGGCCCGCCTATCATCATCCTCCCTTTGATCGGGGCTCTGGGGAGATTTTCGATGGGCGGTGGGAGCTCGGCCTCAGTCTTTGGGTCGTTCTCCGCTTCAGACAAAAAGCGGGTTTAGTCCAGCGGTCAAGGAGGCAGATAGGGTTCGCCAGCGTGGATGTCGTCTTCACGAGGAACTTGGCTGGGCGTGGAGTATGGACAACAAGGTGGGAGTGCTAATTATTAGGATGGATGTCTGAGCGTCAAACCCGCACGCGAAATAAAAGTACATAAAACGCGGGTTAAGAACTTCGCGGCATTACCGACTAATCCAGCCATCTAGTATTAATAGATGATTATCGCCGAGATTTTCCTTAGGGTAACATTGCAGTGTTGCTCTTCAGGCTTACGAGGCATTGAAGCAAATAGTTAAGGGGCTCGGCAGCGCTCTTTGGCCTTCATCCATTTACAGACTTTAGCTTGTAAGCCCTAAGAGGCCATTGTTGTTTGTTGATCACAATTGTTATACATTAATAGGTCGAAAACCAGGTGTAGTAGCTTGAGCACGGTCGCTCCTTCCTCTTTAGATCATGTCGTTTTCGCCCTCACTTTCGTACTCCCCGTTTTTTTCACTATTGCCATGGGCCTACAATGGTGTGTAGTTTGGTATGGCTCATTGTGGCCACGCCATGGCCTGCGCATAGGCCTTTGGCTGTGCCACAAGCTTCTGATTCTTCCTTGGCATGCAATTTTCCCCATTGATAGCTCCGCCCAATATACCGAATTATCATACTGAATAGATCTTACTACGGCCTCGTCATAACCAGGGAAGGTTTCTTTCCAGTCACGGTCTCGGAAGATTTTCGTCGGCGACATAAATAGAGCGGCTCATATTCTGCTCTTCCACAAGCAGACTAAACTACCAGGTATACTGAACCCGTTGTCAACCAGCACGCCTCTTTCTAAGCTCACGAAGGGATTTTTTTTCACCTGCTTCTGGCTGGAGCAGAATATGCCACTTGATATGAGAGAGCCGGCTGCTTCGGCGCAGACGATGCCCGATAGCGGGTTCCTGGACCCGGACACCTCCAGCAAGAGCTTTTCAGCCATCCACGGAAACTTCATACCACTCCAGAGCCCAGGAGGTCTCTTCTTGGTTCCCCCGCGACGGTCAAGGTCTCCCAATCGGCAGCGATCCCACTCTCCACGACGCCGACAAGACCGAGGCGTTCACCTTCACCTGAGCCTGACTGATTCACAGATGGACAAGCTTACTTCAACATGTACCGGCACATACACGCACGCAGGCGGAGTGCATCACCCTATCGATCAATATAATCTGACTGAAGATAATGATGTTGAGTTGAGACATAGCCACCGAGCACGGGAAACTCGGCTTACCGACATGCCTCAGAACATTGTACCGCCAAAAGGTCAGGTCGCCGTCAGTGGAAACTGTGAAGAGCCTTTGGGAGATCCTCACGCTGCAAATAACCAATTACTCTACGAATTTGCCAGTCATTCCCCATTAGCAAGTGTGTGGCGGAGATCGATGTCACCCGAAATGATTCAACTGTCTCCGGAGAAAAGCTTTCGCCGCACCGGGATAGCATCTTCTTCAAGTCGAGAATCTGCCTGCCACGAAGCCCGACACGAAAGACCACTAGGTGCCAACACTGATGTACACTTGGCAAACAACCCAACTGGCCCCAGTTTCAAGCCTCCTCAGGCGTCGAAAAACATAACTGCTATGGGGGGCAGTGGCATTCAGCCGCCGTCACCGAGCGCTCAGAGAAGGCCCCAGGGAGTTGAGGCGGCAGACACGTCTTCGTCCATCTATTCGATAGACGAATGTGGTGGGCCTCGTGCCGAGCCGCTCTATATCAGAGACTTATTAGGAGAGCCATCCCATGGTCACCGATCGGTGATACTTGAGGAATACGCGAGATGGCCGAGAGCGTCGCACAAGTTGTTCTCGAGTACACACGCGAGACACAGGGACAGCGCTCACCTGGGAAGTGAGGCCCATGATTTAGCAAACTCAGATCACTCAGACAGCAGGGACATTGGCAGTCCTGATACGATGGATCGTGCGGATTATCACCCCTTGACGTGCTTTTCACCTGTGCTCAAGCCTGTCACATCACAAAAGCGCCGGAAAGTCATGGTTGGCGCAAACGGTTGGCTAGAGCGGACAGGGGGTTCGGAGAACAAGCAGTCGCCGCCGAAAAAAACCGGCATCTTTGATACACTGAAACGTATGGCCAAGGAAGTTGTGAGTATATCAGACTGGTTCTAGGCGGAGGCGCATGACAACTCTATTGCTGATCTTGTCATACATAGGCCGAGGTAACAGACATCAAAGTCGCTAGACGAGCAAAAGATTGCGAGCATCACCGTCGCTTGTCGCCTTTGCGAACATCACTCAATCCACGAGAGCAGAGCCTCCTGTACTGTGAACTGGAGTTTCTTCTGACATCTGCCCTCAATGGCTATATAACCAACCAGTTCAACGCCGGTCGGCTGAATGCTAACAAATACAAAAAAGTCGCCGACATGTGGAGCCAGAAAGGCCGTCCCAAGGTGGTTAGTTTTCGGTACGACCTTGAGACGCAACTGGAACTCGTCCACCTGCATGCAGATGAGTTCCGGTTTTACGGCGACCGTGCTGGTATATCTGCCGCCGTTGCCGGCATCCTCGATATGATGAAGGTGAATGCACGAGCGATGCGCATCCGGACGTTCTGCCAGCCAGATCCGGTGATTGCCAAGCAGCTCCTTGATTCCCAGAGATTGTTCGACCTCCTCGGCTGTCCAGAGCCCCGTCAAATTCAGCTAGCAGAAGTCCTGCAGTTTTTCAAGGTCGTTCTCGAGCGGGAGAGCCAACCCGATCCAAGTGGGGACATCTCCAGGATGCAACCTCCCCTTTGTCACAAAGGGGCAATGAAATAGCTCTCCATTTGAGATGCAGTAACACGGGTGCCCGGGTCCTCTGGGGGTGTGGAGGTGCCGACGGACGTGAAAGCTGCTGGTAGGCACTGGAAGAGAGCAAGACAAATCTCACATAGTGATACAGGTCCGCCATAGGAAAAAGAGGAAAAAAAGCCGACTGTTACAAACATGACCATAAAATCGTATTATATGTAAGGTATACCATAATCACACTCATTGTGGCTCGTAACATCGTATCCCGGCCCCACCACGAAGGCTGATAAAATACATCATAGAGGTGCTAAGCAGCCCTCTTCGCTTTCGGAATTATCGGTAGTCCACACTGTCTCGACCCCGAGTGTTGTCGTAATAGGCATCAGCGGTGCCGCCATGCTGATCGGTGCTACGGTTGCGGCTGCGGCTGCTGCGGCGGCTGCTGCGGCGGCTGCGCGTCTCATTGGGACTAGGACTGCGGCTTGCGTCAAGGTCTCGATCGCTGTAGTGGCGGCCGCGGTAGCTGTCCTCCAGATTACGATCGCTGTCGCGGTCGCGGTTGCCATCGTGGTCACCAGACCGGCGGTGGTGGTGCCGCTCAACGCGCTTTTCGATGGCGTTCGCGCCCAGGCCACCGACCGCGGCGCCGACGATGGTGGATATGAGGGCCGTGTGGTCGTGGTTGTGGTGACTGTGGTGGCCCTGGCGGTCACGGGCGCGGGCTGCGGCCTCAGAAGCCTCGCGGGCGGCCAGGCCGCCGACGATGGCACCGATGACGCCGATGCCGATACCCGCAGTGGATGTACTGAATGTGTTGTCAAGTGCATGGTTTGTCTTAGCGAGGTGGGTGTGATGGGCACTGCCGCGCGTACGGTCGGGCGAGGGTGAGCGGGAGTCACCACGGCGTGAGGCCATGGAGCGCGATGACAGCGGCGGCACCGAATGCGGGCGGAGGTGTGCTGGGGCCACCTGCAGCGCAGCATTGTGGTCAAAGTCGGGGTTGGAGGCCCGGGGCTCGTAGGCGGCGTAGCTTCCAGCAGGTGTCATGTACGGGGCATCTCCCGAAAAGTCCCGGCCGTGGCGGCTGCCGCGAGATGAGCTGCGGACGCCACGGTCATCTTCGTCGTAGTAACGGGACATGTTTGAAGGACGGATAGAAAGTAACGGATAGGTGGAGTAAGAGGCAGGGAAAGATGGATGGAATACGGAAGGCGATCACAAACGGTTGTAAGTGTTTTGTGGAAAATTCTGCGCTTCCGGCGGCACGAGGCTGCCGCTCTTATATACTTGGCATATACACAAGCACAATGTGACCTGGCCAGGCAGTTCCAAAGCCGCATGGTGGCGTGGGATCCGGCCGATCAGGAAATACAAGTAGGGTGGCATCACATGGGGTGGCGGCCACCAATGGGAGAGGAACAAGGGCCAGGCAGTGCCAGGAGGTCATCTTCTCATGTCCAGGTCTAATACGAGTATGGTACATCCGCACCAGCCCTGCTCGTAGACAAGGGTCTTAGCCTGGAGACGACGGCCAGGCCGGAGAGGGTAGGGTGGGCCCATATCCGCTACCGCGGAAAGGTCAGGAGGCCACTGATGCTCGTCATCAGCAGCAGGCGCGCCCGGGGTGCCGGCAAGATGCCATGTACTCGTATTGGTAGATGCCTTCCCCACACACACTCAGCTGTGGGGCTGTGCTGCATTTTGCACATTGGCGAGGCGGAAATTTGCGCCGGTCTGCTGTCCATCGCTCCTGGAGGCCCCGGGGCTTTCTGGAAGGCATTCCTGGGCAACTCCAGTCGCGTCTGTTACTTTGTCCGGTCCAGCCGGAATGTGCTTGGTGTGCTTGCTGCAAGGAGTCCCGCCGCTGCCGGATGCTGTGGGCAGAAACCAGTTGTTGTGTGGCACCGCACTTGTCTGGACTGCGGCCCGTGCGCCTTTCCGCTTCTTCTGCACTGGCCCCAGAGAAACCGAGCCTGGTCACGTGCACTCTGGCCGCCAGTGCGGTTGGGCTTCGGCTCCGCAGCGGGCGCTCCTTGCGAGGCTGGGTACCTACTCATTGGAGCCTCGTATCAAGTCAATGACCTTGATCTGATATACGTGTACGAGTAGCGATTTTTAAGTAGACTGCCGGTTCGCCCCAGGCTGTGTTGTAGGCTGGCCGGAGCTAATATGAGGGATTAGGTCGAGATGACTAACCTTTATGCCTAACATCTCAGGAGCTTACAAGGTTATAAGCCACCGGCCGGATATTTGCGCCGAAATGCAACTATCTGTAGGGCTGGCGCACACGAGAGGAAGTAGTGGTCGCATCGTATTACGCCACGATACAAACCTAGAGAGGGTTTCGTTCACAGGGCCGACGACATGGCCTCCGTTCCCGACTTCCGACCTGCCAGCCTAAAAGATGAGCCACTTGGCTGTCGGCCAGATGAGGAAGGCCAGCTACAGGTCGCCTCGGCCGACGAAACTCTTCCAAGGTGGAATGAATCGAAAACGACAATGTTCCGCTACTTCGCCACCCTGTATTCCTTTGCCGTGATGGGAATGAACGATGCGGCTGTCGGCGTATGCCCTCCCTTACCTCTCTCGCCCTTTCAATGCCCAAAAATATCCTCTGACCAGCGCGGATAGGCTCTGATACCATATGTGAGACAAGAAGGACTCACTTCCGTGGGCCCCTTGAAAACGCCGTTATGCTAAACAGGACGGCAGATCGAGCCCTACTACCATGTCTCGTACACTGTCGTATCTGTTGTCTTCTTGTCATCCTTTGTCGGCTACATCTTTGCTGCCCTTCTCAACAATCTCGCCCATCATCACATGGGCCAGGTCGGGGTCGCCGCCTTGGGCCCCCTGGGCCGCCTGGTGGGATTTATTACGATGGCGTGCCACCCGCGTTTTCCCGTACTTCCTGTGATGCTCCTCTTCCCAGGCTTCGGGAATGGCCTAGAAGACAGTGCCTGGAACGCATGGGTTGGCAACATGCAGAACGCCAACGAACTTCTCGGCGTTCTCCACGGGGCCTACGGCCTTGGCGGTACCATCGGGCCCCTGATTGCCACCGCCATTGTTACAAAGGCCAACCTGCCTTGGTACACATTCTACTACCTGATGATCGGCATAACTGGCCTGGGGGGAATCCTCTCTGTCTGTGCTTTTTGGGGTGCATCTGGCCAGGTGCATCGTACAAGCCACAAACCAGAGTCCGGTCAGGGCCGTACCACCACCAGACGCGTCCTGCGGGAGCCCATCACCTGGGCCGTGGCAATATTTCTGCTGGGCTACGTTGGTGCTGAGGTCAGCCTGGGTGGCTGGATCGTTACTTTTATGATAAATGTCCGCGGTGCCGAGAAATTTGCCGCTGGCATGACTGTCGTCGGCTTTTGGCTTGGCCTTACAGTCGGCAGGGTTACCCTGGGCTTCATCACGGGACGCATCGGCGAGAAACTGGCGATAACCATCTATCTGGCACTATGCATTGCTCTGCAGCTGCTATATTGGCTTGTACCTTCGTTCGTCGCCTCGGCTATTTTTGTCGCCTTTCTTGGCTTCATGCTCGGGCCGCTTTTCCCGGCGGCCGTTGTTGCCGCTACAAAGCTTCTCCCGCCTAGCTACCACGTCTCTGCTGTGGGGTTTGCCGCCGCTTTTGGCAGCGCTGGCGGTGCCATTTTCCCCTTTGCGGTGGGTGCCATAGCACAGAGCAAGGGCGTCCAGGTGCTGCAGCCAATCGTCCTGTCCATCCTCGGTTTCATTCTCGTCGTGTGGTTCTTTCTCCCGGGCGGTCTTGGACCAGGCGGCCTGGAGCGTGCCAGAGATCATGACGACAAGATTGGACACGAGGTTTGCAGTGCTTGGCGATGGCTAGCCAGCCGCTGGTCTGCGTCAAGGGAAAAAGCCGCCCCTGCGCTGTCCTATTCCGAAGCTGTGCAAACCAGCTCCTCTGCAAGTCGTCGGATGTAAAAGTCCTTTGTCTGACTGGGAAGTCCCGCAAATGCCTTGCAGATCTTGCCAATGTCTTGCCGGCCCTTCTCGTATGCGGCCAGGTCTCTGTTCGCATATACGTCACGCCCGAGGGAATAGCCGCTTGTTAGGTCCCGGAAAAACACATTCACAGCAATGCCCTTTTGGGATAGAGGACTGGCTGTGTGCAGCCAGAGCTGTGGGATAAACAAAATGTCTCCAGGGCCAACGACAGCCTCGTGAGGCGCGCAACCAGGTAGCTGCGCGGGTCCCAGAGAAGAAAACGCGTCGGTACTAGAGCTAGAGGCTCCTGGCTTGAACCTGAGTCGCACTACATCGGAAGGTGGAAAGAGCAAGAAGCGCTTTGACCCCTGTATCTGGCAGTATACATTGGCGAGAACCTGTCCCTGATCAGAAACCTAAAACAGCCGTCATAAATATTGATGAACCCACATCGTAATGCAGCCACATGTTGACCGGGCCGGAAATGCGCAGCACAGAGCTGAAAAGTTTTTCTTTGGCGAAAGCTAATTCCGGCGGCAGGACGAAGTCATCCGAGAGGCTTGGGAAATCTACATCCAGTCGTGCCGCCACGCCTGAGGGTTTGTCGACTGAAAGGGCCCGGAGGTAGAGTTTCTCTCCTTCGTCCACGGCGCGGATAAAGTCGCCAAACGGTCGTGTTGCGTACCGGAAATTCTTGGAAACAAAGTCCATATGTGAACCTGACGCCTCGTGGATGGAAACCTGCAACCGACGTGTCAGGAGCGTCTCGGTGGCCCTGGCAGCCATTTCTGCCTAGTTCGATTTGGCTCACCTCACGGTCTTTGCCCACCTGAGCCACTAAGTACTCAGACTCCCACCTGCTTGTGCAGGGCCCAATATTGAGACCCTCGAGTACAGCCGGCTTGCCACTTCGGAGTAAGTCCTGAAAGTGGCCATCTGATACCAGCTTGACGCGAGGAACCGGGGTGATTTCGGTAGGCTTAGTTTGCGTTTCCAATCCAAGCGCCATGTCTAGCTGCTCGCCAGCAACGACCAGTGTGTTCGAGTACTCCCACTTCCTTGGTTCGGTCAGAGTCGTCCCAGGCTCTCGCCGGTGGTCAGATGGACAGGCACAGAAAGTGTACATGCCCTTTGTCCATATCGAGCCCATTGAAAAACACGTCATTCCACCGCCGATAATAGCAATGTCGCCATTGCCAGCACCGATGACCGATGCACCGACAAGGACCGGCCGAGGGGTTTCCGGTCCAAGCAACTTGCCATATTCCAGGTACTGAACTTCGTCCTTTCCCTCTTGATTGACACGGTATTTCAAAATCTCGCCTTTCTCCAGCACGCTCCCGCCATCGGATATGCCTCCGGCGAGCACAGTCCAACCGTCGACCTGCGCGCATGCAGCCCCAAATCGGTTCAGGGGATTGATTTTCGTCGTGGCCGTCATTAGCTCAAAACGGATCGCCGGATTCTGTATATGTGAGTGGAGTTCACATCTACCCATCCCATCCGTTGCTTGCATACCTTGGCTTGAGACACATCAAGCACCCATTGGAAGACTTGATTGCTAACGACATTGTCGGCCGTCATGCCACCTGCCAAAATACCACGAAAAATTCCCGTGATCCCCGACATTCTTCCAGAACAGAAAAGCACGGCCCCGAACAGGGCTGGGGGCCGCAGGGAGCCGACTACTGTGCATTCCACCCACCCTTTGGTAGCGTGATAGAGAAGATACCCCGGGAACACTGCAGAGGGGCTTGATTTTCCGCCGACTAACAGGGCCAGTTTTGCGGTATCGAGCCGTGCCACAGCGTGCCTGAACAATGGCAACGGTAAGTCCTGTACTCGCTTCCACTGGTACGTATCTTTCTTCAAGATCCATGTATCTCCAAAGGGACTATTCGGAGAAGCACGACCGCCGGTCAGTAGATACCCAACATCGCCGAGATCTGTTAGAGTGGAGAATGTTCTGGCTGCCGGCCCTCCTCCCAGGCATGGATCGCTTGTCGCCGTCGCTTGCCCATCAAAGGCACTGTAAACATCACATGACGAGAGTCTGCCCTCTGTTCCGATTCCAAACAAACTGCCAAGGTGGGGATCCCCTAGGGCATCTGTTATGATCAGCGGCACACCATACCGCCGTAACCCGGTATTTTTATGCTTTCCGGCGGGCGAGAAGCACAGGCTAACAGGAGACGTGGGAAACCCCTCCCAGCCTATGGGGGTTATTCGATCATCAGGATCATCAGAGCCATGACACAGAGGCGAATTGCTTGCGTAGAGAAGAATATAATGGCTTGCAAAGTTCGCAAACTCCTCCCACTCATCAAAGATTTCAACTTTGTCCAGTTTCTGTCTGTCAGCAGCAGACAAGAAAATTGGGTCTTGCCAGGCCTGCCATAGCGTCCAAATCCGGGGCTCTGGCCAGCCCAAAGAGCTGAACCGCTTATTATGTGCATCCATGGTTGGATAGGCATGGATGCATTTCAAAGGCGTGCCCAGTTTATCAAAGTGACTGAGCATTGTTTGTGCAAAGGGATCGGACGCCCCCCCAGGCAAAATCTGCTCAAGGAGACAAAAATCGGCTTTGTTTTATCAGTCAAGACCTTCGGGCTGGCAAAACGGTGTCCAGCAGACTTACCCTCGCCAAGTGTACCCGCCCATTCTATCGTAAGGCGTCAGCATGAAAAGATGCCATGTCCAGACAATTATGCAAGTAGAATCTTACCGATCAGAGCGTCAGCGAACTCAGGCTCCATATATGTGATGGAGACCTCGGCCACGAATAGAAATGCTGCGTTGGCGGTGTCGACTAGTCCGGCGAGCTCGTTGCCAACGGTAGATAACTGCCTCAGATCACATGCGATCTGGCAGTACTGGTCACTTTTCAAAAACAACCGTGTGTTCTCGGGGAACTCAAGGTTGGTCAGGGGTTCCTGGAGCACAGACGTATTTTTCACAATATCCCTCTTCGCAGACATAACATCGGGAAAATCGATATCCACAAACTTCACGTCCTTGCAGTCGCCTGGATAGCGATACATGGACTGCCATGGAAGGACATCACTGCGGTACTGTCAGAACACGTCTGGGGCCTCGATAACATGCAGTTTTCTTGCCTTCCACAGCCCAGGCTGACAATAACCTTGGCCTTGGAGCTTGGGCGGCTGAGAAACTTGCGAACCATTACATCAATCAGATGGAGCCTGAGGTGATACCCGCGATTTATAAGCGGAGATCTTCTCTGGAACTTCCTGACGAAGTATCGAAAGTACTCTCGCTCTCCGGCGTAATAGATGCGTTCCACACATCTCTTCGACACGATACTGCTGTTGTTCGTCTGAACCGCGTCAGAATTTTTCCGCCCATGAGGGAGTCCAGATTCGGATGCTCACGGCCATGACAAGATCATCGCGGCTCTTAGCTGCAAGAGCAGGCATATTGTACACGAGCCACGGGTTGGGTACTGGATTAATATTGGATTATAGATTTTTATTGTCCCCGGAGTCAGCCTCGTGAGACCGTCTCTTAGGCCGAGATTTTCAAGTGGGTCGCATTCACGTGCACCCGAGCTAGCTCATTCCGAACCCCTCGCATCCTGGCTTTCTGTACTGACGCAACCTGCTGCCTTTCCCTGCACTTTTGTTTTCACATCGTGGATAATATCGCAATATCCTGCCCGCCTGAGCCTCGGGGACCCTGGCCTTCAGACAGCCCCAGTTCACGGCTCTGGTGGCGCATCTCGCATCGCAAACATGGCCAATCAGGCCCTCAACTTCGTCACCTTCAATCAGGATCATAGCTGTCTTGCCGTTGGTACTTCGAGAGGTTTCCGCATATACCACACGGACCCGTTTTCCAAGATTTTCAGCAGCGACGATGGTAGCGTCTCAATAATCGAGATGCTGTTCTCGACCTCACTTGTCGCCATGGTTCTCTCCCCCAGGCATCTAGTCATACAGAATACAAAGGTAGGACCAGGAGGTGCTGGACCGATCCGGATGACAGTGGTATCTATCCGGCGACTGATGCTGACAGCTAGTACAACCTACAGAGAGCCTCTGTTATCTGTGAACTCACATTCCCCTCCGGCGTGCTTGCAGTCCGCCTTAATCGCAAGCGCCTTGCCGTCGTGCTCGAGGATGAGATCTACCTCTATGACATTGCCAACATGAGCCTCCTCTATACTATTGCAACGTCACCGAACCCCAGCGCCATCTGCAGCCTCTCTCCGTCTTCCGAAAATTGCTACATCGCGTATCCCCTTCCCAAACCCCGCGAGGATCGTGATGAGAAACGACCCTCACATGCACCACCACTATCGGCCTATGTTGCTCCCACATCGGGCGACGTTCTCATATTCGATACGCTCTCCCTCAAGGCCGTAAATGTCATCGAGGCTCATCGGTCACCCCTGTGTTGCATATCCTTGAATAGCGACGGCACGATGCTGGCGACCGCTTCCGAGACCGGCACCATCATCCGCGTGTTCAGCGTGCCAAATGGCCAAAAGCTCTTTCAGTTCCGTCGCGGTACCTATCCCTCCACAATATACAGCATGTCTTTCAACACAAGCTCGACACTCCTCTCTGTATCTTCAGCCTCCGATACTGTACACATCTTTCGGCTAGGTGGTCCACAGGGTGTGCCGACGGTTAGCAGCTCAACTCTGACCGCCCCGGTCGATTCTGGCTCCCCTCGGCTCGATCGGTGGGCTCGATCCCGCAGCCAGGACAGTCTTAACGAATCCCCGGGTAGCGCGGCTGGATCCCCGCGCAGCGACGTAGCCGACCCGACACTAGGATCAAACAAGGAATCGATCGCTCGGCGAAGGCAGAGCGGCTCGTTCAGCAGCATTCTGCGAAGGTCGTCACAGATCATGGGACGGAGCGTGGCTGGCGTCATGGGATCTTACCTCCCGCAGACTGTGACAGAAATCTGGGAGCCACTACGCGACTTCGCTTTTATAAAGATACCAAAGGCTGGAGCCAGCACGTCTCCAAAGGCCGGTGTTTCTGGCTCCCCGTCTGGCAACTCGTTGAATAATGGACCAGGCTACTCCTGCGGTCCATTGAAGAGTGTCGTGGCGATGAGCAGTAACAGCTCTCAAGTTATGGTCGTTACGAGTGATGGCGGATTCAGCGTGTTCAATATTGACACAACTCACGGTGGGGAGGGCTTCCTCGTCAAGCAGTTCTCGTGAGTTCCGAGACTATGATCTTTTATCAGGTTGTTCTTCAGTGAGCTAACAAGTCCAACTGTAGAATTCTTGATGTCGACGACAGGTTAGATGCGTCCTCGTACGGGTCTTGAGGAGGAAGCATATGTATGTTTTGATTATTTTCAATTTTCACCGGACGCCCATTTTGGGTATCCACACTACGGGACATGGCGAGCTGTACTATTATAGGACTCGTTCCCGCATTTCGTGAGCGTCTAGGTAGCGACCTGTGATTTAATCAAATGGATGGCTAAATTGTTTCTGGTTCCAGTCTATTACGCGTTGGGATGTGCGGCATAAAAATATGGAGCTTCGAATCCTGTTGTACTCAGTACTCGGTACATTTTTCTTCAATATGCTTGAGCTTTGTAAAGTTCAAAAGTTGTGTATCAACGCCCCATTTCATATTCAGCATCACTTCATTTAATCCACTCTTTGGTCGCCAGAGAAGCTGCACATCCAACACAGTGACCAAGGTGAAAACGGAAGCCAGGACATATAATTACATCAACCCAGAACGACAGATATCCCATAACGGACAGTTCCGGACGCTAAATGCGCCAGCAGCAGAGAGAGCGCATGCACGCCAAATACAATACCACCTACTTTCGTACGTATGGCTGGTTCATGAGGGCTACTTCGCGGGCAATTTCTCCCCACTCGAGCTCCCTCTTGAAACCAGCCCCATCTCCAGATTTCTGCAACTGCATCTCTTCCCACTTGAGCAGCTCGTACGCAAAACGTAGGTGTGGCTGAATGATAACATTCAAACGACGAGCGCGCACGAAGCAATAGGCCCGCGGGAGAGAGAGCTTCATTGACTTCATAACTTCGGCAATACAAATGGTAGCACTCCGAGATACGCCGACACGGCAATGCACCAAAGTCGCCGTACCGTTTCGACGGCCGCGTTCTAGGAGGCAAATCCAAATTAGCATGCGATTTCAACGTGCAAATGAGATACAGATGGCTAGCGAAGCACCCACCAAGAAAGTCTAGGCATCGCCCAAACTCTTCTGTCAAAGGATCTATTCCGTTGTCCTGTATACCCTTGACAGTGCAGATGTTTTCTTCTCCCCATGCTTCTAGCTCTCCATCATTCCACGTAGCCATTTCTCCAACACTCAGAATTTGTGTGATTCCGAGAGCTCTCAACAGAGCAGGATTGTTTGCATGGTTAAGGTTGCCCAGGTACATATAATCCAGCACCCTGCTAGGGAACGAACCGTCCAGGGCCAAAAACCACCCAGGCTTGTCCCGGATCATATTTTTAATAGTTGCGAGGCCCTTTCCGATACACGCTGGCGATTCACGAAGAAGACGTGGTGCGAGCGCTGTGAGCAGTGCTACGTCGGTTGGATATGCAAAAAAGTTGCGTCGCATGACCGTATGAAGATCCAACCAGGCGTTTGGAACAGGTCGTCCCGTGCTGTAGCTGAAATAGGCAATACCAAGCATGGTAGATTCCGTATATCCATCTGCGCAGTGGATAAGAATCTTCCGTGGGCGAAGACGTGACGCGTCATATGGTGGACCAGACAAATCTGCCGCAGAAGCTGTGCTGTGCGCGGCCACTCCACTGTCAGCATGCGGGGACGAAGAGGACAGATCCGGAACAGTGCCGTGTGCCACATGGTAGATATACATGCAACTTTCCAGAATCGCGTCGGCTTCATCTTGTGTCTGTGACCAGGCCGGTGGAGGAATGATGCCGGACGACGGGAAGTCTATGTGAACCGGTTGGCCAATCGATGGGCGAGATTTTGCCAGTGTTAAGAGAGCGTCAGGATTGAGACGTCCAAGGTCACTGCACTCAATCAAAACATCGTATTGCAGCTCTTCCTTGGAGCCTGCATCCGGAGTAGGGCCAAGCCACACATTAAATGAGATCGCAGAGGCCATGGTCATGGTGTACATCTCTCGTCTCTCCTGGTAGAAGAAGTCGATAACGTTGCCGGTGAGATGACCGTTGGAGTCGACAGCAACGATTTCGGGGTGGTCTCTTTCAAAAGTAGGAAAGGTAGAGGTGCATATGAAAGTATTGTAGGTTGGCAGGACGTCACCATTCAAGTCATGCTCCTCTCTCCATCGTCCTTGAGCGGTGGCAATATCCCACCCAAGCTTCTCGACGGTACTGTCATCATCACCGTATACTATTATATCGGACGTCATGGCAGTCTTCGCAGCCTGGATTTGGAAGTTCCTCACGGAAAAGCCCTCTTTTGGATCGGCTTCGAGGAATTCTGCGGTCGGGCAAGATTGCATAAATTCATCTGGAGCGATGGCCCCCTTTAAACGTGATTTTTCCAACTGGCCATCAGCCTTGACGACGGTTACTCCCCTCAGGCAACCGGGCGTTCGTCCCAGAGTGCGCCTGCGTTGGGAAAAAAAAGCCTGCTGCGTGTAATTTCCCGGATGCAAGCCGTGAAACCAGGGAAAGACGAGTGATGGATCCGGTAGGGGTTGTCGGGAAATGTAATCTAGCGCAGCAGCCACATCCGCAGCACTTATCGTGTAAAGAGCTAAGCAGCCATTCTCGCGGCGAGGATACTGAGATGGAGGGAACAGGAGGGACTGCTGTGGCCTGTCGCCGGCGCCACCACATTTCTCTGTCGAGGACGGGGGGGAGTTTGCGGCAGCCCCAGTAGGTGGAGATCCAGGAGGGCATATAGGCACATGTTTATTTGGAACAGAAGTCGGGGCCTGGGGCTGGAGAGTCTGGCTAGACATATTGTCCATGTCTATGGTGATAGATGAGGATATCGAGGTGATGCCCGGAGAAGCGCAGTGGGGAGGCACTGGCCGAGTCAAGGCAATGGTGGCCATGGTGCTGTATACGGACAGCTCTGGGAGGGTGGGGTGGGGGGGTCGTCAATGGAGTAGTACGCCGACGATCGTTGCGTGGTAGATGTCTGCTTTTGTTGGCGGGAGGGACGAGTAATCGGATCGAGTGCTTGTCTGGTTGGTTGTCAGTGTCGCTAGACCTCAGGGCCATCTGTTCTGCGAGAGAAAGTTGGCACGAAGCGGGAAATAATGCCGCGATGGTATCAAAGAAGCTGGGGGCGGAACTGTAGGGGTTTAGAGAAGTCGCAGGCCGGTCGTTAAAAAAACAGGCAACAGAAGGTGATCCAAAGTGCGGGGGACAAAACAATGAAATGGAAGACACACGAGAACTCAACCTGACCTTGGGCGCGGGGGGGGATGAACTCTTATCGCGCATCCCCGTTGAAAACGGGAGAGTGCGAGTCAGCGCTGCGCGCCGGAAGATAAGGAGCCACGGATGATAACGGTTGTCTGTAGACCGGAAATCGCCAGAAGACGAAGCAGATCGATACGGCACAGATGACGTTGGATATCCTTGTATTATTTTGTACAGCCGAGGACGATGGGAATGGGAGGTAGACGCAGCAATCGCGAGTAGGTCACGCGCGAGACCAGGCAGGGGCGAAACAATAGGGAGAAATGAGCTAGGAATAGCCAAGGCGTTGATACCACACAAGAGAAGCTTTGGCTGGTATGACGCAGGATGGCCACAGGATGGCGACGGGGTAGGGAGACTGATCAGAGAGGCACGAGGCAATGATGAGCTGCGCCCGCTTGGGAGAGAGCGGACGGGTCTAGAGGCAAGCTTTGCTTAATGAGAAGACGAAGGGTGCGATAAGATGGCGTCGATGACGCGGTGAATTATTACGATGAATGAAACAAGGTCATGGCGAGGCTGGGGGGATTACCGGTCTCAACGCCGACAAAATGCAAACACACAACGCAGGAAGGAAGGGACGAGGGGATACAACATGATAAGACTTTGAAGGAGAGCTGGGCGAATGGCAGCGCGCGTACCAGTAGGTCTGCGCGACTACATGACTGTTGGACGAAGTGGGACTGACCGCGAGGGCCAGACGTGCAGCCAATGATACGACTATTCAGGACACCATCACATAAGCCCCGCTCGGTGGGCGGGTTTCTAAGGCGGTTGCGTTGTTAATGTGTCTTCCTCCGTCCGAGTAGCGAATTAGCTATTAGTTCTTATGCCGCCTCTGGGCTCATTTTCATCGAATGATGTAAGGCGCATTCCGGAAACCGTGGTTACGAGTAGCCAAGGCCATGGATGTTTACTTCGTGGATCTTGCAACCAGCGGCCACAATTGGTATTCCATATCTTGCATGACTTCTGTGTTTCTCGCGATGCCAATTGCTCATAAAAATGGGGGAAACGGTTGGCCGAGAATGCGCCCCACTTGTGGCCTCAGGCAAAATGCTTCCCGTAAGCGGCCCCGGATTCGCGGCAGCGACCTCTTCCAACATTCGTACCCCAAACAGCATCGGCCGCGCCGCACCCGCAATTCTGTTGATGACCATGAGAGCATCTACGGAACTGAGCGTGGCTCCCGATGTCCACCACCTCACAGTACGCGGCCTTGCCGTCGGCCTCGCCGTCGGCACAGTTATCTGCTGCTCGAACATGTACTTTGGCCTCCAAACCGGATTTATCAGCACCATGTCGCTACCCTCGAGTCTACTAGGTTTCGGTATCTTCAAGTCTGTCGCGCGCCATTTGTCCTACCCATTCTCGCCGGTCGAGAACGTGCTGGTACAGACCGTGGCCGGCAGCATGGCCATTGCGCCGCTGGGCTCGGGTTTCGTCGGGGTCTTGCCGGCCATGAACTACCTCCTTACCCCCGAAGAACAGGGGCCAATCAACCTGTCCCTCGTGAAAATGATCGTCTGGTCTTTAGGGCTGTGCTACTTTGGCGTCCTCTTTGCAGTTCCCCTGTGCGTTCCGTCTTGCCAAGCGCATTTTACTCATGCTAACAGCCCAGCCGCCGGCAAGTCATCATCCGGGAAAAGCTCAAGTTTCCGAGCGGTTTCAGCACGGCTGTTTTGATTAGCGTTCTCCATGGACGGAAACAAAAATTGGCCCCGGGAGATCTTCCGTCTGCTTTTGCCAGTCTAGCTGGCGAGGGTGACATGGCAGACTTGCCGCCCACCCCTCTGGTCCTGGCCGCGCCTCAAATTCCAGACTTATCACCGGCTGTATGCGGCTCTGTTTCGACCCGAGACCATGCGGCGGAGGACGAATTTCGCCTCAAGGAGGAGTGGCGGTCTAATCTTAGGCTTCTCCTCGGGTGCTTTCTCGTCTCTGGCCTTTTTACCCTCGCCACATATTTTGTTCCTGTTATCAGAAACCTCCCGGTTTTTGGACAAGCAGCTGCCCATCTATGGCTTTGGACCTTCAATCCTAGCCTAGCCTATATCGGGCAGGGCATCATCATGGGTCCGGAAACGACGATGCATATGTTCCTGGGTGCTTTTGTAGGCTGGGCTATTCTTTCCCCCCTGGCAAAACATCGTGGGTGGGCTCCCGGACCTATTGACGATTGGGAGAGTGGGAGCAAAGGTTGGATCGTATGGATTTCCATCGCAATCATGCTTGCCGATGGCATTGTCAGCCTAGCACATATCTCTATCCGGTCTGTTATCCAAAGCTGGCCGCAGACACGCAATGCTATCCTCGACCTCCTTCAAGGCAGCGCTCTTGCCACGATTTTCCCCAATCAAAGACCGACAGGTTACACAGCCATCGCCAGAACCGATGAAGAACCGAACTACAGCTCACCGCCTGCGCTAACGAACTCTCATTCTGACTATGACACCCCAGACGCTGGCGTTAGCCTTGACGAAGGCTCGGATAGTGGGGAACTCCTACCCGGGGATGATGCACCCCCAGAACAGCAGATCGGTGGCAAGGTCGTGTCCATTGGACTGGTGCTGTCTATTATATTCTGCATTACTTGCATCCGTTACGCATTCGGACCCGTTGTACCGCTTTATGCTACCGTTGTTTCCATTTTGATGGCTCTGATTCTCAGCATCATGGGTGTCAGAGCGTTGGGAGAGGTTGGTACTCAGTTTGTGAACGCTTTTAACAAGTTCACTCTACTAATATGGCCCTACAGACCGATCTAAACCCTGTCTCAGGCATCTCTAAGCTCACACAGTTGTTATTTGCCTTTGTTGTGCCTAGCTCGCAGAAATCGAGTGTTTTGATAAACTTGATAGCCGGTGCCGTTTCCGAGGCGGTGAGTCTGCGGTGCGGACCGTGAGTTTTCTGCGTGCGCCTCCAAGAACTAACGCTACGGTCGTTGCCAAACTAGGGTGCTCTACAAGCCGGCGAGCTGATGCAAGACCTAAAGACCGGCCACCTCCTAGGAGCAGCACCGAATGCTCAATTCTGGGGACAAATCATAGGGACCAGCGTTGGCGCCGTACTCAGCGCTTTTCTCTACCGGTTATACACCACGTAAGTGTCTTCCGACGCCTTTGGGGCTGGGTGCTGATATGGCACGGCAATAGAGCCTACGAGATCCCCTCGGATTTGTTTCAGATCCCCACTGGCTACGTGTGGATATTCACTGCCCGCCTGGTTACAGGAAAGGGACTCCCGGCCATGGCCGGTGAATGGGCCATCGGCGCTGCTATTCTATTTGTCGTCATAACCCTAGTGCGCATACACACAACCAGCAGCCGCTGGCACGCATACATTCCAGGAGGGATTGCTGTAGCCATTGGTAAGCTGTCTCTGCCGGCGTTCTTCATTGGAGCCCTTGAGCAAATCGTATCTAATGAGCCAATAGGAATGTATAACGTGCCATCGTTTACCCTTGCCCGTAGCGTCGGCGGGCTTCTGTCCCTCTACTGGCGACTATCCGGCCGCGACGAGACTAAGGCCATCGTACTTGCTTCGGTAGGTGACCGCTGGGTCTGGAAGGATCACTCTTATTGTTTCGGTCATGCTAAACTCTGGAAAGGGATTTATTCTTGGAGAGGGTTTCCTCAGCGTCGTCAATCTAGTTCTTCAGAGTGCCGGTGTACCTCACCTATAAATCTCAATACAGCAGTAAGCTACGACTCTCAGACGAAGAAGCTTAGTGGGGAATTGGCTATTTTTTCGCAGGGGAGTCTAGTTGCATACCAGTACAGTAATTACATCAGAGTTCCTACTGCTTATTATAGGCCATCCATACTTGAAGTGAACAGTGGCTAGACAAGCGCTCAGTTCAAAGCCCACGACTGGCTTTGTGTTCGAGCTTCTTTCCCGGACTCTGCCGATTTGGAAGCAGCCCATTTCATTTGCAGTGTCAGGGCTCGCGGATTGTCTGGCGCAACGGCGAATGAGATTTCGCCGGACAGTTCAAGACCATCTGCCTGTTCTATCTGGTTCGAATGCGACTCGAGGAGAAGCAAGCACTGGCTCCAATGCGTTGGCTTGGTGAACGGGCCTGTGGAGAAGGCGACCCGGTTTTGACCTGCGAGCAGCCAGCTTTCAGCTGTCGCATCGGCCGGTTGGATCTGCTCGTCCTGCGATTTACCAAAATATATGTCGAACCAAACGAGGAAGCCATCGAGAGAGTCTGCGTTTTTAGATAGTGTTGTCCTCCAGCTAGCGTCGAAGACCAGATCAGCGACCGTCGTCTTGTGCAAGTCGAATGCTCGAAACATGCTCGGGCTGCCGCATATGTGTCTTTCTGGCAAAACGACTGCCCGAGCATCGTCATAAATCCCGGCTTTCATTGCCTTCATGTTAAATCCGTAGACATCTTGCCAGAATGTGATGCTGTCGCAGATGTACTCAGGATCGCAAACCGGCGCAATCCACAAGGACGCATGGCTCGGCACCAACAGCCCACCAGGAGCCAGATATTTGTCTCGCGCATAAATAACGCTTGGGAGCATGGCCTCATACAGGAGCGCATATCCCATCCACTCGCTGACGATGATATCGACCTGGGCGACAGGGAGCTCAACCTCTTCAATAAGACCCTTGAGGCAGGTGATTTGATTCCCAAGGCCGTTGTTGAAGACGTTTTCACGGGCCTTATTGATGATTTCAGATCTGTCAACAGCAATAACCAGCTTTGCACCAGCCTTTGCACAAAGCATGCTCAGAATCCCTATAAGGATATGTTAGCACGAGATATGTATATCCGTCATGTAACCTTACCAGTTCCACAACCAATGTCAAGCACTGTTTTCCCAGAAAAGAGGCTCTTGTTTCCATAGATGAAATCACGGTAAGCGTCGGTGCGCACTGTGTCCTTCAACATAGTTTCATGAATATCTAGAAGTGAAATGTTGTCAGCTTGCATATCCACCTGACCATACGGCTGCGAAGCCAGAGACTCGACGAGCAGCAATATGTACCGTTATACGAGTAGGACTCGAAGTAGTAGTCCGAAGAACTCTTTCCCCTTCCGGCGCCATCTCCGATGGATAGCTTCTTTGTGTCTTTGTCCAGCTCTTCTTCAGCACCCCAGCGTTGATCGAGGGTTTTCTGGACTGCAACTCGGTAGTTCTCAAACTGATTTGTGAGTGTTTTCAATTCAGTCTGCAACGTTGCATTCTGAATTTGAAGATCCGTAGCAGGGCGGGGGCTGTTTCCAGAATCCCCTTCCTGGCCTCGTGAGTTTTGATCACCCAGAGAGCCAGTTTCCGGAAGGCTGTCCAGGCAAAATATAAGTGCATCGTTGTCCAGTACTGGTTTGAGATACTGCTCATGGTCAATGTCGGCGATGGATATGTCGTCCGACACAGAAAGCCCTTCATACACACGCTGGCGGACTGCAACGGACATACGAGGTTAGCTAGATGTGGTTTCACCCCAATAGCCATGGAAGGCAGGTACTGCCAGAGGGAACCCACTGAAGTTAATCAACTTGACGCAGCCATAGAAGTCCAGGTTCAGGCGGCATCTGATAGCGAGGAAGTCAAACCCTTGCTTCTCTTTGCAGTAGGAAAGCATAGAAGGAACATCTTCGAAAACGCGGTCGTCTAGAAGTGAGATAACGACCTGAGGTTCCTCATCGTCACCCGGGTTTGTATCGACCCAGCCATCCTCGTCAGACGACTCGGAGCTGCTCTGTGATTTGTGGTCAGACATCGGTGCGTGAAATAGGGGACCGCAGCATCAATCCATGTGCAGCAAGGCTGATGTTGTTTGCGGGGTGGTGGGCGAAAATTTCAGTTTTAGCCCTGTTTTCTCCTACACAGCAACAAAAAAAGCTCCGCATCTCTCACAACTGTCCGGAGTTTACAGCCCCAAGCATCAGCCCAATCCACATCGACAGCCAATCATGACTGTTAAATGATTTCCCACCAAGCCATCAGACTACTAGAAGCTCAGATGAGCATTTTTCACATTTTCTTTCTTTCAATTATTCAATCCACATCATCATCGTTCTCGCTTTCCCTCTCATTCTCGTCATCGGAGACGCTCTCGCCAAGTTCTTTCAAGCGTGCCTATATGAACGAAGCACATGTGCTACATGTCAGTATTTGTCCATCTCGGGATGAGGTGTTCCTCTTGACAGGAAACTCACCATGTAACCATTCGCCTTCTCTTCCAAGTCTGCAAACACCATAAGGAGATCGTCCAGCTCCGCCTGTGCCGTTTTCTTGTCCTCCCTGCTTGCAATCAGAAGCGCTTCTACCTATCAGATAACACGTTCATTAGTCTAACAGTACGACGCGTGGCGGACCGTTGGGAGTACTAGAGGACTGGGCTGTCGTACCTTTCGTGCGTCCTTTTCCACGGAGTCGAGCTTGTTCACTAACTCCCGACTATGTTCATCGGCCGTCTCCAAAGCCGCCTCCAGCCTCTCGACTTTGTCTTCTGTGGCGACAAGCTTGACCTCCAGATCTTTTGAGCGCCTGTATGCATCATCTGCAGACGCCTCAACATCTGCAAGCTGTGCCTTGAACGCATCTCGTACACTCTGCAACTCAAGTGACTTGGTTTTGTTTGCCTAGGGCAGGTAAGCCGACCGTCCACATATGTGCGCACACAAAACAAAACTGATGCATATCCAATATTCCGCATAGGAAACTGTTACCTTTAGGAGATCAACTTCAAGTCGGCTGTTTGTCGCCTTGAGGTCGGCGATCTCTGCCTCAAAACGCCGCAGAGTCCGCGCTGCCTCGGTATCCGAAGCTTTCCTTGCCTGCTCCATCTGTTGACGCCAGTCTGCCTTGTCTTTCTGATGGTTTGCAATGGCTTGCCTGATCAGATGTTAAACGCCATGGCTGCTCATGTAATCACTAGGCTGCTTGAACTCACTGCAACTTCTCTTCGTACTTGCGAGACTGAAAATCCTGTGCCGTTTTGGCTTTGACAAGTTCGGCACTAGCCGTCTCTTTCGCGTGTCTGTGATCTGAACGCTCTTGACCCAGCTCATTTTCGAGAGCTGATATTTTGGTTTGTGCCTCTCTCAAAACGGTTTCCTTCTGACCCAAATCAGCACGAAGGGTGTCCACTAGCTCTCGAGAAATGCCATGTTGCACTCCATTGGCCACAAAAGATATCTCAATTCCTGGATCCCTGTCGATAGCTCGGAGAATCCTACTGTAATTGTCTTTGAAAAAGTCGACAAATGTGCCATCGAAGTACACATCCGGTAACTTCTGGCTCGCCAGGGGATCGAGCCGTTGTGGGGTGATTTCAAAATTTCTGAGCGACGGTTGCGCCTTGAGTTTGTTCAATCTGTCGATATACCGGTCGCGACCCATTCGTCCTCCCAACACCTCATGTAATTTCTGTCTGGAAATTGGTGAGTCCTTCGTGGAAAACTCATACACAACCCCGAGAAGGAGAGCAGAGAGTCCCTTGACCACAACCTCGGTGCTAGTGGATTGCACAACAACCTGAATCAGACCCTGGACATTGCTCCCCTCGCCCAAAAAGTCGTTCACTCCGTCCAAATCCTCAAACAGCCAGCAAATCAGTAGCATTAAGTAGCCGATTATAATCCGCTGGTCATCCCCTCTACTTATGCTGCCAAGAAGTTGTGCGGTAATGGTCTGAATGCTTGTCACCACTTCTTCGCCATTGGCCTCATCTCCTTCTGTTACCGTCATCGCCAAAGCTTTGGCCTTCGGGTTGTCATATATCAAATGGAGCATGATGATAGCAGCGAACCATTGGCGGTAAGGATCGTTGGAGGGGGGGGTGGTAGGTGACCGAAGAAGAGTAGTAAACACATTGGCTGTTTCATCGGCGCCTGCAGTATGGCCATCAATCGCTCGTTGTAGGAAATGCATCCGCACAACTTCATGCCCGAAAAAGTACGCCTGCAAGCACACTCCTGCAGCTAGTCGCAAATCGAAAAGATGAGGGTTATGCACGCTCAATGTTAAATCCAACAGCCCGTCAATGACAAACACCTCGTCATAAACGTGTTTGCCATTGGCAATGCGGACTTCTCCATCGCCTATGACCGGACTGCTCTCAAGCGGTGAACAAACTCGTAACTGCGCAAAATTCTCTTGGAGACTTGCATTTCCGTGGATTATTGCAGCACACGTTGCAAGGGCCTATCTCCATTAATCGAGTCAACATCATTTCAGTCCATCCCACAAGAAGGTGAAGAGTGCGGCTCAACCCCCTTACCTCGGCGCGAATTTGAATTTCAAAAGAATTACTAAACGCCAACTGTAAGGCGTGGTAGAGCACACCATGTCGCCATAACTCAGCCTGGTTCTGAACTGTACCCGCAGCACCAGGTGCCAGAAAAAGTCGGACCACTGCGAGAAGGGCGTAAATGTTCCGGTTTCGCTGTGTCTGCCCCCAGCTTGTCATGTCTTCCTCGTCGGTAGCAAATGAAACCGCCTCCCCAAGTATCTTCGATAGTACAGCAGTGCACAGGGATTCTCGAAAGAGTGTCTGGTTATGGGAATTCATCCGCAGAAGATTCGCCAAGAGGATGAGGCAGTCTTCGACAAGACGACCTCCTTCAGCAACGGCCCCCTCTTCCTCAATAATCTTAAATAGTCGTTCAAATGCGTTTTCGAACGCGACGAGTTTCTGGATTTCCGGAGACGACGGTGTCAGATAGGTGAGAAGTGTTATTGCTTCGCTCCGAATGACGTCTCTTCTGTCATCGAGAATCGCGACGACGCGGGAAATTCCGAGCGGGGCGGTGAAAATGCACTCTTCCGTTCGTTCTGGTCTCGCTGATAATATCGCGGATAGGAGTTGTATAGAATAGAGGCGAGAGTAAAAGTCGTTGGTTTCGAGAAAATCGAGAAGTAGGGTGATGTTCTCCAATCTCTGTGTGAACTCGTCTGCTAACCAAAGGGCAATCTCCTCTGAGGCCTCTGGGCTATCTTCATTTGGATTGAAGAGCATGAGAAGCGTCTCAAGCACTACCTTCACAGTATCGACATCTTCGCCATCTTTAGCCAGACTCCCAATCAAGCTCCGAAGAGCTCCTGACGAAACCGACGCCGGATATTCCTTCGCAAAACTCCGTAGGCCAAGAATGGCTGCACGCCGGTCCTCGAGTAATGTGGCCGAGCTCAATCTGCCACTTAGCACAGATATTGTTTCGCTCACTGATTGCTTTGCCGGAGCCGTCGCGATGGAAAACATTTCCGATTAACGTGGGCTATCCCAGAAAGCTGCCATGGAATGTCTGTCGTGGAGCTCTGTATTCTTGTTGAGACCGAGGTTCCAAATTGAACCTTTCGCCTGCTTCTGGTGCGTAGCCAATGTTTGTTTTTCATGCGATCATCATCCCCTTCTTCATAATATCGCGTCGTATTAAATCGTACTGTGATTGTTGTGGTCTTAAACGTCTTGTTTTTCCCCCTGTAGAAGTGGTTCCGTTGTTCACAAGACTACATACTATGCAGTATAAAAACGACGTGCTCGGATTATTGCCTATTAAAAATGTTTTCAAACATCACCCCGATATAACGATGTCCAACTCGTTCGCTGTTGGGCAATCTGTATTAATAATAATCTTTACTCCCCAGCCACATGGATGTGGCTGTTGCGCGACGCAGACTTTCATCTAAATATTGCGCCTAAAGAAGTGCAGGCGACGCATATGAACCTTTCGAACTATATCAGACACCTACCTGCCAACGAAGTTTGCCGACCCCTCGAAGCGCACCATTACGAGACCAAACGGTCTGTATAGACCATTACCCGGAAAATATCACCTAGAAGGCCATTCACCACATGCCCATATGCTACCCAAGAGACACAATTAGGAATCAAGCGTTGAGTATCTGTGTCTCTTTCGATCTTGCCCTCGTCGCGTATTTAGTTGATATTGAACGGACCCGTCAACTTTAAAGCACTCAGCTCGATTTCAGCATCGCCTATTTGCAACGATGGGTATCCCAGCCGCGTTCCGCTGGCTTTCCAACAAGTACCCAAAAATCATCACTCCGGTGGTGGAGCAGCAGCCTCAAACTATGGAAGACGGCACTGTTATTCCTGTGGATACATCTGGACCGAATCCGAATGGCGAAGAGTTCGATAACTTGTACTTGGACATGAACGGCATCGTTCATCCTTGCTCCCATCCCGAAGATCGTCCTCCTCCAAAGGATGAAGAAGAGATGATGCTCGAAATTTTCAGATACACTGATCGTGTTGTCAATATGGTTCGGCCCCGAAAACTTCTTATGATTGCCGTTGGTATGTTCACTTTTTCCTTTTGGTCGGTTTGGGTGGCGCAGTCTGGCCTCACTGCTAATATTGACTTGTTGCGAAGACGGCGTTGCTCCTCGCGCGAAAATGAATCAACAACGCTCTCGGCGTTTCAGGTCTGCCCAAGAGGCGAAAGAAAAGGAGGAAGACAAACAAGAGCTCTTGAAATTGCTCAAACAGCAAAATGGAGGCACTCTTCCCAGTGATACGATCGAAACTGCCGCGAAAAAGGCTTTCGACTCCAACTCCATCACACCGGGAACCCCTTTCATGGACATACTGGCCGCAAGCCTGCGCTACTGGTGCGCTTTCAAATTGAACACAGATCCGGCATGGGCAAAAATGAAAATAATCATTTCGGATGCGAGCGTTCCGGGAGAGGGCGAGCACAAGATCATGTCCTTCGTTCGTTCTCAACGAGCCTCCCCTGACCACGACCCGAACACCCGGCATGTTATCTATGGTCTGGATGCCGATCTCATCATGCTTAGCTTGGCCACACATGAACCCTACTTCCGCGTCTTGCGTGAGGATGTCTTTTTCCAAGATGCTAAGGCCAGAACATGCAGGCTCTGTGGCCAGAAAGGCCACGAAGCAAGCGCTTGTACAGGGCAAGTGAAGGAAAAGGACGGAAATTTTGATGAAAAGGACAAAGAACACCCGTTGAAACCATTCATTTGGCTTCATGTGTCTGTTCTTCGAGAATATCTTGCCGTGGAGCTTGATGTCCCCGGTCTGCCTTTCCGGTGGGATCTTGAAAGAGCCATTGATGACTGGATTTTTCTCTGTTGCTTTGTGGGCAATGATTTTCTTCCACATCTTCCTGCTCTCGAAATTCGAGAGAACGGCATTAACACTTTAACCGGACTGTGGAAAGAGAACCTGGCATCGATGAATGGATATGTCACCAGAGATGGTTACGTTGATCTAGAACGTGCACAGTGCATTATGAGCGGCCTTGCGAAACAAGAAGACACTATATTCAAGCGAAGAAAACAACAAGAGGACCGGCGAGAAGAAAATGCCAAAAGACGCAAACTCCAGGAAAGGAACAACGGACGGGGTGGATTCCGAAATTCCGAAAAGTCTGGAGGAGATCGTCGGTTTGCAGAAAGCACAGCTGGTTTGCACCTTCATCCTATTGCGAATTTTCCCAAAAGCACTCCCGCAACTTTGACTTACGACATGGTCGTTAGCCGTGGTGTGGTCGAACAAGCAAATGTGGCGAATAAAAGTGCTGCTGCTGTTCTGCGGGATCGAATCCAGAGCCTAGCGCCCCAGAACCAAAATACAAACCCGCCTACGAATACTGTGGACGAGGCCAATGATTCAACCGCAGAGGCTGCGTCCATTCCCATCGCATTAGGGAAACGGAAGGCGGATCTCCTAGATACAGCAGGCGGTGTGGAAAGTACCGCCTCAAGTAGCGCCAATACGCCGGCAGGTGCAAGCTCTGACGAGGGTCCCGTTGACACGGTACGGATGTGGGAAGAAGGGTATGCCGATCGCTATTACGAACAGAAGTTTCACGTGGATCCAAGGGATGTCGAGTTTCGTTATGGCGTGGCTCGTTCCTACGTGGAAGGCTTGGCATGGGTGCTCTTGTATTACTTCCAAGGATGCCAGTCCTGGGAATGGTACTATCCATATCACTATGCTCCTTTTGCGGCCGATTTTGTCGACCTAGGAAATATGCAATTGGAGTTCAAGAAGGGTCGGATTTCCAGGCCATTCGAACAACTCATGAGCGTTCTTCCAGCGGCATCTCGACATGCAATTCCGGAAGTTTTTCACGACCTCATGACGAACGAGAGTAGTTCAATCATTGATTTCTACCCTGAGGAGTTCGATATTGATCTGAACGGGAAGAAGTTCGCTTGGCAAGGAGTGGCGCTTCTTCCGTTCATTGACATGGAGCGCCTGCTTGCGGCGGTGGAAACAAAATATCCGCTGCTCAGCCCTCAGGACCGAGCCCGCAATGGAGTTGGGAAAGTAGTCATGCTGCTATCAGACGCTAATGTTGAGCTTTATGATGATATCACAACGCACTTCTACTCCAAGCGGCAGGGCGCCCAGAAATTCAAACTGAACCCACGAGTCAGCGCCGGCCTCGCGGGTGAGGTGGACAAGATTGAAGACTATACTCCACATGGCTCATTGGTATACCCCCTGGATCGGAATGCATTTCCCGATATTGAATACGATAGGTCCCTCAGGTCAGTACTCAGATCCGTGGTTTTTGTTTTGTGTTTGAAATCTAATATGGCTGCTGTCCTTCAGTGTCGTCTATGAGATTCCGGCCACCTCAAGTAGCCACAAGTCGATGCTATTGCGTGGTGCAAAACTCCCCAACCCAGTCCTCAATCGCAACGACAAGGAGACCCTGTTGGGGAAATCTCGACCTGGCCGCGGTTACGGAAACAACTACAATGGTAATCACGACAGCCGATCGCGCTTTGATGCTGGTGGACGAGGCCAGCCAGGGTCCTACTCTCACCCGGGCTCCTATCCACGACAAAATGACCGGCCAGATCGGTCGTCGACACACCAGAATAGTCAAGCTGGCCGTGGCTTTTACGTGCCGCCAGCCTCAACCGGCTGGGTACCACCACCTCCAGGGTACCCAGGTTTTGGAACGGGCCAGCCGCCGCCACCACCACCTGGCCGCGGTGCCGAAAATGTCGGTGGTCAGTACTACAATGGCGGCGGAAACACCAGGTGGCAACAGGGCTACCCCGGCAACTACGGAGCACCTCCGCCACCGGGGCCTCGCAGCTACTCTCCCTATCATCCGCCCCCTACGTACGGTGGATCGGAATATCGGCCGGCCGACAATCGGTCTCGCGGTTACAGAGGCGCAAGAAGGTATTGATGAAAATATACGGATGCAGACTGCATTTCCACTTCGTTTCCGGTCGTGGTAAGGCGCTGGTGGCGGTGACTAGGATTCCTACAGCGAGTTATGCTTTCTTGTCACCTCTAGGGTTATGATGCATATTGGGCTGCGAATCAACCCAGCGTGGGGTATCTTACAATATATGCTGGTATGCTGAAAGATTGTAGACTTTTCGATTTTCCGTATCTAGCATATAACCCTTGTCTTCTGCTGCCAAAACTTCGTTTCTACATACATATGTGCTTATCAGCTTCATCGGTAATACCTGGCTACCAGAGTTATCGCGTAAATTTTCCAACTCCCTCGATTATTAGGGGGTTCAGTGGGCTGCGGGGGAGAGTCGAAACACACCCCGCGCACAGGCCATGCCAGACTCCGTGCAGCCATAGCTCAAACCATAACATCTAATAGTAGAAATCACTACCAACACCAATCTACTTCGCCACGACTAGAGCGCAACCTCACCAGTCAACGTCCCGCGAATAGCTGCCCGCGCCGAGTCGATCATTGTTTGTTGGTGGCAGCGTAGCTCACTGCTAACTATATCTCGAATATCTCGATCGAGCTGGCAGAGCCCCCTTACAGCACTGCCTCAATTGCTCCGGCGATCGCCAACGTCGTGGAGAATTTCCTGCTTCGCGCACCAAACCCCAGACAAATTACTTCAACCAAACACTTCCGCCATGCTCTCATCAATGAGCCAATGACCGACTTTCTCTTTCGAGCCATGCTTCCAGATTGCACCCACTCGTCCAGCTCATCTCTCCAAAATGAATGGCGACGCAGGCCTAGTAGGCTGTCTCGTGGAGAGGCTTACCACAAGGGTAATACTTCGGACTACCCCCCTTCAAACAATAGGCCGGTGATATGCTGACATGATGCCTCTTGCATCCATCGTTCGCAGCTACCCCATCGAACTGGAACCCAAGGTGATAGCCTTCTTCACGATCAAATCGTGACCATCACACGAACTACCCTCGTCGAAGTTAGTTCCACATCACTCGTCATCGTTCTAGAAGCTCTCCTGTCGCTTCTTGAGGAACTGGCCCGTCCATACCCCAAGGGTATAGCATCACACCCATCTCATATTCTACTTTCTGAACTGTATGTGCTGGCATTGCTTTCCGACTGCTGCTCGAGTCATTGGGATGCAGTGTCTGCAGCTCGGACGGGAGCAGAGCAGGGCATTATCCGAAGTCGGCGCAAAGCCATGCACCCACCTCCTATCGCTCTAGACAGCCCCCTTGTCCGACGCGTGTTTGAAGTCGTCCGAGCTTTCTTGCTCCCCTTGTCCGAGGCATATGTTCTTTCTCCGAAAACTATACTTGACGATAGCAAAAGCGAAGCTTTCGAAACAACCGGTTCCTGCACCGAGTCTCCAAAAACGCCCATTTCATCTCGATCAGAAGACGCCATCAATGCCCCACAATTTACGGGCTCTCACATCTCGGAAACCGAGAGTCATGTCAAATCCATTGTCGAGTATGTTACGGCCTCCAGCTGGCAGTCTTCGTTCGAATACTTCAAGGCCGCAATTTACAAAATACGAACAACGGTACCGTCGCAGGCTCTACCGCCTTCTAGCCCAGCTGCTTCCGACGAAGACAAAGGTGGACTTATCATCCTTCGGATGGTGTCGTTCTCCTGGGTGAATCGGCATGGACTCAGCCAAGTCATCCAGGAAATATGCTCGAGTTTTCTCCATTTTCGCAGGCCTTTTCAAAATGCAGTTGCCATGTCCACTCCGCTTCTCATCACTCGGTGGATTTCCCGGTTTCCACAAGAGTTTGTTCAGTTGCATGTCATGCATTTGCGTCTTGACGGGAGTCCAGAGATCTTGTTCGACATGGCACAAACAGTTACGGATAATGTGCGAAGGAAGAGCCAAATGTATCCCCTACAAATGGCTCTTCTCTTCCTAATTCCGGACGTGTTTGAAGTTGCAAGCAACATGCGAGAAGTGAGAGGTGGTGGTATATCGAAGAAGGCCACTTTCTTGGAAAGCCTACGCAAATTGTTGCGCAACAGGAACGACCAGGCCGTCTATTGTCACGTGTCGCTTCTTTACGTTGCCCGGCACTTTGAGGCAGAAGGGGATTCTGCTCTCATGAGCTATGCCATGGACGTGCAAAACGAAGTTCGCGACGCCATCTTTCGCAGGGTGCCCGTTGGGCCCGATATGGCTCTACTTGACCAAGACCTTTTGACCGCCGCCTTTGTCAGCCTCACGCATATCAATTTCGAAATGTCTGTCGACTCTCTTGCGGAGAGTTGTCTTGCAGCATCCTCGCCGCATAATTTTAAGATCGCTGTTATCGAAGCCTGTTCGCACTTCGCTCGACTTGAGGATACAACTAAGTACAGGCCGCTGTTTACAGCGGCCTCGGCCTTTGTGCAAATCCAGATCAGGGTTAGTCACTTTGAGGGTTGTTCACGTTCGACGTGGAGACGCAAGCAGCGTAGCTAACGCTATTTTCTATTAGGCGATATCCTCACAGTTGACGGCAACCTTTGCAACCAGCTCTACTACGCAGAAGACAAGCCTCAGTCCATCTATAGCCATGCTGTGCAGCATTCTCAGCTTCCTGAGCGCGTCGCCCCTAACACTATTCCAAGGAGCACCCAGCAACGCCGACGACCAAGCTACATTCTTTGAAGAAAATATCGACGCATTCATGCTTTGCGTGATTGCTGCAGACAGCTCGGTGCGGCAGCTGGCCGTCAGTATCGCCCCGCGATTATTCGCCAATGAAACTGTTTCGCGACACAGGATAATGTTGGAGCTACCAAGCCTGAAATTCAAAGCCTCTTTCTGGAAGATATCGTATGACCTACCCACTTATCTCCCCGATTTACTCGTCATTGTCCTCTGTGTATCTGTCTCTTCTATATATATCGCTAACAGTGCGGTTGAAGGTCACGTATACTGGCGTGCATGTGCGATGCAATCAGTCCTTTCAACCTCGAGGATGGGCTGAAGTCGATACATGACTACCTTGAGGCTCGGCTTATACTTTTGAAATATGTAAAGGTGCGTTACTTGCAGTTTTCCAGATAATTTCTGTCTTTATGTGTGGAGGCTCGTGGTTCTGATATATGAAGGAACTGTCCGAACTGTCCGACGAGATCCCGGAGCGCACGGCATGTTCGACAAAGCTGGAGACATTATTTCTTGTCTCTTTGTGCTCTGCGGATATCGAGATATGTCAGCTTGTGACATCGTGCATCGGGCTGTTTCTGGAAGAATGCAGCACTATTGACATTGCATCGAAAGGTGCAAAATCGTCATCGACATTGTTGCGCAATAGGGATATTTTTCTGGAGATCGCATCCAGAGAGTTTCGGTTCACCGGCCTGGTCGCTTTCCAACGCAGAGTCAACGGCCTTCTGAGGAAGATGCAATACCCTAGCAGCGGCATCCTTAACGCGTGGGAGATCTCCTTTGAAAACTGGCTTCAACTCTGCAAAGATGTGTCAGCGGTAGCTCCAGATGCACTGGCCGAGAAAACTATCGTTGCATGGCGGAACTACTCCGGATTTCTAGCCTCCCTTGGCGGTATCTGCACTGCTAGGCAAGGTGCTGTGCTCGAAGAACCCGCGATCAGTGGTTTAAGATGGATCGACAGACTGTCGTCTGAAAATTCCGAAGAACCGCTATTGAGCCAGTTTCTTAGGCTTAGCATCCAGCTGCTGGGCTGCGGGAATGTTCGAGTCCGAGAAACCATGAGAGAGGTCTTGTCAATGGAGAGCTCTCCCGCACTCTACCAAGCACTTTTCAAGACCTTATTCTCGGAGCTTGATATACTGTTTCCCGGTGCAGCGGATCAGCCAGCGAGGAGTCTAGAGAGTAAGATGGCATTCGTAGAACAAGCTGTTTCGCTTTTCCGTTCTCTGGTGGAGCGGCTGGACTCTCCTTCCGATGACCTAGGAACAGCATGGTCCGTTCATCTGGGGGCGCAAACTCTCAGTTTCGCAAAGTTTTTGGACACAGCGCCCGACACCGCAAACAGCCTTCGCGTCAAAATCAAGACGTGCCAACTCTGCGAGGCTGCGACTAAAAGACGGGAACACTTGAACCTACGCGACGATGTGCGCATCCGGAACCAACTACTTGACCATATATTCGGTTGGATTGCCCGCCCCCATTCCCCCAGCGAACATCCATATGGGGGAGGTCTAGGTCGCCAGGATGAAACCGTTCGACTACAGCGGGATTTGGATAGAGCGTGTTTGCGGTCTTTGGCAGAACTTACTCACCGACTGCCTCTGCAACCTGGAGACGGTCAATTAGATGCTGGGACAAGCGACCTGAAATCGCATATGTTTCACACATACTTCAACCGGTTTCTCTCTCTTCTCAACCTCGAGCAGTCTGAGTCAAGCCGCGGAGAGTATGTGGGCGGCAGTACCCGGGACGATACCGCATCTTTGTCGGAGTTGGCTATTACCATTCTCTCTAATCTTTTGAGCTCCAATCTCGATGTTGGGCTGAAGCGATCCCTCAGCATTGGATATCACGAGAACGTGGAGATACGAACTGCCTTTGTTCGTGTTCTTTGCAATATTCTAATGCAGGGTACAGAGTTCAACAACCTGACTGATACGGCAGTGAGCGACAAGTACGAGGAACTTATGGAAGTGAGTTTTCAGCCTGAGTGCCTCTATTTGGTCTTCTCGTTCACATCTAATATTCTCGTAGCTTCTCACAAATGACACCACTCTGGCAATGGCAATGTCAGCGGAATGCCCCAGTTCCGAGGTTGATGAACTAACGGTTTCGCTCCTGAACGTTTTTGAGAGCCGTGGGTTGGGCTTTACACTCCTCGAGGCTCTAATCAAATTGGAAGTTGAAGAGACTGGTATGAGAAGCCTACCCCCGTGGGTCATATTGACCACTTTATCATCGAGAGCTTTTCTAATAAGAACCCATCCGAAATCATAGAGAACGAATCAGAGCTTCTTCGAAGAACTTGCGTGGCAACGAAAATGCTGTCGGTCTACGCAAAATGGAAGGGCGGTCCCTACCTCAGATCAGCTCTGCAGAAAGTTGTCGAACGATTGATGATGACAGCCGACGACCTTGATTTCGAACTCGATCCCGCCCGTGTAAAATCACAGGATGAACTTCAAAAAAATGCCGTCCAACTTCAGATCGTGGCGAAAGTCTTCATCGACGACATTTGTGCGTCGTCATCCAAGATTCCTTCGGAGTTCCGCAAAATTTGCTACATTGTGCGTTCTTTCGACAATAATATTCCATCCCCAACACAATACACGTCCATGCTAACGCGCCCACTTGGTATAGATCTCATCGGCGGTGACAACCCGGTTCCCTGAAGCCAAGTACACAGCCGTGGGGGCGTTCATATTTCTCCGGTTTTTTTGCCCTGCGATTGTGGCGCCAGATGTGGAGGGCCTAGTATCTACAGTGCCATCCAAGGAGATGAGACGAGGCCTTCTTCTGATAGCCAAAATCGTTCAGAATCTAGCCAACAACGTACTTTTCGGTGCGAAGGAACCGTACATGTTTCCTCTCAACGAATTCCTGTCACAGAACATCTACGACGTGACGACATTTTTGAGGAAGATATCGGTGCGTTTGGAGCAGTTTCTCGTCTGTACGGCTAGGGTCTACTATATGCTAATACCTAAAAGGTGCCTCCCAACACTATGGAAAGGGCCATAGAGGGTGAGGCAGTGGACTTTGGCGCCTCTGTGGCCCTACACAGGTTCCTCTACGACCACTGGGACCAATTACGTCAAAGACTCATCTCCCAGGACCGGCGGGATCATGTGCGGTCTCCTGGTGAGGGTCCTCGTGCTCGATCTCCAACTCTCGAAACAGTGAAGAACCTCATCACAAATCTCGGACCGCCCCCGTTGGCTGTCACGTGGAATAGACCGCAAATAACATTGAATAGCCCGCCAGCATACTCGCGGTTTCAGAATTTCATGCTGCGGAACGCGTTCCGGAACACTGAATCTTATGTTACCGCCCGCGCTATCTATGATGGTGGTGAGAGCAAGGTAATATATCTGCACCTTGTAACCCTCGGTTGAACCTAATCTCAGATATAGGATGGTGTTTCTATTGTTTGTGTTATTTTGCGCAACATAGACGCCGAGTCGATTGACTTCGACACTCTGATCTATTGCTACCTCAAGGTCTGTGGTCCCCCTATTGTGCTCTCAGGCCAAGTTCTGACCTATGTCCTTAGATCGCCAGCCGTCTCTGGCACAAACCTTTCGGCCTCTTCATAGACGCCACGTGCTATAGTGGGCAGAATGAACCACAGGACGACCTGTTTCAAAAGTTGGAGCTCCTCACTCCCACGGAGCTATCTCGGCAGCTGTCTAGAGTGTACATCTACAACATGAACAGTGCTTTCCGGTGAGTGGGAACTCGTTAACAACGTAAAACTCTGTGAGTTCTGACCTCCACAGTAAATGCTTCCGGCGGACCCTTCGCACAGCAGCGAAAATGGAGGGTGGTGTTTTTCACCCCGATAATGTTGACTACCATCTCATCAGCAGCATGCAAGAACTGCAGGCACACTTTCACCTAAGTCAGCTGCACCTCCCAAAGGAAACCATCAGTGTTGTGGCAGACACGAGATACGTTTATCAGCAAGTCACTCGGTTGTCTCGATCGAGAGGGGAGATAGAAGTCGTCATCAAAATTGGCAGTCAGTTTGTCCAGATCACCACTACCGAAAAGCAGGAAATCCACCAGGGCTTCGGCCTTGATGCTATCTTCAATGATATCTTTCGGTTGTCGGATATTGAGCAAGCCCCACAGTCTATACAATCAGACGATGACTCTGCTTTTGGTCTGAGGGCCGAAAACGGCAAAATTGTCATGTACTTTGCAAGCTCTAAGAAGGCCGATATCCTCCAGGAGATAAGAGGGGCCAAGGCAAAGTATGTCAAGGACTACCGTGCACCAAAGGCATACAATAGACTCGTGCGTCCTCAGGATGTGCCGGGCACGCTTCTCAACATATCGCTGGCAAATTTGGCTAGCTCAGATCTTACCTTGCGGATGTCATCCTACAATCTGCTTGGGGCGCTTTGTCGGTCATTCAAGTTTTCGTCATCCGCGAGACTTCTATGCAGCAAAGGTAAGCCTCGATAATGTACTTGGGACGATATTGACAGCTGACCACTCCCTTATTGATAAGATATCTGCGTGCCGCTGGACCCATCACAGTTCGTTGTCGGCATCAGCGGGAAACTCGCGCAGGCGGAGCCACAGCTCACAACTGATTTCCTAATGGCTTTTTTTCTTAACTGGGATAGCCTTCCGGACGAGCAGAAGCCACTAAGCCTAGCCTACATGGCTCCTTGGCTGTCTGGCCTACGCACCACCGTCCTGACAGCGGAGATCGAAGGAGAAAAGGCAAGAGAGAACATTGGGATGTTTTGCAGAAAATTGGTGGACGTTGCCGTATCCGATCCTTTTTTGAAGTTTACGATTGAGCAAAATGTCTGGCCAGCGATCTACCAGGACGAAACTCTCCTTGAGATTTTCCTGGATGAGGTTGTTAAGATGGGGATTTCAGCCGGGATTCACGACGAGCAATCTGAAAGTCTTGCGTCAGTACTCACAGGAATTGGCACAATCACACTGCGAGGAAAGATCATATCTCGCCTGCGGAAGGCCCTCAACAGATCTTCGGTTCGGCCGACGAAACATCTCCCGGACAACGCTGTATGGACGGAAATATGCGTGCTGTTGCAGTTCTGCGTGTCGCTATCCTTTGACAGTGGGGTCCAGGCACAGCTCTACCTCCCCGAAATATTTCACGTTGTCACCATGTTAGCCAACACCGGCACATCAAGCGCGCGATTCCTGGTACACCGACTGCTAACCAACTCGATCCATGCCATGTGCACCTCCTTTTATCTTGATGAGATACGACTTGGCAAGCTCCGAGGGACGTTGGAAACCCTGTCTGAGGAAAGGGGTGATTTATTTTCGAATCATCCTGTGTTTAGCAGAGACGGGGCGTCGATCTCTACGAATCAAGATGCTGGATCGACGCTTGCTGCAACAGAGAGCCTTGCCACCATCTTGTTTGAACTGTGTTCAGTCGCAGCACCGACTATAGACACTGCTAATGCATGGCGCGCTCGGTGGATGAGTCTAGTGGCGAGCACAGCGTTCCAGAACAATCCGGCCATCCAGCCAAGGGCATTTACGGTGATGGGCTGTCTCGCGCGTGAGGAGGTAGACGATGATCTCCTGTACCAGGTTCTCGTGGCACTTCAGAGCAGTATCGGGCGGTTCAGCGACGATAACAACAGGGATATGACCGTGGCAATTGTGGCATCCCTGTCAAAAATGATGGCCAAGCTTTCATCTGCGTCCCGGTATGGTCTTCAGCTGTTTTGGCTGGCCATGTCTCTGCTCAGGCTGGTGCCATCGGGCCTTTTCAACAACACCGCTCTGTTCTTGGAGTCGGTGCTGGCCAATGTTAGTGTATCCGGGGAAATACGTGGAGATCGGATGGCGCCGTTTCTTCTCCAGGGCCGCTCGCAGCTAGAGGATGCGGCTTTGCCCCTTGACGAAACGTACGGGATCCACTTCAATGGCGAAAATTTCCACTTCGCGGTATGCGCCTGCCTCGTGCGTGGCCTAACGGATGCAACAACACGGTCTGCGGCTTTACGCCTCTTATCGACATTCTTGGAGCTCAGCAGCTGGATGCCGGCTGGGCGTGAGCCAACGGCGGCTGATCTGTCTAGCTCACCATATATGGCACTGATTCTCGCTCGTGCAGGGAGCGCTGAAGAGCTACGAGATAGTCTTTGGCACTTGGGTTCTGCCCAAGCTGGGCTACCCAGTCTAGCCCTTGTTCACACTCTTCAGGATGTGGATAGGATTCAAGAGAAGGACCTCTTGCTGAACACGGCTATGGAACTGGTCGATTTCCAGTACCTAGAGGACACGATCCAAAACCGTACACTACGGTGGCTAAATGAACTGGCCACAAAGAAGCCAAACGTCGTTACGCACCTGTGAGCTTCACCGCCTAAACAGCTTCCTCTTCAATAACTCGTGAATTGCTGACCAAAGGCAGCTGTGCTCCCATCGCTTCCATCCTTGACGAGGTCTTACTCCATTGCCAGAACTGTTCAACGCTGGAATCAGCACATGAGCTTTTGCAGACGCTCAGTTCGAACCCGAGGTTCGCAAGCATGCTAGACTCGACAGAGGTACTGAAAGCGACTCTAGACGACATGGGTTTCGGTGGCTTGTGGCGGTCGTGTTCGTTCAGCAACTCGCACGAGCAAGATGACCGGTGCTTCAGTTTGACAGAAAAGCTCATTGCGGTAAGTAGAACCGGCCCTGCTCGATATTGGTCCGAATAGAGAACTAACATAGTATACACAGCTTACGATCGCATATTCATAAGCAAATGTCGGCCAGGCCGGCAAAAAATTGACGGCGCTGACACTGGGGAAAATTCCCGACAAGCGTACTGCTAGCTGAATGATGAGATTGGGCGCTGAAGTGTGGCCAACGGATGCTTATCATATGTGGCAATGCGGCCGTTTTACTTGGCTGGCAAATGCTTTCAAAGCGCGGGAACGGGGTCTACAACCATCAGCGCCCAGACGGCGTGGTGACAAGGATAATGTGGAGATGAGATTGGTGGATACGCTGGAGATAGCGGGCCCTTCCGAGTCGGCGAGCGCTAGAACGCCGGGATGGCCGAAGATAGAGAGGACAGACGATACATCGCCAAGTTCTGCGAGATGGAGTGCCATGTTCAGCACCGAGTGATACAAGAGAAACTGCGCCCCACGACATCGGCTAGCTGGGCTTCAAACGAAACGTCCAAAGTACAACGCTGTTGGTGTGGAAAGTGTTAGGGGGGGGCATCTGGGCTGAACTGTTGCCTCACGGACCGGTTACCAGCTGGCTGGGACAGGAGGGCGTGCGATTAGAGTGAGTGGGGCGGCACCGTCTTCGCGCTCGGTCCTAACAACGGAATGGGCATCTTTGCTACGTCGTATGCACGAGTACATTAACAGGTCACCTCTGCAGGGGTGCAGCGCTACTATGTAACGCCGAGAGGCTATTGCGACGACTCTTCTCGGACATGTACCGTCAGGGTACGAAAACGACTTGGAAGAGGGATGGTAGTCTTTAGGCTGCTGAAAGAAGGCCAGTCCGTAAACGGCCCAGGCCTGGGAAAGATGCGCGTAATTAGACCCCGCGTGACCAAAAGCCAGGCCCCATATGCCAGCCTAAATGGTCATGCGGTTAGGGTCTCGTGACTAAAGTGGAATGAGGCGGGCATTGGCCTCGATCCCGAAAACCGAGGAGGCCTCGAACAAAGGTTGAACCATGCATGCGAGAGGAGACGAAGAGCAGACAGGGAAAGAACGAGATGCAGGTGTTAGCTTCCCGGAGACGTCCGCAAAAGAGAATATCCCGGCGACTGGAAGAATTTTTCTAGCGGTGTTTTTTTTTGACACCTGATTGGCTAGGATCGTGGCGGAGTGCGCCGGCTTCGTCGAGATGCCACGATTACGAGTACGTAGCGGATCTGCAAGTAGGGCATCTCCGTGCACACTTTACGCAGCACAGCGACTCGGCACTCCCGTGCCCGGAGCGAAGACTCTGGTAGCCGCTAGAAGAGTCTAGACACGCCATAAACTTGTTCTTTAAGAGCTGCACGGGTCTGAGTACGAGTACAAGGAGGGAGCCTACGAACACGCATATTTCTTACACGCACAACTGCGGCGCAAGCACCTCCTAATATGAAAATATGAATATAATAGAAAATGGAGAAGGTTGAGGTTGCAGGCGTTTGCAGACGAAGGAAGGGAGGACGGAGAAGCCGGGATTGGCACGCTGTACGAGTACACACACAAAGCGACAGGCCTGATCGATGGAGAAGCCGGAAGCGAAGCGATGCAATCGAGAAATCAAACGGCTTGGCCGTACCTGCATATCTGCACTCGCCAGCAGAAAAGGTGTGGCTGTGTGAAGAAAACTCTGCTTCCCACAAAATAGGACGGCGACGTCATTCTTTGGTAACCGGAGAAGGCGGGGCCTATGCTGCGGATGAGTCAAAATTAGTGGTCCGATGTACCTATACATGAAGTACCGCTTACAAAGATCCCACAAGGTCGTTGACCGGGCCCTTCTGGGGAATTCAGTGGAATTCTGTATGCTGAATCAGCACCCATGGGCCCCGGAGGTATCTTTTCAGTACTGGGAAGCCCCGCTATCATCGACGGGCTGTACTGTCTTGGGCAGTATCCTGTGTCCACCCCCCTCCCACCCCTCCCCCCTGCTCTTTTTTTTTACCGTGGGCAGCCGGAGCGTCATCTGTCATAGCATATTCATATATAAGCCGACCACTTGACACCACTTCCCCGAGTTTGCCACCCTTGCCTCCTCCATCCTCCTAACTACTCCCAAATTTTATCGCAAACTCGAGCCTCATCTTTATTCGCATCTTCCACACAAGCGAGTCGATAATAATGTTGTTTGCGCCGAACACTACGCAGCAGCATTACCAAGAATCTTCGCAGCAACAGCAGCATCACAAACAGCAGCTCAACAGACTTGCTGCACCCCGCGCCGACTTCAATCTGGACGACTACTGCAGCAGCCTCAGCCTGTCCTCGTCGCCGATCTCTTCACAACTGTCGCCGTCTGTCGTCTCGGCCGTCGGCTTCCCAGCGTCGACGTCCCCCTTTGACGATCGGGACCCGGTCCTCATCACGGGCTTCGATTCCGACCTGGCTTTTGACAGTCAGGGTTACGACTTTTCTATGCCGGGTGGCAACGACCTGACCATGCAGACAGAGTCTTGGCTGCCCCATAGCCAGCTTTCTGCAGGGCGGTCGTTTGGACACATTTCCCATCACCGCGAATCTTCGCTATCTTCACTGGGCTCTGGCTCGGCTGGGCCTGCATCGCCATTTTCCCAAAACACTTCCAACCCACACATCGCTGTGACCGACCCGGCAGGTGACGGCTATCCCAACATGAATTCATACTACGAGGATTCGAGCTTCCAGCTCTCGAAGTCACTCGCCACCGGACCGCACACCCCGGTGACAAGCGCAGGCAACCACGATGTTTTCTACGGCCACGGCCAGGCTTCCGCGTTTGCGTCGCAGGATAGCCTGCCCGTGCAACAGTTTGGCGGTATGCTCTCTGCCAACAGGCAGAAGTCCAGTGGCGTCAGCAACAACAGCGACCGCGGCTTTTTGCCCCCCCCTGACCTTGCTATGGCCTCCAATAGGTCGCAGCCAGTATCAGTGGCAAGCTCCATCGCGAGTAACTCGCCTGCCACCCCGTCGCTTGACCAACCAGACGACGAGGCCAGGCGCCGAAATGGTGAGAACCGTGGTGATCGCAATAATGGCGATGGTGCTGTTCCAACGTCTTCCCCGGAGGAGTTCCCGTTCTTGTTCGATGGCAATGATGAAGACGACGAATGCTCACTATTTTTCAATGACGCAGTGGCCTTCTCCAAACTCGATCGAACAATGACAGACTACTCTGGCGACGATCTGTACAACTCCAGTTTCGGCATTCCGACGTCTGCTCCGTCAACATCCAACGTCAACAGCACCGCGGCACAGGGAAACCAGGATATCTTCGCTCAGAGGCTGCAGGTTATCAATAACCAGCATCTCCGTCACACTACGGCGTTGACGGGGACCACCCGCGAGAGGTCACCGTTTCGGCAGGGCTCGCCCTTGGCACCTACGGCCAACCAGACTAGTCAAGATTTCGGCCCGCACAGTAGCTTGCGTTTTGGCTCCCTGCACCAGTCTCAGCAGCGACAGCGGCAGCAGCAACAGCAACAGCAGCGAACCGGGCCGGTATCTGAGCAGACATTCCGGTCCCAGATGACAGGAAATAGCCGAAACGTTTCCACGCCTCAGACGATCTCGCCGAAGGACGCTCTTCTCGACTGCCACAAGATTGATGGCGAGGGCGATGCGTCTAATTTCTCGCTTTTCGCTCAGGCCGGTCCCCAGGGTTTTGATGTCAGCCAAATGAGCAAGCCGGTTGTCTCGCAGATTGACACCTCATACCCGGCCATGACCGGGCCGGACTTCAACTTCATGCCCCAAATGACACCTGGTCTGCAGCAGATACCGCAACAGTACCCGTTTGCGGCACAATACCAGACGGGTCACGCTGCTGCAAAGGGGCCAATGAATAGTTCTGCTATGCCGACATCCATTCAACCGCGTGCTGCACACCCCGGACCAACAGAGACGACTGGCACCAGTATCGGGATACAACGCCCTCTCGGTGTGGCCGCTGACGGTGGTACCTACACGTGCACTTACCACGGGTGCACGCTGCGCTTTGAGACACCGGCACTCTTGCAGAAGCATAAGAGGGAGGGGCATCGGCAGGCGAACGCCCTGGTGGGCGTGCGCAGGGCTGACGGTCCAGTGTCTGTCGGACTTCAGAACAGCCAAGCTGGCCCTCACCGGTGCGAGCGCATCAATCCCAGCACCGGCAAGCCGTGCAATACTGTATTCTCGCGGCCTTACGACTTAACGCGCCATGAAGACACAATTCACAACGCCCGCAAGCAAAAGGTGCGCTGTGCTCTCTGCACTGAAGAGAAGACGTTCAGTCGCGCCGACGCCCTGACCCGTCATTTCCGCGTCTGCCACCCTGACGTTGAGCTACGTGGGAAGCAGCGCAAGCGGGCTACTCACAGCTCGTGAAGAAATTACACGGATTTTAGGGTGTGGCGGGGACCGATTTTTACTCTCTCGCTGTCACGATTCGATCTTTCCCAGTCTCTCTTCAGCCTCCCATTTCGTCGGGAACCCCGACGCAACGACACGCGGCTTTGTGTGGCTAACATGCGCCGCATAATCATGACGCACCATTTGATTTTTCACTATGCTGAGTCAAGTGGGGCTTCGCGAGACTAATTCGTCATATCGTCAAATGACGACTATGACGTCACGACGCGGCACCAATACCAGGAAAATGGCTGGCAAGCCTGTTTCTGCCGCCGCAAGCGACGTGGAGTCTAGGTCGTCCTATCTTGGCGGCTTCATTTTTTTTCCTGTTTGAATTCCCCGATATTCATTTATTAATACCTCTAAAATGTACATGGAGAAAGGTTGTGCGGTGGAACAGGCGGACCGGATGTGTCATGCCAGACCGGTTGTGGGATTCATCTCTCATCTGTCCTCTCCCCCAACTTTTACTGGCCTTTGCCTCTTTTTGCTTTCGTGTGTCTTTAAAGATCTCTGCTACCGATTAGCGACAGTCCTTTCTGCCCCGTCACTGTTTGTTTTTCGAGGGGTCTGCTCCTTACTGCGGATTTGGATTTTCGCGTTGCATTGGGTTGGGAAAATGGTATAGACAAAGCAAAGTTGGGTGCTTCGCGGGCCGGGCATTATGATTCGTCAAATCATGTGGGTTTCTTTGTTGAGGCTGGCGGCCACGGGTTTGTGTTTCTGTTACGGACGGACTTGGATAGACAAAGGGGTTTTGTACGGATGGAGTTTTTTTGTCTCTTTTTCACGATTACCACGTTATGATAGTAGCAGTATAGTAGTGTTCTTGGTTGGGGATAAATGGTACTGAATTTCCACCGAGAGCCACCGAATTTCAATTTTTCGCGTGTCGCGTATGATTCATATTTAGTGACATTCAGTACTCTTGCGATTCTTAACCGTCCATTACCGCAGCGCGAGCATCTTCGTAAAGGGGCGTGATGCCGGTCCACAGTTGAAACTACGTGACCCGGCGGTTAGTAAAGTGTCAGACCTTCTGCACGATGAAAAGACAAGCTAGTCATACCTGGTACCATCCCTGGGCAGCCAACACCTCCAAACCCGGAACTGTTTTCCAGCCAAAGCCCTCAGCCAGCTCCATGGCTGGCGTAACTCGAGGCTGGTAGGCCATCTCGAGCAACACCCGATTCCCCGGCAATGCCCGAGAGCGTTCCAGCAGCACAGAGAGGATCCCTAGAACCGCTTCATCCAATGGCTTGTCAGCCGGGACGGTGGTTATGATAACAGAAGGGGGGGTAGTATGGTCCGCGCTCGTATCGCAAGATGCCGGAGCCAGAAACTCCACATTGTAGCTGGCCGGGAAGGCGTTGACAATACTTCTCGCCTTCTCAGCGTTGCGTGCCGCCAGGTAGATGGGGCTGCAACCGAGTGCATGGAGTGCGTAGACAGCTGCTCTTGTCGTCCCACCAGATCCAACTACAAGGCCAGCGCCCGGACGAGATGCCGAGCGGCTCATGACACCGGCGCCACGCAGGGCATGAATCATGCCTCTCCAGTCGGTGTTGTCGCCTATCAGCCGGAGGCCCCCTGCCTTGCCGCTCCCAGCTTCAGGTGCTGGGATGATCGTGTTCACGGCGCCGATGATCATTGCGGCATCGGTCATCTCGTCAACCACCTCCATCACATCTAGCTTGAGGGGGATCGTCACGGAAGCCCCACCAAAGTCGGGAGAGCAGACAACCGGAAGAACGTCGGACACGGTGCTGGATTCCGCCAGGGCATAGCGATGTGGCAGCCCGTTCTGCTCGAAGAGCGTCTGGTGGAGCGCCGGCGACCGCGACTTTGCAATGGGCGAGCCGAAGAGGAAGAAGCGGCGGGGCTCCAATTCTCCGATGAGAGCGAGCGCCTGTCGAATCTCCCGCGCAGACAGTTGGCCTGGGGCAGCTGCAAATGGGAGGTCCGGATGCGACACCGGCGTGAGGAATCCGTTCAGCACACGGCTCAGCTTGCCTTTGCTGCCCATGTTCAGGGCAATAATCGGCTTGGCGTGAGCGGCAAGCATCTTTGCCTTGAACGCGGCCACAGCGAAGTTGTCCTCCATGCTGCGGGCGACACCTATCAGCTTGATGATATCGCCGTGCTGGAGCGCCTTGTTGAAATAGGGCATCCACCCGCCGTTCTTCCACGAGAGCGAGCCCTTGGGGTCATGGTGCGAGGCTATGATCCGCGTGTTGCCCTTTTCTTTAGTGACGGCATCGACCACTTGGGCGGGCATGGTCATCTCGAGATCCACATACTCGATTCCCATGCGAATGGCAACACGGTACAGGGCAAGCGCCTGGTCCACATTTTCGTCTGGAAAACGGCCACCCTGACCCAGCGTGCGTACGGTGAAGATGATGGGCAGGTGTTTAGCGACAGACCTGAGTAGAGCCACCTGCTTACTGACAGACTCGACCGAGTAGCTGTCGAGAAGATCAACACGAAGCTCCACGGCGTCAGCTCCGACGATGACACGCGGGACGACGTCTACAGCAGCCCCCACATCAGGCACAGTGAGCGACACGAAAAAAGACTGCGCCTTCCTCTTCACACCTTCCAGGTGAGAGGGCTGCCCCTTCAGGGTGACCATGAGCTGGTCAAAGTCCGCAGGAGCCTCCTGGGACGGCGCGGAAGACCCCGAGTAAGGGCTGAAGTAGTAGTGGCTGCTGCACTCCTCGAACCAGCCCTTGCGCCGCAAGTAGACGTCTCTGATCTGCTCCGAGTATGCTGGTCGACTCTTATCCTGGAGGAGATACTCAATCACGCGCTCCGTATCTCGGTGCACCAGAAGAACGCAGCCTCCGCCGCGACTGTAAGCAGTGAGGAGCTCGCGGGCCTTTGGTATTTCCACAATTCCGCCGCCACACGAAAACACGTAGCCGGACGGTCTTGATTTCATCATCTCGGCAAGCAGCTCGAGCTCGGCCGCGCGGAAGCCATCCCAGCCAGCCTCCCCGTTGATCATCTCTGGGATCGTCACGCCCGCCCGCCGTTCGAGCTCGGCATCCAAATCGATAAACGTGCTGTCCCGGGCCTGTGCCGCCCAAGATCCGGCCGTTGTCTTGCCAGCACCTCGCATACCGATGATGAAGATGGACGGGTACGAAGCTGCTGCCGCCGCCTCCCCCGCGGGGCTGTGCGCACTTGTTGGTTCCTCGCCCTGAAGTGTCACCTGGAAAGACCGGTGCAACGTGTCCCACCAGCCTGGCCACGTCTTCCCAACACACTCCCGTTCGAGAACGAGAACGGGCTGTCTTGCGGCAACAGCCAGCACGCTAAAGCTCATCGCAACCCTGTGGTCGTCGTAGCAGTCAACACCTTCCTTGGGACTGGAAAGCTTCTCGATCGGTCGACCAGTGACTTCCAGCCCGTCGTCCAACTCCACGCTCTCAACCCCAAACTTGGCCAGCTCGTCTTTCATAGCCATGATACGGTTGCACTCCTTCACGCGCTGGTTTGCGATCCCCGTGATGCGCGTTGTGCCTGCGGCAACCGCGGCCAGAACAGATGCAGTGAGAAACGCATCCGTCATCGGTTCCATGTCGACGTGGCTGATCGCCTTGAGCGACCCCGGCGGCGGGCCCGTGACTGTGGTCGACGTGGGTGTCTGTACAACGGAACAGCCCATAGGCCGGAGGACACTAATGGCAAAATCTGCGTCGCCTTGGAGGGATGCCGATCCAATGTTGGGTATCGTGCAAGTTGTGCCCGTGATTGCGGCAATCGCCAGGGGATACGTAGCTGAGCTTGCATCACTCTCGACGACGTATTCAGCTGGACTTTGATAAGTACCCGTCGGGATGTGGTACGTATTCTGTTCGCTCTGAGACCTCTCGGCGTGGATTCCAAAGGCACTCATCATGGAGAGCGTCATGTCGATATACGGCTGTGAGATGGGTTTTCCGCCCACGAGACGCAGCACCACGGGCTTTTTCGCGTAGGGTGCCGCCATCAGGACAGACGACACGTACTGAGAGGATACGGTCGCCGCCAGCTCGATGACGCCGCCCTCTAGTCCGCCGGCAGCGTCCACTTGGACGGGTAAACTCCCTTGATTGCCCAGGTACGCAACTTTCACACCGTTGGACCGCAGAGCATCGATCAGAGGGCCGATCGGACGCACCTTCATCCGCTCGTTTCCAGTGAGGATGGTCGTCGAAGCAGCCGAAGGCGAGCACAGGGCCGCAACGGATGTTAAGAAGCGGGACGCAGTGCCAGCATTTCCAAGATACAGAGGCTCGCTGCTGGCGACAAACTTACCACCGTTGCCACGTACACAGAGCACCTCACCGGCCTCCTCCCAGGAGTAGCTGGCCCCCTTCAGCTGCGAAATCGCAGACAGCATGTATTCGGTGTCATCCGAACGAAGCAGGTTACGCAGCCGACACGAGCCATTGCCCAGGGCGGCCAGTATTAGTGCGCGGTTGGAGACACTCTTGGACCCAGGAGGCGTCACGGTAACGTGCAAGCCTTGGGGTACGCCTGGGGTCACGCACACGGAGGGCGACACAACAACCCGGATGTCCTCATCACCGACGACCGTCGCTCTAGGCTCGTGGGTCTTGCCGATAGCCGACAGAAGGACAATCTTCTTTTTCGCACCGTCGTTTTTCTTGTCCACAGCCATCTTGTCCAGCACAGTGTCGACGGGGCATTGCTTTCCCGCGGTTAGAGCAACGATGCGCTTGTCGTCGAGAGAGGTTGGCAACCCATAGCTGGCAATGCACTTCACCAGCCGAGCGACGGCGCTGGGGCGCAGCACGCCCAAGTAGCGAGCGAGCTCGGCTTCTTTGACCATACCGATAGCCACGGCTTCCCCGTGCAAGACCTGGGGGGTCAATATAGCTTCGTATGCATGTCCGATAGAGTGGCCAAAGTTGAGCAAGTTTCGAAGGCCGCCCTCCTTCTCGTCTGCCGAGACAACTTCTGCCTTTACGTGGGCGGATGCAAAAACAATGCGCTTCAGAATATGCCGGATCGAAGCCAGACCAGACGAAGTGGTGCTGGCCACTCGAGACTGCAGCGCTTGGACAACCTGCGGGGCATCTTTCTCGAGGGCTGCAAATTCATCTGCGTTCCAGATGGCTGCCGTCTTGACTACTTCAGCCATGCCGTTGATAAACTCACGCGTTGGTAGAGTGTCGAGGAAGTTTAGGTCTATGTATACGCGCTGCGGCTGCCAGAAGGACCCGACGAGGTTCTTGCCCAGAGGTGTGTCAATGGCTGTCTTGCCACCAATAGACGAGTCGACCATGGCGAGAAGGGTCGTCGGCACCTGGACGAAGCGGACGCCGCGCATGAACGTCGCCGCTACATAGCCGATCATATCGCCAATGACACCACCACCCAAAGCGATGATGACGGTATCTCTCGTGCATTTTTGCGACAGCATCCAATCTTCGATTTCTGCCTTGGTCTCGCGACTCTTGGACGACTCGCCGGGGGGGATTTCATAAGCGAGAAGGCGTACATCGGAAGGCGTATCGAGTGAGGAGAGCCGGACGGCCTCGAATGTAGACTTGAAGGACTGGACATAGAGCGGTGCGATGTTTGTATCCGTGATCAGGACATAGGTGGAGGAGGGAATATTGTGAAGTAGGTCCTGCGGGACAAAGCTGTGCCAGATGCCATGATCGATAACAATGGTTTCTTTTCCCAGTATCTTGATCCTTGCTGGCATGTTGCCACCTGAATCTGTGCCAGTCATGATTGCAGACAAGCCTCTAGCAATCTATATCGGAGGGGAAAGCTTTAGGACTTCGGGCGAACTGCCCATTGTGACTCTATCGTCAAATTTTCAGAGGCGTGGCCAATCGCACTATAGTTAGCCGATACATTCTGATCGCCTTGGACCCCTCAGAAAAAATGGAGAATTGTGTCAGACTCTTAAACGCTGTGGTAGCCATTATAAGCTAGGGCAGAAGGGCTTGTACTCGTGCCACGCCCCACTACTCGCGCCACGCCCCACTATTAGTAGTCTCGCAAAAAGCTCACCAACCATCGTTGGTGCTTACCACCACACTAAACACACTACTAAACTAAACAGCCTTAATTTGTATACAAAACAACTACTTTTTCTTTTTTCTTTAACTTTTTAAAACTTTACAAAGGTTACGTTTAAGATTTTAATAAATATATTAAACAAAGTTTTATAATTTATAAAGCCTACGTAAATATTTTTTAAAAATATTTAGCTTAACTGTTTTTTTTTAATATGTTTTTTTTTTTTAAAAGTAAAGAAAAACAGTAAAAAAGTAAAGAATTTTTTAAATTAAATCTTATATATACTTAAGCCTTTACAAAGTAGTACTTTATAATATATAACTAAATAAGTATGTAATATAAACTTTTCTTAATAATAAAAGGCTGTAGTTTAAGCGTTATTAGCAAGTGTAAAAGTACGATTTTATTTAATTTTATATGTAAAAAGAGGCTGTGTAGTATCTCCTTGACGCCGAAAAAAGGACGCTTTTTGTAGACGATGCCCCTATTGGCTGCAATCCCTGTAATTGACCCACTAGTACACAAAACTACATACAAATTCAACTAAAAATAAAGTAACTGCCGTTTACTACTGCCCACCCCCTGCACCACCGCCTGCAACGCCGCCTGCACCACCCCCTGAATGCCACCGACTCCAGCAGTCCCTCTTTGAATTTTTACACAAGGCAACGCCACACTGCTGGCAGCCCGTTATAATACGGGCTGCCTGCAGCGGTTTTTTCGCCAAAGGCGACTCCGTAATTACTATATTCCTCCTTTTTAATGAGCAGTAGGCGCAATACTGCCTTTTTAGGAGATGAATTAGCTAGTGTTAACTAAGATCTTCGTAATAATTAACTGCTAGTCCCGCATTACGAAGGGCGACTTGTTGGCCGAATTTTTTAAAGATTTAACTAAATAATTACTCCTTATAGGCACTTTAACTGCGAATTAGGTATTTCTAGCCGTATCGTTGTCGTAGGTAGGTGTTTGTTACTACAACTTTAAGTAGAAAAAGAAAGAGAAGAGCTTGCTGCCTACTGCGCCGAATACGTTGTTTTAAAGTAAATTTAGCCTATAACTAATTACTAATATTAACGCTATTTATATTATAGTTATAAGAGTTAATAATCTTAAGGATTAGTAGGATTTTAATTAGTTAATTATTAAAGGGGACGTAGGTAGTCTTTACGCTTATTAACGTTTTTATAAGCTAGTAACGAAGTCTTTTAACTATAGTCTCGTAACCGTTATACTAAGTACTTAAAAAAAGTATAAAAGCGTTGTTTTTAAACCTAAGTTATATAACGTTGTTTGCCTTGTGTTTTCGAGTAAAAACGGTGCCCTAAGGGACGCGGTCCCTACCCTTGTCTCGCTCCTTTAAAGTAAATAGTTGCTTACTATTAACGCGATTTAACCGAGTTATACCTATTACCGTAATGCTAGTATTACGTAATTCGTTAAATAACTTAAGGGTAGTAAAGAAATTATTTATAAAATAGTAGTAGCTATATTAATAAAAGGGCGGAGGGGGTAGTTTTTTTAAAAGATTAATAATAATACCCTAAGTAGGGGCTAAAGTTAAATAAGCTAATAAGTTGTATTTAATAAGACCGTTATCTTTTAAATAAAAAATCTATTTTAAAAAGTAGCCTAAGTTTATAACTACTTAAACCTTATACCTTAAAGGTATAAGTTTATTTTTTATATAAACAATATCCCTACTTTTGCTAGTAAAACAAACTATAGCCTTATTAACGCTAACTTTTAATAATAGCTTTTAGTAGGTAGTAAACGTATCTTAAATATAGTTACTTTAGCCTTTAACTTTGCTAAATACTAACGAAGTAACCGTTAAATTACGCGTATCCTACGTATAAAAGCGTTTATATAGTCTTAAAAAGCGGTCTCTTACTATAAATCTAGTAATAAGATAAGTTATAGCTAATAAAGAGGTCTTTTAATACATTTATATAAAAGGAAAGCGGCTATAGCTTATATAAATTAATATTCTAAAGAATAAGTATACCTTTTTTACGTAAGTAAGCCGCTAGTCCTCCTTTAGTATACGCTTATTAATATATAGCACCTATTCGTACACTAAGGAGAAAGGGTAGAATAAAGTAAAGATTTTTAGTAAGGAAAGAGGTAATTTAGAGAGTTAGCGGCTAAAAGGGCGTCGGTAAGAGGGCTTAAAGTTGCTTAAAAGGGTAGCTATAGTAGGATATCGTTATACTAGTAGTAGCGGCGAGGAGGGAGGATTTATAAGCGTTATAGTCGCAGTCGTTATAGGCGTTATAGTTATTATAGTTGTTATAGCTTTTTTTTTAGCTTTTTTAAAGGCCTTTACGGCCTTTAGCGCCTTTTTTCGCTTTTTACTAGCTATTATAAAGATTTACTAACTTTATTAATGTAAAAAGGTAACCGGCGTTACGAGTTACAAAGTAAGACAAGTACAAGGGGACAGGCAGCGTAAGTATAAGGGTAAGGTAACGTAAAGACTTTTACTTACTCCCTTATTAGTTTTACTCTAAGGAGGAAGATATATATAATTATAACGGCCTCGGGGCAGCATAGGCTTCCTCGTACTTTTCCGAGATCCGAGGCCTTGCTTCCCGCCGAGCCTTAGCGAGCAGGGTTACCGATTTATAGCGGGCCTTAGCGGACGGAAGTACTGCCCTACGGCGAGCCTCGGCGTGCGAAAGTACTAACGCTTAGCGAGCGTCGCTAGGCGGGGTAAAACCCCTCCGGCGATCCTTACTAAAGACTATAGTCCCTTTGCGCTATATTTCGCTGTAGCTAGTGCTATCCCTTTGTATTACTTAGCGATTAGGCCTTGCCCCTTATAACCTTTTGCGGGTTTTCCTAAGCTTGTTATAACGAGGCTTTAAGTTTTTAACTACTTATCCCCTTATAATTAACCCTTTTTTTAAGCGCGCTTATCCTTAAGCTATAAGGTTTATTATAATAAAGGAGGAGGAATAAGGCGTAGGGTTTTAGGCTAGCCTTATTAGGATAACTTACTACTAACTTAAAGTAGCGTTATAACGCTAGTCGCCCTTAAGGGTTAGTTACTAAGAACTATTTACTTAGTTGCTTATAACCTTATAAATTACTTTATACGGCTAAGCCTTACTAATTACGTAGAATTAAGCAGCTTATAGTATATAGTATATATTAATACTCCTTATAGTTGTCTTTAGTAGAATATATTAATTACTATAAATCTTTTAACTAAACGCTTACGTTTTAATAAGTAGCCTTTTTTATAGTTAAACCCTTTTTACTTATATAAATTAATTAAACGTTGTTACTACGTATACGCTACGTTTATTAGTCTTTTTTTATATAGCCCTTTATATATAGTAATAGGGTTGCTTATAGTAAGTTAGACTTTTTTAGTCCTTATAGCTTAGTATACTTAGTTTTAAGCATCTTTTTAAGTAGCAATTAAGGCTTTTAACGCTTATAATAATAGTTGTCCTTTACTAGCTTAAGTAGTAATAGGGTTACTTATAGTAAGTTAAACTTCTTTAGTCCTTATAGCTTAGTATACTTAGTTTTAAGTATTCTTTTAAGCAACGATTAAAGCTTTTAACGCTTATAGCAACGGTTGTCCTTTATTAGCTTAAGTAGCCTTTGTTATTATAGCGTTTTCGTCCTCCTTTTAGTAACGTAACTTTAGCGTATACGTAAGTATAAGTTTTACTAAAATTTAAAAAAAGGTAAATAAATAATCTACGTAGCCTTATTTACCCTTCTTCCTCTCTTTCTTTTTCTTTTTATTAAGCGTTCTTTTTAATCTTACGCGCGTTTATTATTTTATTTTAACCTTAGTCTTTCTTTAAATCTCTACCTTTATATTTTAATAAGTTGCTTTATTAAGGGTAAAGCTATAGCTATTATTATTAATATAAGTATAGCTAATACTCGTTGTTTTTAAACTTCGCTAAGCTATAAGCTTTAAAAGAAAGGTTACTCGCTTATAAACGGCGGCGGTAACGGCTGCCGCTAAGGTAGTTAAGGAGATTATAACTTTAGAAATAGTTATAAGCAAGGCTTTATTAGCGTAAGTTTTGCTTAGCTTAAAAGTCTTACTATATAATGCGTACTTAAGATAGTATAAGCTACTTAACGTATAATTCCTTATGTTTATAGCTAGATTTTAGTCTTAAAGGGGGTTCCCCCTTTATTATATATATATAAACACTGCTTACTTAAATATATAGTTTTATAATTATATTACGTAGTTAGCTAAGTTATTATACTATACCTTTTATAGTATAAGTAACTATAAGTACTAGCTAGTAAGTAAGTAAATTACCTTTAGTAGCGATACGTTACTAACGGTAATACCCTTTTTATTAGCTTCCTTAGCCCCTCCTTAGCGTAGCTATAGTTATTTAAAACTACGCTATAACTATTTAAGCGGAGATCTTATATTAAAGGCTTTTCTAAATATAAGCGGCGTTTAATATTTTACTACTAACGCTTAATATACGTTAAGCCCTTAAGGCTATAAATCGTCTAACTTAAGCTTACTAAGCTTTTAGCTACGTAACTAACCCTTAAGTAGTAGTCTTTATAAGCGGTAGCTACTTTATACCTAAAGCACTCGCTACCTTAGTAGCTAAGTCTTGTTTATAAACCTAGCTCTTCGCCGCCTTATTAGCGAGGTAGGAGGTTAAAAGCTTATGTTCCCCTAGTTATAAATCGTGCTAACGAGGTATAAGGGACGTATATAGCTTATAAAGCCGTTAAGGCGGCTTTACTCTTACTTAGTAGCTTTATTAAGGAGAACTTATTTAGGTTACTAAAGGTATTTAAGTTAGTAGTAGTAGTAGCTACTTTAGTACGTATTACTTATAGTTAAATAAGTATAAGGATAAAGGGACTAATACTTAGGTAAGATAAGCTATTTACTAGTAGCGGTATCTTAACTATTATAGTAGCTAATTTTACTAATAAATACCTTTAAATAAAGTAGTTTATAGCTTAGTTTACCTATTACGTAGCGGTGCTTAAGGCTATTAGCCTTTTAAAGGAGGGGGCTTATCCCCTTTTAAATAATATATAAGTAGCTTTAAGGTAGGTAGTAGCTTATAGCGTAGGCTTAGTAATTACTTAGGGTAGCGACGAAAGGGGGTTAATCTTAACCTTAATTACTACTAAAATAGTAGTACGCGCTATAAAAGTAACGCTAAACAATATAGCGTAAATTAAGCGTAAACCCTTATTAGCTACGTTTACTTAGGTATCTCCTAACCCTTTTAAGGTACTAATAACGCTTAAGCGTCGACCTTAGTAGGGTAAACCCTTATTATTAAGCGTAAAGCGAGTTTAGATAGCGCTCTTATCCTTAGCCTATTAGTAGGTTAGTGTGTCGCCGGCACCTTCCTAATAAGTAGTAGATATAGGCGATAATAATAAGTATAAAGAGGTAGTTATAAACGTAAAGGATATAGTAAACATAGTATTTATTAGTACTAAAGAGGAGCTTTTAAAAGGGCTTAGGTTTTAAGTAGTATAATAAACATAGCGCTATAAAGCGCTTAAGAAGTAGTAAAAGTAATTCTTTTTTAGTACTACTTAACTATTTATTCGTTTTACTATTTATATCTCTTTTAGTATTTTTTATAATACTTTTATAGTACCCTTCTTACGTTTTTAAAGTACTCCTTAGGTTTTTAAGAGTTATACTTTATAAGCTAGCTATTTTACTTAATAAGGTACTACGTTTCGTCTCCCTCCCTTTTATACGTTATAATCTACTTAACCTTAAATTCTTCCTCCTCTTTAGCTAATTTAAAAAGGGGGCCGAGGCCTATATCCTTTATCTTATTAACCTACGGCTTTAGTAAGGAAACTAAAAAAACGTCGTAGATTTAACGGTAAGTAAGAGGTAAGCGGACTTTATAAGCTTACTTACTAACTTATTATAGTATATAAATAAGGATGTATATTAAGGCTAGCTTATAACTAATTTTAAAGCGGAAGTTCTTAGTTAATAAACCTACGTATTGCTTAACTACGTACTTTTAAGGTTAGTAGCGCTAATTATAATGCTTAGCTTATATAGCTACTGCTTACTCCTAATGTTTATAAACGCTCTTATAAATTTCCTTTAGCTTACGTAACTTCTTAATTACTCTTTATACCTAAGTTTTATAAGGAAAGAGGTAACTTACTATTTACGGATAGTATTTATATAAAGCCTTAAATAAGGATACGCTTATAGTAGCGTATATGCTATTATTAGTAGTAAACTCCGCGTTTTAAAGGATCCTCGTCTAAGCCTTAGGGTATTTTAAGCAATAAGTATAAAGGTATTTTTTAATAGTTTAATTTACTTATTTTATTTACTTATTTATCTAAGGGTAGTAAGCGGTCGATATCTGCCTTTTAATAAATTAAGCTTAGGTAAACTCTTTTTAAAATTAGCTAGTAAATAGTTTATTATAGTTACTAACAATACCCTTAAAGGAGCTAAACTAGTACTTTACGTATTTATATAGTAGTTTTACTAAACTTACGGCTATAAGCGTCTTAGTAGTAGGGATAAAAAGCGCTAGTTTAGTAAAGCGATTAATAATAATAAAGATAAAGGTATACGTTCTCTTATTAGGTTTAATACTTAGTAGTAGCCTTATAAGGAAATCTATACTAATTTCTTAAAAAGAGTACTTTAAAAGTAATAAAAATTATAGCTACCTATATAGCTTATATTAAGGCCTTTAGGTCTTTTAGTAAATTAAGTAAGAGCGTATATACTAATTTACGTTTTATTTTACGTTAACTTAGTAAAATTTTTAAAATAAGAGTTTTAAGGTCTTATTTCTCCTTATATACTTAGCTTAAGGGTAGTTATAGTATACGTATAAGAGTTCTTTATAAAGGGTAGCTTTTCTTAAAATAACTAGTTGTCCTTTATAAAAGAGGGTGCTTTACGCGTTAAAAGTATACCTATTATAACTCCCTTTATGTTAAACTATTTTTTAAATAGCTTACTAAAGTTAGGCGTCTTATTACTATAAGGGTTTAACTATAAAGTATAAGTCTTTAAAAAGTTCTTCTTTTTATAAGCTAATAAAGCTAACTATTTAAATTATAACTAAAAGGAGGATAGTAAGCTATACTAAGCTAATCTCTTTTTAGTCTTTATTTAAAGGAAGTTACGCTTATTAGTAAGTAGTAACGGCGTTAAGCAAGCTACTAATTATAGCCTTTTTAATCCGTTTAATTGTTTTATAAGCTACGTTAGTCTTTCTTTATTAATATAGTAAAGCGGCGATTTACTTATACGTTATATTAGGTAACTCTTATAGTATATTAAGTTTCTTTAGTAAGGTAGGGAGGATATTAGTAATAAAGACTACTTAATTAGTGTAGTTAAGGCGACGGAATAGCTCGTCGGCGGAGTTAAGAACGCTAAGGCGGTGTTTTACGTAGAAGTCGAAGATAGCGAGGCGGTAAACCTATTTTATAAGTCGTCCGTTAAGGTCTTAGGCTAAGGATTTAAGTACGCTTATAAGGGCTTAGTAGTTAGTAAGGACGAGGAATAGTTTAGGTAAACTAAGTAGGTAGTGCTTTTATTACTTTAGGCTTTTTATAATAGCTAAGAGTTTTTATTATTTTATTACTTACTAAGTCTTAGTATTAAAGAGCTTATATAACTAATAAGCTATAAGCCTTTAGTAATCCTTTACTTATTAAGTTAGGATACTTAAGATAGCAACCTTAAAAGCGTTAGTTTTAACGTAGGTTAAGCGTAAAAGGTCTTAGTAGTATAAGATAGTAGCTAATTAAAAAGCGCCTTTTAGCTATTTAAAGGCTTTATCTTATTACTTTTCCTAATAAAAAAGACTAAAGTTTTTACTTACTTAGCCTTTTTTAAGTAAGTTTATTAAAAGGGCTATAACGTATAAGTAATGTTTAATAAACTAGCGATAGAAATTAACAAACCTAAGTATAACTTATACGTCGTAATATAACTTCGGGGTTAGCTAGTCTTTAATAGCCGTTACCTTTATTAGGTTTATACTAACCCCGTTAATCCTAATAACGTAGCTAAGGAAGTTTACTTAGGTTTAGAAGAATTAGTACTTCTTTAAATTAATATAAAGCTTAGCCTTTTAAAGGCGCTAGCATACTTATTAAAGGTGCTACTAGTATTCCTTTTCTAAATTAAAGTAAATAAGGATATCGTTTAGGTATATAATATAGTAGTTATTAAGGAGGTTAAAAAGGTAGTAATTAATATATGCTTAAAACGTAGTTAGCGCGTTAGTAAGACTAAAAAGTATAACAATATATTTAAAGTAATTATACTAAGTATAAAAAGCCGTTTTTTATTAGTCTTTTACGTAAATATAGATTTAGTAGTATATATCCTTTAGGTTTATCTTTAAGTATACGTAAGCGCTTTTTAAGCGGTTTATTAGTTCCTTAATTAGTAGAAAAAAGTAACGGTTTTTAATAGTAACTCGATTTAATCCTTAATAATTAACATAAAGGCGAAGGGTACTATCTTTTTTTAGTATAAATAAAATAAAAGCCCTTACTAGGCTAGTAAAAGGCTTAATCCTACTATTTTATAAATTCTCCTTTAAGTATCCCTTAAGCTCTTCTAACTAAGTAGTAAATAAAAGGTAAAAAGGCTTAAATAAAGGTTTCTCCTTATTAGTTGTTTTAATAGCGTGTTTTACGCCCTTAAGTAAGGGTTGTTTTTTAGCGGCTGCGTTAAAAGCAACGTTAGCGTAATTATAAAGGTAGGCTAGTAGCAAAGTTTCCTTAAGTTTAGTATCGTTTAGTTCTTTAAAGGAAACTATTAATAGCTTATTTAGTAATATAGTAGCTATTTAAGAGATAGTTAGGTTAGCCGTAAAAGAGATAACTAAGATAGTAGCTATAAACACTTAAGGCTTATAAAAAGCGAGCTTAGTAAACGCCTTAGTTGTTTTAACTACGTAAGAGCTGTACTACTAATTATCGTTTAAATTATTAATAAAAATACTAAAGGTTGCTATTCTAAATTATAATAAAAGGATAAAGGCGGCGCCCTTACTATAGCGGGCTACGTAGTAGTAAATAGTTACCTATTATTATACGCTATTATTATTAGTAATAGTTAGTAAGACCTAGTATACCTTATAAGTACGTATTAGTCGTCTATCGACGACGTTAAAAGGGGGTATACTAATAAAGACTAGCTAAAGCTATAGCTTCTAAGCTTAGCTTTAGCTAATAATAAGGACGGTAGTACCTAAATTTAGTTTAATAAAGGCTAAGGCGGGCGTACCGGTTAAGCTATAAATATATACTTTAGCTAGTATTAAAAGGTTAACTACGAGTTATTTCTTTTTCCGTTATTTACGCGTAGTAGTAAAGGAGACAAAGTTGTTTACTACTATTTGTTTTTTAAATTAACCTTTAAGTTAGTTTAGTCTTTTATTATAACTTTTACTACGCTAACCGTAGTAAATAAGATTTTATCCTTATTAAAGCATTTATTAAAGTAGTAGCTAAGCTTACTATAAGTATAGTAGTTATTGCTAAGGATGTTATTTAGCCTTATAGTTAAAAAGCGCGCCTTTTTAAATATAAGTAATAAGGAGTCGCTATTAGTTACTAAGGCATTATTAAACCTTACTTAGTAACTACGTTTATTGTCTCTTACCCTAGGTCTTTCGTTAAGCGCTTTTTAACCGTTACCTTATTTAGGTTTAGGTTTACGTTATAAAGTAACGTTATTTTACTAATAAATCTCTACCTTAATAGCTAGTAACTTAGCGTCTTTGTTTTTAATACGTTATTAGCGTAGTTCTTAACGTATAAAAGGAAATAAACGATTATAAAAGTTAAAAGCGAGAGTACGGTTATTTTATTTATATTTACCTAACCTTTTATAAAAAACTACTTAGCGGTAGTAAAACTACTTTAGTAATTTATTAAGCTTTTAGTAAGCGCTATATATAGTCTCTTAAAGCTTAAATTCTATTTATTCTAAGTTAAGGTACTTACCTTAAACAAATTTTATAAAGTAAGGCTAAGTTAGGGTCTTAAGTCTTTCCTTAGTAAGCTTAAAAGAGTATTCTTACTAGCGTTTTACAACCTTTAGGTCTACTTTTTATAAGGCTTAAATAATTTTTTATAAGTTAGCTTCGTCTTCCTCGTTATTTATAGTTTTAACGTAGCGTAGCTAATCTTCGATTTTAGTAGCTATAGAGTTTATAGTTAAGATAGCTATAATATATTTAAGTATAAGCGCTAGTTAGTAGTAATAAAAAGTCGTAGGTTTATTATTAATAATAAAAAGCTAAGCGAGTAAAGCGAGCTATTTTAAAGTAAAGGCTATAAATAGTAGATTAATAGTATTATAGCTTAAGTTACTAAAGATAACTAAGGAAGCTAAGCTAAGGAGTAAAGGCTTTAAAGTATTAATTATAATAGCCGCCTTTAGTTAAAGCGTAGTTACTTTAAATATAGCTATTATAGTTAAAGTATAGCTAAGGCTTAACGTTACCTAATCTTTTTAAAAAGAGGTTTAAGTACTTACTATTATAATAGTTTATAATTCTTTAATAAGTAAAAGTAAAAAAATTATAAAAGGGTAACTAGCGTTATAAGTTATAAAGTAAGATAAGTATAAAAAGATAAGCAACGTAAGTATAAGGGTAAAGTAACGTAAAAACTTTTACTTACCCCCTTATTAGTTTTACTTTAAAAAGGAAAATATATATAATTATAACGGCCTTAGGGCAGCATAAGCTTCCTCGTACTTTTCTAAGATCTAAGGCCTTACTTCCCGCTAAGCCTCGGCGAGCAAAGTTACCGATTTATAGCGGGCCTTAGCGGACGAAAGTACTACCCTACGGCGAGCTTCGGCGTACGAAAGTACTAACGCTTAGCGAGCGTCGCTAAGCAGGGTAAAACCCCTCCGGCGATCCTCGCTAAAGACTATAGTCCCTTTACGCTACATCTCGCCGTAGCTAGTGCTATCCCCTTGTATTACTTAGCGATTAGGCCCCGCCCCTTGTAACCTTTTGCGGGTCTCCCTAAGCTTGTTATAACGAGGCTTTAAGTCTTTAACTGCCTACCCCCTTATAGTTAACTAAAGGATAGGATACTATACGTTTTACTATAGGGGCTTGTTGCGTACGCGACGTATAGGGGTATGCGCGTATATACTTAAATATTAATAATAGCCTATAAAAAGCGTCCTTTTTTCGGCGTTAAGGAGATAGTAGTATGTTTAGTATAGTAGTAAGTACTAACTATAGTTAGTAAGCTTTTTGTAAGACTACTAATAGTAGGGCGTAGTATAAGTAGTTAGTGCTTACTACTATACTAAACATACTACTATACTAGATAGCCTTAATTTATATATAAAGCTACTACTTTTTAGTTTTCTTTACCTTTATATAACTTTATAAGGGTTACGTTTAAAAATAAAGAAATAGCTTAAAAGGGGGTTATAATTTACAAAGCTTACGTAAAAAATTAATTTTGCTTAGGTAAGTTAAAAACTCTATTAGGAAATTCTTATATATACTTAAATAGTATCTTATAATATATAGCTAAACAAGTATATACTTTCTTAACAATAAAAGGCTATAGTTAAAGCGTATTACAACCTAGTATTAAGTAAGGGAATTAAGCATAGTATTAGTTAGCAAACTAATTAAAGCGTAATCTATAGTATTAATTAATTAATTAATTAATTCCTTATATACTACTAAGTGTGTGTAATACTACGAAATAGCTATCGCTAGTTGCTAGCGATTAAGGTTAATTAACAAGCAGAACCCTTATAAGGAAGAAACTACGGAGGAGGTAGGGGAGGGCAAGCTATCTAGTGTGTAGCAGCGTAGTTAGTACAAAGGAGAGGGCCGGTGTGCTAGGGCTACTAGTAAGGGTACGGTAGCTAGTTTATAAGGCGGCTATAAGGGGTTAGGTGCAATGTATAATACGATAGCGATTACGAGCAGAAGTAACAGTAGTATTTAGACTTTAACTTAGCGAGCAGTAGCTAAGTAGTACGCAGGGGCTACGGGAATATATATATAAGAAGGCTGTATTGCGGCTAGGGCATAAGTTGTGTAATTAGGGCAAGGTAGGCCTATAGCGTCGCCGCTATAGGCCTACGCTATACTTACGCCGTATTAGTAGCGTAGCGTTTTAGTAGTCGCCTTTAGTAACTACTTACTAAACTAGCGCTATAAGATAGGTAGTTAAGCTATATTCCTTATACTATCCCTTCCTTTTTAAGCGTAATATCTTTATTATAAGTAGGGCGTATAGCGCGTTTAGCTATACGCGCTTATTAAAAAACTTATACTATGTATTTAAAAAAAAGTTACGTTATTAACTAGGTTATAAGCGGTTAGCGAGTAGTTACGCCTTAGCTTAACTATATTTAGTTTACGTAAAAGCGTATATAACTCTTTATTATTAGTATAAGTAATACTATATATAGTACGTAGCTTACTTTTAAAGACGGCTTTATATATATATTATTAAGGAGTACTTAAGCTACTATTAATACTTAATAAAAAGAGGCTAATCCTTTTTATTTATATTTATTTATAAATATTATTTTACTTTTTAGTATAATAAAAAACTTTTATAAAGTAGTTAGCTAATCCTTTATTTATAACGTTTTACTAAGCGTTAAACGTTTTTTTAATAGTACTAAGCTTATATAGTAGTATTAGTATAAGCTAAGTAGTTACTTATTAGCTACTACTTACTTTATAGTTAAATTAGTATATCCTTTTTATTTTTAATTTCTTTAAAATATATATTAAAAGAGATTAAACTCCTTTTAACTATAGCTTAGCTAAGTATTAAAGAGTTTTTAAATACTAGCTTAAGGTTATTTAACTAAGTAAAACGAATTTAGCGCTATTATATTAGCTATATTAAGTAGTTTAGTCTTATAGTATTTAAAAACCTTGCCTTTGTTACCTTTAAAAATTCTTTTTATAGTAAGTTTACTATTTTAAAGCCTAAGTAACTAGTATATAATAAATAAGCTAGTACTAAACGATTATTTTAAGACTAACGAGCTAAACTATATTTAACGTCGCTAAAACTCGCGCTTTAGTACTAAAGGCGTACCTTAGTACGCTAAATAATAATAACTTAGTAGTTTAAACTATACCGCTTAATAGTAAAAGAGTAAGTTCCCCTTATAAGGTTAGTAAGTACTTTATAAAGGCTAACTAACGGGTAAGCGCTATACCTTTAGTATATTACTTACGCATACCTCGACCTTATTAATAAGTACCCTTACTAAGCGCTTATAAAGAATCTATATAAGTACTTAGCGTATAAAGTAGATAATTAGCGCTACTTACTAGTATATATTCCTTAGTATAGTAGGGTTATAATAGTTAATTACTTAGTTAACGAGTAGATTTTAGTAAATATAGTTAGCTTAGCTTAAGCTATTTAAACCTTTTACTAAAAGATAGCGAACCGTTTTAAAGAGTATAGTAAAAAGGGCCTTATTATTACTAATACTACTAAGGCTAAGTAGCTTACTTAGTAAGTGCTTACCTTATTAAAGGTAAGTATTAATTTATAAAAGGCGCTTAATAAAGATACTTACTAAGCGAAAATACTTATTAACTAAGTAGCTAGTAGCTATAAGCTAGCGACGCTAGTAGTATAAAACCGCTGCTTATTACTACTAGCGGCGCGTAGTACTAGCTTACTTAGCTTTAGTAACAAAGTAGCCGCTAATAAGCTTTAGTTACTTCTTTTATTTACTTACTTAACGGCTATAAAGGCGTTAGTAGGTTAAACCTACTTAAACCTTAGCCTTTAAATAATAGTATATACTTTTAGTATTTAGCTACTACGTAGTTATTAATTACTTAGGTAAGGTATATGTCGGTTTCTAGATTTACTTAGCTAAGTTTTATGCCTATAAGAGTATAACCAGTACCGTTAGATAGCGCAGGCTTAGCGCTCTACAGCGATATACGGTTTATACCGATACGCTTAGTAGGCGACCTGTTACAGCCGATACCATTTAGGTAGGGCCTTATAGGCCTTACAGCGCTTCGGACCGCTAAGCCATAGCGCATAGCAGGACCTACAGCGCATTAGTTTACTACTTAGACTACAGCGCCCTTTAGCGCTTAGTTAATAGCTAAACCTACAGGACCTACGGCTAAGCCTACGGGCAAAGTCCGCTAGTCCTATTTCGGTATAGCGTACTTCTAAATGCGGTGCGTTACTAATACTATAGTTACGTTACCTACCCCTCCTCCTACAGTGTAATAAGTAGGGGATTTTCCTACCTTTTAATTATAGATAGAGTAGCTATCTAAATACATAGTTTTTACGCCTAAATCTTTATAGTTTAAATGCTCTATCGATCTACGCACGAAATCTATTAATTCCGCACATATTTTATTATCGCTAAACCGCTTACCGAATACGTACTAGCGTACTAGCAATTCTACGATTCTTACATAGTAGCAACTCCTATTTCGTACTACTACCGCTAAAATCGCTGTTACTGTTACCTATAACCCTGCGACCTACCCTGTACTACTCTGCGCCTCCTGCTATTAGCTATAGACGTTACACGGTGTCTTAGTCTCTAAAAGATAGTAATTGTTACTACTTTTCGGACGATTTTAACGATTTTAACGATATTTCAACGGTTTTTAATTAGATTTTTACTAAAATACCTTTATCGAAAAGCGCCGATTTTAGGCTTCCCTACTTTTCTAAAAAATCTTTACTTTTCTAAAAAGTTAGCTATATAAAGCTACCTTTTTAAAAAATCTCTACCTTTTTTTAAAAAGCAGCTACTTCTTTAGGTTAACCACCTTTTCGTTGCCTCTTTAACGGATATAAGTTACTATACCTTTAAAAACACCTTGTTTTTACCCATTTTTTCACTAAATTCACCTATATTTACTACAATAATAGGCGGAGCTAAGTTTAGTTATAAACTACTTTCTAGTACCGAGGACTACGTCCTTTAGGCCTAGCGTTGCTAGGCCTACCTAGATATTAACGACGTAGGAGAGGCTATAGTTTATAACTACCTCTAGGCTTATAAGCTTAAGCAACCGCTTATTTAACCGCTGGTTTTAGTAGTAATCCTAGAGATTATAAGCTTTGCTACTACTACTAGCAACCTACCTTTTATAGCTACTGCTTCTAGTAGCTAAGCCGTACCTCCCTCCTCCTCTTAAGCTACTCTAATAAAGTTAGGCGATAAGTATACAAAGGAGGAGAAGGACCTCCTTAAAAGGAGGAAGGTTAATAGAAAGGCTCTTAGCTATATTAAAAGTACCGTTTTTAACGGGCCTTTAGTATAGTTAACCTTTATAAAGAGTGCCTTCGTTGCTTAGAAGACCCTAAAAAACCTTTATAATAAGGAGGGCTTTACCTTTAATTTTATAGTTTAAAAGGCTATGTTAGACCTAAACGTTAAAAATTTAGCGTCTACTTAAGACTACGTTAATAAAATAAAAAATCTATTAAACGAGCTTAAAAGCAGAGATTAAAAGCTTCCTACTTCCTTTCTTTTAGGGATAATCCTCTATAAGCTAGGATCTAAGTTTAATAACTTTATCTCTACTACCTCTTAAAACCTTTAGAAGGAGGAAGGTTATTTAACCGTAGATACGCTTTTTTAAGCTATCCTAAAGGAAGATCGCCGCCTTTCTATTAAAAAGAAAGAAGACAGCGGTAACAAAGCCTTTACTACTAAAGAAGGGGTTTTACTTAACTAAAGAGGTAAGATAGAAAAGTTTAAAAAATTAAAGGCTTAAAAGAAATCTATTAGAGTTTTTTATAAGCGCTACTAAAGCGTTATACATAACGCTAAAAAGTGCTAGGTACTATACCCTTACCTTAGGCCTAAGAGGTTTAGAGACGATTTAAAGGACGAGGATAACTCCCCTCCGCCGTTTAAGAAGCCTACTAAAGGTAAGGCTAAAGGAAAAGAATTAAAGGGAGAAAAAGTCCTAATCCTACCTAAGGGCGGGCCTAAGGCTACTAGCCCTTTACCTTCCTTATTATCCGCTTTATCTAAAACTTTATTAGTTACGTTTACTTTAAACTTAAACCTTTTAGATCTAAATTAAGTAAGTAGTTTTAAACCTACTAAGTTTAATAAAGTGCTAGAAACACCTTTATTTGCGTCTAAAGGATAAAAACTAATAACTAGTAACTTAGCTTTAAATTTTAATACACTTAGCCTATTTAGTGCTTTACCTATTCTTATAACTAAGGCTAGTAAGTTGTTATATACGCTAGAAGTTAGTAATAAGCGGGCTAATTACTATACTAAGTTTATTTTAAACTATGCTTTAACTAAATATGTAATTACTAATAAAAAATATTTTATTTCCTTCTAAAAGAAGCCCTACTAGGCTAACTAGGGGAAAGCCGCCTCCCTATAAATCTTAGGAGTAGAAGACGTATTATTACGCTTTTGTAATACTAACGAAGTTAAACGGTTTACTAACTGCTTATACGCGCCTAAAATAGGGTATAACCTTATTAGCACGCAGCGGTTAAAAGGCTCTAACGTCCTTTTAAGCCTTACAAAGGGAGTTATTTTTAGTGCTAAAAACCCTAAAAATATACTTATAACGGCTTATATTAAAAACCGTTTATTTTAAACTATAGTCGAGGTTATTAAGCCGAAAACTACGCTAACGGTGCTAGCTTTAAAAGTTAGTAAAGTTAGTAAAGAGACTAGTATAACGCTACATACGTTGTATAAGCGTTTAGGCTATATTTATTTAAATGCCTTAAAATAAGTCCTTAAAGCTACAACTACTACAAAGACTCCTTTAGTTAGCCTTATAAAGGAAGTAGAAAAGTCTATACTTTAGTGTAAAGTCTGCCTTAAAGGCAAGGCCTTAAACAAGGTCTATAAAACTTCTTATAGTAAAAGGGATAATTATACCTTTTTAGAAAGGGTTTATAGTAACGTGTAGGGGCCTATACAGCCTCCTACCTTTTAAAGCTACCGTTACTTTATTACCTTTATAGATTACTCTACTAAATTCCTAGTAGTTTTCTTACTAAAGCATAAAAGTAATGCCTTTAAAGCTTTTAAGTAGTATAAAGCTATTATAGAAAACAACGCTAAAAAAAGGTTTATTAAAGCCTTATAAACAAATAATAGCAAGGAGTACGTTAACTTTAAGTTTACTATCTTCCTAAAGGATACCGGTATTAAACACTAGAATCCCCTTGCCTACACAAAGGAACCTAACGGTCTACTTAAAAGGATTAACCTTACGCTACTTAATAAAGTGCGTTGCCTACTACTTAGTAGCCGCTTACCTAAAGCGTTATAGGGGGAGTTGTTAAAAACTACAGCCTATTTATATAATAAGACTCCTTATAGTTCTATAGGCTTTAAAACGCCTTACGAATTATACAACAAAAGACTACTAAACCTTTCTTATTTAAAGAAAATAGGATCTACCGCCTATTACTTAGATAAGACGCCTAACCTTAACAAGTTAGAGCTTAAAGGGATTAAAGGGGTACTAGTAGGATATGTAGAAGATACACGTTACTACCGTATCTACAACCCTATTACTAAATAAGTAATTACCTTTAGAGACGTAGTTATTATCGAAGACCTAGAGCCTACAGCCCCTAAGGAGCTAAGCCTAGACCTAGAGTTAGAGGCTACCCTTAGGAAGCTACGCTCTACAAAGGCAGGCCCTAGCGTGCTTAAAAGTGCGCTTAAACAGGTTAACGAGGAGGTAGGGCCTACACCCTTTAAACCTAATAAAAGGGTAGTAATAAAGCTCCTTAGCGCCCCTTTTGCTACTAGCGTTAAAAACGCTACGCTAAAAGAAGCTAGTACTGTTTTACAAACCTTTATTTAGCGCGCTAGTCCTAATTTAGATTTAGACGATTTAAACGTAAAATAAGAGCCTTCCTTAAGATCTACGATCTTAGTTTGTAAGAATCGTAGAATTACTAGTACGCTAGTACGTATTCGGTAGGCGGTCTAGCGATAATAAAATATGTGCGGAATTAATAGATTTCGTGCGTAGATCGATAGAGCATTTAAACTGTAAAGATTTAGGCGTAAAAACCATGTATTAAGATGGTTTCTCTATCTGCAATTAAAAGGTGGGAAAATCCCCTACTTATTACACTGCAGGAGGAGGGGTAGGTAACGTAACTATAGTGTTAGTGACGCACCGCATTTAGAAGTACGCTATACCGAAATAGGACTAGCGGACCTTGCCTATAGGCTTAGCCGTAGGTCCTGTAGGTTTAGCCATTAACTAAGCGCTAGAGGGCGCTGTAGTCTAGGCAGTAAACTAATGCACTATAGGTCCTGCTATACGCTGTAGCTTAGCGGTCCGAAGCGCTGTAAGGCCTATAAGGCCCTACCTAAATAGTATTAGCTATAACAGGTCGCCTACTAAGCGTATCGGTATAAACCGTATATCGCTGTAGAGCGCCAAGCCTACGCTATCTAACGGTACTAGTTATACTCTTATAAGCATAAAACTTAGCTAAGTAAATCTAAAAACCGACATACCCCCTTAAACTAAACATAGTAAGGTTTAGTAGCGTAGTTTTAGGACAAGGGAAAAAAGAAAACCCTTTAGTAGGATATATAAGGAAAAAAGTAAAAACCTCGAAGTTTTAGACGGTTTATAAGGGTAAAAGTATAAAAACCCTTATTTATTAAGGAAAAATATAAAAACCTTAATCTCTTAAAGACGTATATGCCCCTAAGCGCGCTAAGGTAGCTAGCCTTAAGTGCTAATTGTGTAGACATACGTTTCTTAGGCCTTTTAGGTTATAAAGTGCCTAAAGGATAAGGAAAACTTTGTTTAAGTTAAAAACCTTAACCTCTTCCTTTAATAGTCTAGCGTACGACTAAGTAGTAGGTTACTAAGTTTTAAAAAGTTATTAACCTCCCTAAAAGGCTATTATGCCTAGTAACGATTATAGTGCTCTTAAATGTTAAGTCTAAGCTTCTGTATAAGAAACCTTAGCTTATCTACTACTACCGGCTTAGTTAAAGGGTCGGCTAGTTGTTCTAAGTCACCGACGTATTCTATGCCTAGCCTTTTTTCACGGATTTCGTCCCGAATCTAGTAATAGATAATATCTATGTGCTTAAACCGGTTATAGAAGTGTAAAGTTTCTAATAGGTCTATTACACCTTTGTTATCCTTTAAAAGCATAAGAGGCCCTTTAGTAGTAATTACTAACTCTAAGAGTTCTTTAAAACTAGTTACTATAGCTTATAGAAACTTTACCTCTTTTCTAGCTTCCCTTAAAGCTACGTATTTAGCTTTAGTACTACTAAGAGTTATAATCTCTTATTTCTTAAAGGCCTAGCTAATTAGGTTACCGTTTAAGAGGCTAACGTAACCGCTAACTAACTTCCGACTATTAATATCGTTTACAAAATCAGCGTTTAAATAGACTATTAACCCGTTTAAAACACTAGCCTTTTAGTAGTCTTGCCTATAAGTAAGGTACTTATTTAAGTAGCCCTAAACCTAATCTAGCGCTAAAAAGTAGGTTAAATCGGGATTTACTATATATTAAAAGCACTTTATAACCGTATAAGTTATATCTATTCTAACCTTTAAGGCTAGGTATAACAGAGCGCTAATCTGCTATTAATAGAAGGTAACTTTAGCCTATAAGGCTTGTTTTAAGGTATTTTTACAAAGCTTAATACTAGGTTGCATAGGGGTATCTCTATGCCTTACAAAGCCCTTCCTAAAGCAGTATATAATACTAGCGGTATACTTATTTAAGTTAACCGTAAGATAGTACCTATTTAGCTTATTAAATTCTATCCCTAAAAAGGTATATAATAGGCCTAAAGGTAAAATTTTTAGCTTAGTAGCTAGCCGATCTACTATTTATACAATAGTTTTGTTGTTTAGGCCGGTTATAAGGATATTGTCTATGTAACAAAGTAATATAACCTTCGACTTTAGGTCTAAAAATAGTGCCTCGTCGTAAAGGAACACTATAAAGTCCTCTTTAAGTAGTAGATCCTTTAGGTGCTTATACTACAAATGCAGTAACTGTTTAAGGCTATAGAGTACCTTGTTAAGCTTCTAAACTAGGGCCTTATCCGTAGATTCGTACCCTTTAGGCTGTACTACGTATATCTCTTTGTCTATATTACTATAAACAAAGGCGTTTTTAACGTCGTATTAGTAGATATCCTAGCCGTACTCTACTATAATAGCTATTACTATACGGTAAGTTTTAGGCTTGTAAGTAGTAGCAAAAGTCTCTAAGTAATTAATCCCTAAGACTTAGTAGAAGCCTTAAACTACCTAACGGCTTTTATAGCGTATAGGCTTGTTATTAGCATTTGTTTTAATAGTATAAACCTATTTACCCCTTAAGGCTTTACGCCCGTTAGGTAAGGGTATTAGATCGTAGGTATTTTGTTCCTTTAAGGCCTTAAGCTCCTCTTATATACTTAAATCCTACTTTGTAAAGTTTAGGCTACTTATAGCTTGTTTATAAGTATTAGGAAGGTTACTAATATTTGTAACTAAGATCGTAGATCTTAAGAAGGGCTCTTGTTTTGCGTCTAAATCCTCTAAATCTAAATCGGGACTAGCGCGCTAAATAAAGGTTTGTAGAATAGTACTAGCTTCTTTAGGCGTAGCGTTTTCGGCGCTAGCACTAAAAGGGGCGCTAGGGATCTCTATTACTACCCTTTTATTAGGTTTAAAGGGTGTAGGCCCTGCCTCCTCGTTAACCCGTTTAAGCGCACTTTTAAGCACGCTAGGGCCTACCTCTATAGGGCGTAGCTTCCTAAGGGTAGCCTCTAACTCTAGGTCTAGGCTTAGGTCCTTAAGGGCTGTAGGCTCTAAGTCTTTAATAACTACTACGTCTCTAAAGGTAATTACTTACTTAGTAATAGGGTTATAAATACGGTAGTAACGTATGTCTTCTATATATCCTACTAGTACCCCCTTAATCCCTTTAGGCTCTAACTTGTTAAGGTTAAGCGTCTTATCTAAGTAATAGGCGGTAGAGCCTATTTTCTTTAAATAAGAAAGGTTTAGTAGTCTTTTGTTATATAATTCGTAAGGCGTTTTAAAGCCTATAGAACTATAAGGAGTCCTATTATATAAATAAGCTGCAGTTTTCAACAACTCCCCCTACAACGCCTTAGGTAGGCGGCTACTAAGTAGTAGGCAACGCACCTTGTTAAGCAGCGTAAGGTTAATCCTTTTAGGTAGGCCGTTAGGCTCCTTTGTGTAGGCAGGGGGATTTTAGTGTTTAATACCCGTATCCTTTAGGAAGATAGTAAACTTAGAGTTAACGTACTCCTTGCTATTATCCGTTTGTAAGGCTCTAATAGACCTTTTTTTAGCGTTGTTTTCTATAATAGCTTTATACTGCTTAAAAGCTTTAAAGGCATCGCTTTTATGCTTTAGCAAGAAGACTACTAGGAATCTAGTAAAGTAATTTATAAAGGTAATAAAGTAACGGTAGCCTTAAAAGGTAAAAGGCTGTATAAGCCCCTACACGTTACTATAAACCCTTTCTAAAAAGGTATAATTATCCCTTTTACTATAAGAGGTTTTATAAACCTTGTTTAAAGCCTTACCTTTAAGGCAGACTTTATACTAAAGTATAGACTTTTCTACTTCCTTTGTAAAGCTAACTAAGGGAGCCCCTATAGTAGTTATAGCCTTTAAGACTTGCTTAAGGGCATTAAGGTTAATGTAGCCTAAGCGCTCGTACAACGTATGTAGCGTTATACTAGTCTCTTTACTAACTTTACTAACTTTTAAAGCTAGCACCGTTAGCGCAGTCTTCGGCTTAATAACCTTAACTACAGTCTAAAATAAACGGTCTTTAATATAAGCCGTTGTAAGTATATTTTTAGGGTTTTTAGCACTAAAAATAACTCCCTTCGTAGGGCTTAAAAGGACGTTAGAGCCTTTTAACCGCTGCGTACTAATAAGGTTATACCCTATTTTAGGCGCGTATAAGCAGTCGGTAAACCGTCTAACTTCGTTAGTATTACAAAAGCGTAACAATACGTCTCCTACTCCTAAGATCTGTAGGGAGGCGGCTTTCCCCTAGTTAGCCTAGTAAGGCTTCTTTTAGAAGGAAATAAAATATTTTTTATTAGTAATTACATGTTTAGTTAAAGCATAGTCTAAAACAAACTTAGTATAGTAATTAGCCCGCCTATTACTAACTTCTAGCGTATATAACAACTTACTAGCCTTAGTTATAAGAATAAGTAAAGCACTAAATAAGCTAAGTGTACTAGAATTTAAAGCTAAGTTACTAGTTATTAGTTTTTATCCTTTAAACGCAAACAAAGGTGTTTCTAGCACTTTGTTAAACCTAGTAGGTTTAGAACTACTTACTTAATCTAAATTTAAAAGGTTTAAGTCTAAAGCAGACGTAACTAATAAAGTTTTAGATAAAGCGGATAATAAGGAAGGTAAAGGGCTAGTAGCTTTAAGCCCGCCCTTAGGTAGGATTAAGACTTTTTCTCCCTTTAATTCCTTTCCTTTAGCCTTACCTTTAGTAGGCTTTTTAGACGGCGGAGGGGAGTTATCCTCGTCCTCTAAATCGTCTCTAAACCTCTTAAGCCTAAGGTAAGGGTGTAGTACCTAGCACTTTTTAGCGTTATGTGTAACGCTTTAGCAGCGCTTATAAAAGACTCTAGTAGATTTCTTCTAAGCCTTTAATTTTTTAGACTTTTCTATCTTACCTCCTTAGTTAAGTAAGACCCCTTCTTTAGTAGTAAAGGCTTTGTTACCGCTGTCTTCTTTCTTTCTAATAGAAAGGCAGCGATCTTCCTTTAAGATAGCTTAAAAAAGCGTATCTACGGTTAAATAACCTTCCTCCTTCTAAAGGTTTTAAGAGGTAGTAAAGATAAAGTTATTAAACTTAGATCCTAGCTTATAAAGGATTATCCCTAAAAGAAAGGAAGTAGGAAGCTTTTAATCTCTGCTTTTAAGCTCGTTTAATAGATTTTTTATCTTATTAACGTAGTCTTAAGTAGACGCTAAATTTTTAACGTTTAGGTTAAGCATAGCCTTTTAAACTATAAAATTAAAGGTAAAGCCCTCCTTATTATAAAGGTTTTTTAGGGTCTTCTAAGCAACGAAGGCACTCTTTATAAAGGTTAACTATACTAAAGGCCTATTAAAGACAGCACTTTTAATATAGCTAAGAGCCTTTCTATTAACCTTCCTCCTTTTAAGGAGGTCCTTCTCCTCCTCCGTATACTTATCGTCTAACTCTATTAGAGTAGCTTAAGAGGAGGAGAGAGGGGCTTAACTACTAAAAGCAGTAGCCGTAGGTAGGTTGCTAGTAGTAGTAGTAAAGCCTATAATCTCTAGGATTACTACTAAAACTAGCGGTTAGATAAGCGGTTGCTTAGGCTTATAAGCCTAAAGGTAGTTATAGACTATAGCCTCTCCTACGTCGTTAATATTTAGGTAAGCCTAGTAACGCTAGGCCTAAAGGACGTAGTCTTCGGTACTAGAAAGTAGTTTGTAACTAAACTTAGCTCCGCCCATTATTGTAGTAAATATAGGTAAATCTAGTAAAAAAATAGGTAAAAACAAGGTGTTTTTAAAGGTGTAGTAACTTATATCCGTTAAAGGGGTAACGAAAAGGTAGTTAACCTAAAGAAGTAGCTGCTTTTTAAAAAAAGTAGAGATTTTTTAAAAAGGTAGCTGTATATAGCTAAATTTTCTAAAAAGTAGAGATTTTTTAGAAAAGTAGAGAAGCCTAAATTCAGCGCTTTTCGATAAAGGTATTTTAGTAAAAATCCGATTAAAAACCGTCGAAATATCGTCGAAATCGTTAAAATCGTCTAAAAAGTAGTAACAATTACTATCTTTTAGAGACTAAGACACCGTGTAACGTCGTTAAGCTAATAGGAGTAGGCGTAGCGTAGTACAGGGTAGGTCGCAGGGTCGTAGGTAACGGTAACAGCGATTTTAGCGGTAGTAGCACGAAATTAAAGTTGCTACTATGTAAGAATCGTAGAATTGCTAGTACGCTAGTACGTATTCGGTAGGCGGTTTAGCAATAATGAAATATGTACGGAATTAATAGATTTCGTGCGTAGATCGATAGAGCATTTAAACTATGAAGATTTAGGCGTAAAAACCATGTATTAAGATAGTTTCTTTATCTGCAATTAAAAGGTAGGAAAATCCCTTACTTATTACACTATAGGAGGAGGGGTAGGTAACGTAACTATAGTGTTAGTAACGCACCGCATTTAGAAGTACGCTATACCGAAATAAGACTAGCAGACCTTGCCCGTAGGCTTAGCCGTAGGTCTTGTAGGTTTAGCTATTAACTAAGCGCTAAAGGGCGTTGTAGTCTAGGTAGTAAACTAATGCACTGTAGGTCTTGCTATGCGCTGTAGCTTAGCGGTCCGAAGCGCTGTAAGGCCTATAAGGCCCTACCTAAATGGTATTAGCTATAACAGGTCGCCTACTAAGCGTATCGGTATAAACCGTATATCGCTGTAGAGCGCTAAGCCTGCGCTATCCAACGGTACTGGTTATACTCTTATAGGTATAAAACTTAGCTAAGTAAATCTAGAAACCGACATAGTTATAAATATTAGTAACCTTCTTAATACTTATAAACAGGCTATAAGTAGCCTAAACTTTACAAAGTAGGATCTAAGTATGTAAAAGGAGCTTAAGGCCTTAAAGGAACAAAATACCTACGATCTAATACCCTTACCTAATAGGCGTAAAGCCTTAGGGGGTAGATAGGTTTATACTATTAAAACAAATGCTAATAATAAGCCTATACGCTATAAAAGCCGTTAGGTAGTTTAAAGCTTCTACTAAGTCTTAGGGATTAATTACTTAGAGACTTTTACTACTACTTATAAGCCTAAAACTTACTATATAGTAATAGCTATTATAGTAAAGTACGGCTAGGATATCTACTAATACGACGTTAAAAACGCCTTTATTTATAGTAATATAGATAAAGAGATATACGTAGTATAGCCTAAAAGGTACGAATCTACGGATAAAGCCCTAGTTTAAAAGCTTAATAAGGCGCTCTATAGCCTTAAACAGTTACTGCATTTATAGTATAAGCACTTAAAGGATCTACTACTTAAAGAGGACTTTATAGTGTTCCCTTACGACGAGGTACTATTTTTAGACCCGAAGTTAAAGGTTATATTACTTTGTTACATAGACGATATCCTTATAACCGGCTTAAACAACAAAACTATTACACAAATAGTAGATCGGCTAGCTACTAAGCTAAAAATTTTACCTTTAAGCTTATTACATACCTTTTTAAGGATAGAATTTAATAGGCTAAATAAGCACTACTTAACGGTTAACTTAAATAAGTATACTGCTAGTATTATATACCGCTTTAGGAAGGGCTTTGTAAGGCACAAAGATACCCTTATGTAACTAGGTATTAAGCTACGCAAAAATACCTTAAAACAAGCCTTATAGGCTAAAGTTACCTTCTATTAACAGTAGATTAGCGCTCTGTTATACCTAGCCTTAAAGGTTAGAATAGATATAACTTATACAGTTATAAAGTACTCTTAATATATAGTAAATCCCGATTTAACCTACTTTCTAGCGCTAGATTAGGTTTAGGGCTACTTAAATAAGTACCCTACTTATAGGCAAGACTACCGAAAGGCTAGTGTTTTAAACGGGTTAATAGTTTATTTAGACGCTGATTTTATAAACAATATTAATAGTCGGAAGTTAGTTAGCGGTTACGTTAGCCTCTTAAACGGTAACCTAATTAGCTAGGCCTCTAAGAAACAAAAGATTATAACTCTTAGTAGTACTAAAGCTAAATACGTAGCTTTAAGGGAAGCTAAAAAAGAGGCAAAGTTTTTATAAGCTATAGTAACTAGTTTTAGAGAACTCCTAAAGTTAGTAATTACTACTAAAGGGCCTCTTATGCTTTTAAAGGATAACAAAGGTGTAATAAACCTATTAGAAACTTTATACTTCTATAACCGGTCTAAGCATATAAATATTATCTATTACTAGATTTAGGACGAAATCCGTAAAAAAAGGCTAAGCATAGAATACGTTAGTAACCTAGAATAACTAGCCGACCCTTTAACTAAGCTAGTAGTAGTAAATAAGCTAAGGTTTCTTATATAAAAGCTTAAACTTAACATTTAAGAGTACTATAATCGTTACTAGGCATAATAGCCTTTTAAGGAGGTTAACAACTTTTTAAAACTTAGTAACTTACTACTTAGTCGTACGCTAAACTATTAAAGGAAGAGGTTAAGGTTTTTAACTTATAAAGTTTTCCTTATCCTTTAAGCACTTTATAACCTAAAAGGCCTAAGAAACGTGTATTTATATATAAGGGATACGGCTTAACTACCTATCTTATAGCGCTAGTTTAGTAAGTAGTCGCTAAAGGCTACTACTAAAACGCTACGCTACTAATACAGCGTAAGTATAGCGCAGGCCTATAGCGGCGACGCTATAAGCCTACCTTACCCTAATTATATAACTCGTGCCCTAGCCGTAATACGGCTCTCTTATATATATATATTCCCGTAGCTACCGCGTACTACTCGGCTACTACTCGCTAAGTTAAAGTCTAAATACTACCGCTACTTTTACTCGTAACCGCTATCGTATTACACATTGTACCTACCCCCTTACATTCTTTAACTTCTACTCTACAAGGAGCGATGTTTAATTACGAGGCGACTAGCTACCGAGCGAGAAACCCGCTATTTAACGACTACGCGCCGCGGCCCTTAACGCCCTTACGTAGCTATATAAGTAGTAGTTATACTTTGTATATAGGCGACGTTAGTACCCTTAGCATAACCCTTAATTTGTTAGTAAGCCGTCGCTAAGTCCCTTTAAATAATACCTTAGTACCTTAATTGCTTTTATAATTAGACGAATATATATATATTATAAAGATACTTAGCTAATTAACTAATATAGTAGTAGCGTAAAGCGTAGGCTTAGTAAGTAATCGCTACTAAGACGATAAGCTACTTTAGTATAGCGTTAGTTAACTTAACGCTAACGCTATAACTACTAAAACTAAGGAGTAGCTAGCGGCTATAACCGACGTCTACGACTTTAAAGGCTGCTATAACGCTTTAAACGATATAAAGATTATTTAAGCAAGCTTTTACCTAACTAATAACTTAGTTATAAACTAGTAAAAGTATTATAACCGCCTTTATATAGTTACTTTATTAATTACTTAACTTATATAAACTTATTTTATAGCGTTTATTTACTAAAAGTACGTTAACCTTAAACTTTAAATATATTATATTTATAAAAAAAGCTAAAGCTTATAGTAAAGCGCTAACTCGCTAATTATATACTAGCGTAAATAAAACTACCTTTAGTAGAAAATTAGTAATAATATAAGTTAAGTAGGTAAAACAGCGTAGCGCTACTAGTAAAGGCTTAATAAATACTTATAAAAGTAGTACTAAAATAAAACTATTAGTAAAGCCTTTAAAACCGTCCTTAAGATTACTAACGCGTATAAAGAATACTAAACCTAAGGGGCTAAATAGTAAAAAAAGCCTAAGGAACCGTAAAAGCGCCTTATAAACAATAGCTAAACAAAGGACCGTAACTAAAAGCAATCTTACTAAAACAATTAATATATAAACTAATCTAAGTTTAGCTAGTATAAGCGCTACCTAGCTACCTAACTACTTACTAAGCGTACGCTTACCGCTCCCGCCCTTAACCTTATAAAAACAGCCCTTAACAACATTAATATAACGTAGAAATACTAAAACTACGGTAAGTTAGGACACCGCGCCTAAGATTACTTATAGCTTAAGAACTACGCTTATTTCGAAGAGCTAGTCGCCGAAGCCTTAGATTACCTTTAAGTACCTTTTAAGCGAGACGAGGACACGGTGTTAAAAAACTAGCGCGGTTAACGGCGGAGTTTCGCCCGTTGTTAACCTTACTTACGTAGATATAAGGGGAATTTATCCCTTGCTACTACGCGTTAGTTAAGATTTACTTACTTAGCGGTTAAAAGGTAAACGTTATAGCGTATATAAATTTATACTTAAATGTTAATATAGTTAACCTAAAGGTTGTTTAATAACTTAGTTTAAAGCTACTAAAGCGTTACTTAAATCTAAATTTAGTTACTATTAATAAACGCCCCTTTTAAGCGCTAGGTTTATATAAGCTTACTATAGTAATAACTAAGGATTAAGCCTTATACTTATTTACTTAAATCTTTATAGCTATTTACTATATAAGAAGCAACTATAGGTTAATTATCCTTAGCTATAAAAGCTTAGGTTACTTAAGAGTTGTTTTAAACCTTACTTAGCGCAACTAGTCGTTTATTACCTACTTAGTAAAGACTCCTACTATAATAGCTAAGCGCCTTTTACGTAGCGAACGCTCGTTTACCGTCGCTTTTACTAACTTAAAACTAAGCTTATATAAGCTATAAATCTTAATAATAAATAATAATCCTAAAGATTTAGCCGCTAATAAGGACTTACTTTTAGCTCTTTAAGCGTTTATAAACGTATTTAACGTAAAGTAAGCGTAAGCCCTTCCCCTTTTACCTAATATAAAATACGTAATTAAGTTAAAGCTAAGGGCAAAGGTCTTATATAAGCCCTTATACCCCTTATTACTCGTTTAAGAAGAAGAGCTTTACTAGTTTATTTATAACTCTTTAGCGAACGGCTAAATAGCTTATAGTAAGAGTACTATAAGGGCGCTAGTTATCTTTATCTTTAAAAAGGATAAGACTTTTTATTTATACGTCGATTACTAAGCGCTAAACAAAGTAACTATAAAGGACTACTACCCCCTTCCTTTAATAAGTAAGGTACTAAACCGCTTAAACGGCGTTACGGTCTTTTTAAAAGTAAACATTAAGGAGGCCTACTACTAAATTTAGGTTAAGCCCGCTAACTAGTAAAAGACTGCTTTTTAAACTAAGTATAGCTTATATAAGTTTTAAGTTATGCTTTTTAGGTTAACTAACGCGCTTACTACGTTTTAAGCGTATATTTACTAAGCCTTAAGCAAACTTATAAGCACTATTTATAAGGTATACCTTAATAATATCCTTATTTACTCTTAAATACAAAAGGAGTATAAAAAGCATCTTTGCTTAGTATTTAAATAGCTACGCATAGTAAAGCTTTACGCTAAAGCCTTAAAGTGTAAGTTCTTTTAAAAGAAGGTTAAATTCCTTAGCTTTATAATTAGTTTATAAGGGCTAGCTATAAACCTTACTAAGGTATAGGCGATAGCCGACTAGCCGGCGCTAAAGAACGTAAAGGACGTTTAATCCTTTTTAGGATTTATAAACTTTTACCGCCGTTTTATTTCGTACTACTCTTATATTATACGCCCTTTAACGGAGCTAACTAAGTTAGGCTTACGGCTAATTAGTAAGCGATTACTAGGCTATAACGCTGCGTTTAACTTTACTAAGAATCCCGCCGTTATTATAGCCTTCTAAACGTTAAAGGACGCGTTTACGTCGGCTACTATCCTTCGTTACTACGACCCCCGCCGGCTAACGTAAATAGAAACTAACGCTTTAGGCTATACTATCTTAGGGATTATCTCTTAATTAGCTAATAGCTAATAAAGGCTTATTACTTACTACTTATAAAAGCTATTAGATTATAAAATACGTTAAGGAGTCGGCTAGTAAGAGTTATTAGCTATTATTAAAAGCTTAAAACACTAGTAGTACTACCTTAAAGGCTTACTTAATAAGTTCGTAGTACTTACTAACTACTAAGCCCTTAAGGGGGTTATCTAAGCCTCGGCTAAAGACTTATAAAACCGCATTACGTAATAGGTTTTTTAACTATTTACTTACGACTTTAAGATTAAATACTAGTTAGGGGCTACTAATCTTACGGATAAGCTATTCTAACGAGCGGACTATATAAAGGGCGACATCGTTTATAATAACGTACTACCCTTACTACTATATAAGCTATAAATATTTAAGTAGTTACTAAACGGCTAGCTAGTACCCTCTTTGTTACTCTTAGTTTAAAAAGTCTACTTTACTATAAGCGACGATAAGCCCTTATAGCCTTAGCTAAACCCTTAGCTATATAACGTTATTAAAGATACCTAGCTAAGGGACTATATCCTTAATAACCTTTTTATAAAGGCTTAAAAGAGTTGCGGGTAGTAAGCGTATTATACTTAAGAAGACGAGGCCTTATTTTATAAAGATCGCCTCGTCGTCCTCGTAGTTAACGCTTTATAAACCCGCTTAATTAGTTTATACTACGACGCCTTTATAGCTAGCTATATAAGCATTTATAAGACTATAAAACTTTTAACTAAGAAGTACTATTAGCTAAATCTCGTAAACGACGTTAAGCTATTCCTAACTAACTACTTCTTATATATAAGTAATAAAGTCCCTTAGTATAAGCCTTATAGTTACTTATAGTCTTTACCTTTATTATTATATCCTTTTTAGTATATTAGTATAAACTTTATAATAAGACTAAAAGATAGTATTAGGCTAAATAACCTTACGTATAACGCTATCCTCGTAGTAGTTAACCGCTATACAAAGTATAGCATATTTATCCTTACTAAGAAGACGATTACTACTACGGAGGCGGCGTAACTACTTTATAACTAGGTAAAAACTAAATTTAAACTCCTTAGCGTAATTATAAGCGATCGTAACTCCCTTTTTACTAGTACCTTTTAGTAGGAGCTAATGTAGCTCCGCGGCGTATAACTTATAATGTTAACCGCTTACTACCTTTAAACGAATAGCAAGACTAAGGTCCTTAACTAAACGTTAAAAAGGTATTTATAAACGTTTTATAAGTAAAAGCAAAACTAATAAACTTAAGTTTTAAATACTACGGAGTTTGCTTATAATAACGCTCGTTATAATATTATAAGTATATTTTTGTTTTATACGTTATATACGTACTACCTTTACGTAGTAGACGACTTCTCGTTTAATAATATAAAGGTAAAGGGCGTACGTAAGCGAGCTAGTCGTTTACTAAGCGTAAGAAAGCGCTTAAAGACTTTATAAAAACAAGCTATTTAAAGCTAGTAGGAAGGGTATAATAAGCGTTACCTCCTTAAGGACTTTATAAAAAGCGAGTTTATTAGGCTATTAATAAAGTACCTTAACTTAGCTAGCGTTTAAAAGCTAAACCTTACGTTTATTTAAGTTTATATCCTTAAGAAACTTAGCTTAGTTACTTATTACGTCGCCTTACCGTCGTAGTACGCTTAAAAGTATAACATCTTTTATATATTAAAACTAAAACCTTAAACCTTAACGATTTAAAAGGGTAAAAAGCTACCCTACCCTAAGTTAGTTAATAACTAAGAAGAATATAAGGTTAAAGACATAGTAGCGTACTTTAGTAAGGGGTTAGTAACCCGCTTTTTAATAAAATAAAAGGGGTAGCTAGTAAAGTATAATATATAAAAACTAAAGGAGTATTTAGTATACGCTTTACGCTGCTTATAAGCTTATAAAAAGGGTATAACGAAGAAGTACTATAAATAAAATAACTATTAAGCAACTATCCGCTAAAAGGCTAAGACGGGTTACTATAGTTAGCTAAAATAAAATTTATTTATAAATACTATTTACTACTTAAACGCGTTTAACGGTCGGCTATTAACCGTTAACCCCTTTATAAGGTTTTAACCGCGCTCCTTTAATCTATCTCCTTATTATATCGCTTACTAGCGCTTACTTACCTCTTACCTACTAAGTAGCCTCCTCTACCCTAATTAACACAATTATCGCCTTAACCTCCTCGTCCTCTTTATCCGCTTCGTCTTTGCCCTTTGCCTTAAGTATAGCTATCTCCGCTAAGGGAGCCTAGCTAAGTACGCGTACTACTATAGCTTAGCTTAAGCCCGCTAAGGCTTTACGCGCCTACTTAGGCTCCGCGGTCCTTGCTATAAGCATACGCGCTAATCGCTTACTAAGCGCCGCTAGCGGTAGGTAGGCTAAAAACCTAACCTTTTACGCTTTTTACGTAAGCGCTTTCTTATTCGCTGTAGTACTCGCTACCTGCTTAGCGAGCTAATTTTATACTATAAAATAAAGGCACCCTTTATAGCTATTAACGGCCGCTACGGCTTTATTAACGTTGCTTAGTATAATTTAAGCATGTTTTACCTAAGTAATTAGTAACTACGTAGTAGCTAAACACTAACGGTACGTACTATTATTTAAAGGCTAAGGTTTAAACGGGTTTACTCCGCCGACGCCTTTACGGTTATTAGGCGAGTAAATAAGAGGAGCGACTAGAGTTCGTTAGCGGCTACATCGTTACTAAAGCTAAAGAGGCCTATCTTACGCATAGTAAGTAGTAGTAAGTACTAGTTTTAAATAACTAGCGTTGCTAGCTTATAGCCGCTAGCTAACTAGTTAATAAGTATTTTCGCTTAGTACGCATCTTCGTCGATTACCTTTTATAAATTAATGCTCGCCTTTAATAAAGCGACTACCCGCTAAGCAATTTGCTTAGCTTAAGAGGCGTTAGTAACGACGAGGTCGCTCTTACTACACTCCTCTAGTCGCTTAGCGGTCTTAGCGTAAAAGGTTTAAATAGCCTAAGCTAGGCTAATTATATTTACTAAAACCTTTTTGCCGACTAGCCGGTTAGTAGTCGTAACCTAATCGTACTAAGAACACGTATTAGTACGTAGCGCTAGCTATTAGTTGCGTAAGCTAAACACTTATATAGATTCTTTATAAGCGCTTAGTAAGGGTGCTTATTTACTAGATTAAGGTAAGCGTACGTAACGTATTAAAGGTAGGGCGCTTAATAATTAGTTAGCTATTATAAAGCCTTCGCCTACCTTAAAAAAAACGTACCTTGCTACTATTAAGCGGTAAGGCTTAAATTAGTAAGCCGTCGTCGTTTAGCGTACTAGGGTAGGCCCTTAGTACTAAAGCGCGTATTTTAGTAATGTTAAACATTATTTAACTTATTAGTTTTTAAGCCGTTGCTTAGGTTTACTTAGCCGTTGCTTACTAGTTGCTTAAGCCTTAAAATAGTCGACTTACTTTAAAAAAGATTTTTAAAGGTAATAAAAGCAAGGTCTTTAAATACTATAAAACTAAACTACTTAATACGTTTAATATAACGGCGCTAAATTCGTCCTACCTTATTAAACAACCTTAGGCTAGTATTTAAAGACTCCTTAACGCTTATTTAAGCTATAGTTAAAAGGAGTTTAATCTCTTTTAATATATATTTTAAAGAAATTAAAGACGGAAAAAATATATTAATTTAACTATAAAGCGAGTAGTAGTCGATAAGTAGCTACTTAGCTTATACTAGTACTACTATGTAAGCTTAGTACTATTAAAAAAACAACTAACGCTTAGTAAAACGTCGTAAGTAAGGGGTTAGCCGACTACTTTATAAAAGCTTCTTATTTATATAAGGAAGTAAAACGACGTTTATAAATAAATATAAATAAAGGGGATTAGCCCCCTTTTATTAAACGTTAGTAGTAGCCTAAGTACTCCTTAATAATACGTATATAAAGCCGCCTTTAAAAGTAGGCTACGTACTATATATAGTATTACTCGTACTAATAATAAAGAGTTATATACGCTTTTACGTAAACTAAATATAGTTAGGCTAAGGCGCGACCGCCCGCCGACCGCCTATAACCTAGTTAACGTAACGACTCTTTTTCTTAAATACACAGCATAAGTTTTTTAATAAGCGTACGCAGCTAAACGCGCTATACGCCCTACCCGCAATAAGGACATTACGCTTAAAAGGGGGGGGATAGTATAAGGGATACGGCTTAACTACCTATCTTATAGCGCTAGTTTAGTAAGTAGTCGCTAAAGGCTACTACTAAGACGCTGCGCTACTAATGTAGCGTAAGTATAGCGTAGGCTTGTAGCGGCGACGCTATAGGCCTACCTTGCCCTAATTACACAACTCGTGCCCTAGCCGTAATACAGCTCTCTTATATATATATATTCCCGTAGCTACCGCGTACTACTCGGCTACTGCTTACTAAGTTAAAGTTTAAATACTACTACTACTTCTACTTATAACCGCTATTGTATTATACATTGTACTTACCTCCTTACACTATATAATTAGTACTTAAGGCTAGCTACCTTAGCGCGCTTAGGGGCATATACGTTTTTAAGAGATTAAGGTTTTTATATTTTTCTTTAATAAATAAGGGTTTTTATACTTTTACCCTTATAAACCGTCTAAAACTTCGAGGTTTTTACTTTTTTCCTTATATATCCTACTAAAGGGTTTTCTTTTTTCCCTTATCCTAAAACTACGCTACTAAACCTTACTATGTTCGGTTTAAAGGGGTATGTTGGTTTCTATATTTACTTAGCTAAGTTTTATGCCTATAAGAGTATAACTAGTACCGTTAGATAGCGCAGGCTTAGCGCTCTACAGCGATATACGGTTTATACCGATACGCTTAGTAGGCGACCTATTACAGCCGATACTATTTAGGTAGGGCCTTATAAGCTTTACAGCGCTTCGGACCGCTAAGCCACAGCGCATAGCAGGACCTACAGCGCATTGGTTTACTGCCTAGACTACAGCGCCTTTTAGCGCTTAGTTAATAGCTAAACCTACAAGACCTACGGCTAAGCCTACGGGCAAAGTCCGCTAGTCTTATTTCGGTATAGCGTACTTTTAAATGCGGTGCGTCACTAACACTATAGTTACGTTACCTACCCCTCCTCCTATAGTGCAATATGTAAGAATCGTGGAATTGCTAGTACGCTAGTACGTATTCGGTAGGCGGTCTGGCGATAATGAAATATGTGCAGAATTAATAGATTTCGTGCGTGGATTGATAAAGCATTCAAACTATGAAGATTTAGGCGTAAAAACCATGTATTAAGATGGTTTCTCTATCTACAATTAAAAGGTGGGAAAATCCCCTACTTATTACACTGTAGGAGGAGGGGTAGGTAACGTAACTATAGTGTTAGTAACGTACCGCATTTAGAAGTACGCTATACCGAAATAAGACTAGCGGACCTTGCCCGTAGGCTTAGCCGTAGGTCCTGTAGGTTTAGCTATTAACTAAGCGCTAGAGGGCGCTGTAGTCTAGGCAGTAAACCAATGCACTATAGGTCCTGCTATGCGCTGTAGCTTAGCGGTCCGAAGCGCTATAAGGCCTATAAGGCCCTACCTAAATAGTATTAGCTATAACAGGTCGCCTACTAAGCGTATCGGTATAAACCGTATATCGCTGTAGAGCGCCAAGCCTACGCTATCTAACGGTACTAGTTATACTCTTATAGGCATAAAACTTAGCTAAGTAAATCCAGAAACCGACATACCCCCTTAAACCGAACATAGTAAGGTTTAGTAGCGTAGTTTTAGGACAAGGGAAAAAAGAAAACCCTTTAGTAGGATATATAAGGAAAAAAGTAAAAACCTCGAAGTTTTAGACGGTTTATAAGGGTAAAAGTATAAAAACCCTTATTTATTAAGGAAAAATGTAAAAACCTTAATCTCTTAAAGACGTATATGCCCCTAAGCGCGCTAAGGTAGCTAGCCTTAAGTGCTAATTGTGTAGACACACGTTTCTTAGGCCTTTTAGGTTATAAAGTGCCCGAAGGATAAAGAAAACTTTATTTAAGTTAAAAACCTTAACCTCTTCCTTTAATAGTCTAGCGTACGACTAAGTAGTAGGTTACTAAGTTTTAAGAAGTTGTTAACCTCCCTAAAAGGCTGTTATACCTAGTAACGATTATAGTACTCTTAAATGTTAAGTCTAAGCTTTTGTATAAGAAACCTTAGCTTATCTACTACTACCGGCTTAGTTAAAGGGTTAGCTAGTTGTTCTAGGTTACCGACGTGTTCTATGCCTAGCCTTTTTTCACGGATTTCGTCCTAAATCTAGTAATAAATAATATCTATGTGCTTAGACCGGTTATAAAAGTATAAAGTTTCTAATAAGTCTATTACACCTTTGTTATCCTTTAAAAGCATAGGAGGCCCTTTGGTAGTAATTACTAACTTTAGGAGTTCTTTAAAACTAGTTACTATAGCTTATAGAAACTTTACCTCTTTTCTAGCTTCCTTTAAAGCTACGTATTCGGCTTTAGTACTACTAAGAGTTATAATCTCTTGTTTCTTAGAGGCCTAGCTAATTAGGTTGCTGTTTAAGAGGCTAGCGTAACCGCTAACTAACTTCCGACTATTAATATCGTTTGCAAAATCAGCGTCTAAATAGACTATTAACCCGTTTAAAACACTAGCCTTTTAGTAGTCTTACCTATAAGTAAGGTACTTATTTAAGTAGCCCTAAACCTAATCTAGCGCTAAAAAGTAGGTTAAATCGGGATTTACTATATATTAAGAGTACTTTATAACTGTATAAGTTATATTTATTCTAACCTTTAAGGCTAGGTACAACAGAGCGCTAATCTGCTGTTAATAGAAGGTAACTTTAGCCTATAAGGCCTGTTTTAAGGTATTTTTACGAAGCTTAATACTAGGTTACATAGGGGTATCTTTGTGCCTTATAGAGCCCTTCCTAAAGCGGTATATAATACTAGCGGTATACTTATTTAAGTTAACCGTAAAATAGTGCCTATTTAGCCTATTAAATTCTATCCCTAAAAAGGTATGTAATAGGCCTAAAAGTAAAATTTTTAGCTTAGTAGCTAGCCGATCTACTATTTATACAATAGTTTTGTTGTTTAGGCCGGTTATAAGGATATCGTCTATGTAACAAAGCAATATAACCTTCGACTTTAGGTCTAAAAATAGTGCCTCGTCGTAAGGGAACACTATAAAGTCCTTTTTAAGCAGTAGATCCTTTAGGTACTTATACTACAAATGTAGTAACTATTTAAGGCTATAGAGTACCTTGTTAAGCTTCTAAACTAGGGCCTTATCCGTAGATTCGTACCCTTTAGGCTGTACTACGTATATCTCTTTGTCTATATTACTATAAACAAAGGCGTTTTTAACGTCGTATTAGTAGATATCCTAGCCGTACTTTACTGCAATAGCCATTACTATATAGTAAGTTTTAAGCCTGTAAGTAGTAGCAAAAGTCTCTAAGTAATTAATCCCTAAGACTTAGTAGAAGCCTTAAACTACCCAACGGCTTTTATAGCGTATAGGCTTATTATTAGCATCTATTTTAATGGTATAAACCCATCTACCCCCTAAGGCTTTACGCCCGTTAGGTAGGGGTATTAAATCGTAGGTATTTTATTCCTTTAAGGCCTTAAGCTCCTTTTACATACTTAGATCCTACTTTATAGAGTCTAAGCTACTTATAGCTTGTTTATAAGTATTAGGAAGGTTACTAATATTTGTAACTAAGATCGTAAATCTTAAGGAGGGCTCTTATTCTGCGTTTAAATCCTTTAGATCTAAATCGGGACTAGCGCGCTAAATAAAGGTTTGTAGAACAGTACTAGCTTCTTTAGGCGTAGCGTTTTCGGCGCTAGCACTAAAAGGGGCGCTAAGGATCTCTATTACTACCCTTTTATTAGGTTTAAAGGGTATAAGCCCTACCTCCTCGTTAACCCGTTTAAGCGCACTTTTAAGCACGCTAGGGCCTGCCTTTATAAGGCGTAGCTTCCTAAGGGTAGCCTCTAACTCTAGGTCTAGGCTTAGGTCCTTAAGGGCTGTAGGCTCTGGGTCTTCGATAACTACTACGTCTTTAAAGGTAATTACTTACTTAGTAATAGGGTTATAAATACGGTAGTAACGTGTGTCTTCTACATATCCTACTAGTACCCCCTTAATCCCTCTAAGCTCTAACTTGTTAAGGTTAGGCGTCTTATCTAAGTAATAAGCGGTAGAGCCTATTTTCTTTAAATAAGAAAGGTTTAGTAGTCTTTTGTTATATAATTCGTAAGGCGTTTTAAAGCCTACAAAACTATAAGGAGTCCTATTATATAAATAGGCTGCAGTTTTTAACAACTCCCCCTATAACGCCTTAGGTAGGCGGCTACTAAGTAGTAGGCAACGCACCTTATTAAGTAGCGTAAGGTTAATCCTTTCGGGTAGGCCGTTAAGCTCCTTTGTGTAGGCAAGGGGATTTTAGTGTTTAATACCCGTATCCTTTAGGAAGATAGTAAACTTAGAGTTAACGTACTCCTTGCCATTATCCGTCTATAAGGCTTTAATAGACCTTTTTTTAGCGTTGTTTTCTATAATAGCTTTATACTACTTAAAAGCTTTAAAGGCATCGCTTTTATGCTTTAGTAAGAAGACTACTAGGAATCTAGTAGAGTAATCTATAAAGGTAATAAAGTAACGGTAGCCTTAAAAGGTAGGAGGCTGTACAAGCCCCTATACGTTACTATAAACCCTTTTTAGAAAGGTATAATTATCCCTTTTACTATAAGAGGTTTTATAGACCTTGTTTAAAGCCTTGCCTTTAAGGTAGACTTTACACTAAAGTACAGACTTTTCTACTTCCTTTATAAGGCTAACTAAGGGAGCCCCTATAGTAGTTATAGCCTTTAGGACTTGCTTAAGGGCATTAAGGTTAATGTAGCCTAAGCGCTTGTACAACGTATGTAGCGTTATACTAGTCTCTTTACTAACTTTACTAACTTTTAAAGCTAGCACCGTTAGCGCAGTCTTCGGCTTAATAACCTTAACTATAGTCTAAAATAAACGGTCTTTAATATAAGCCGTTATAAGTATATTTTTAGGGTTTTTAGCACTAAAAATAACTCCCTTCGTAGGGCTTAGAAGGACGTTAGAGCCTTTTAACCGCTGCGTACTAATAAGGTTATACCCTATTTTAGGCGCGTATAAGCAGTCGGTAAACCGTCTAACTTCGTTAGTATTACAAAAGCGTAATAATACGTCTCCTACTCCTAAAATCTATAGGGAGGCGGCTTTCCCCTAGTTAGCCTAGTAGGGCTTCTTTTAAAAGGAAATAAAATATTTTTTATTAGTAATTACATGTTTAGTTAAAGCACAGTTTAAAACAAACTTAGTATAGTAATTAGCCCGCCTATTACTAACTTTTAGCGTATATAACAACTTACTAGCCTTAGTTATAAGAATAGGTAAAGCACTAAATAGGCTAGGTGCACTAAAATTTAAAGCTAAGTTACTAGTTATTAGTTTTTGTCCTTTAAACGCAAACAAAGGTGTTTCTAGCACTTTGTTAAACCTAGTAAGTTTAAAACTACTTACTTAATCTAGATCTAAAAGGTTTAAGTCTAAAGCAAACGTAACTAATAAAGTTTTAGATAAAGCGGATAATAAGGAAGGTAAAGGGCTAGTAGCCTTAGGCCCGCCCTTAGGTAGGATTAGGACTTTTTCTCCCTTTAATTCCTTTCCTTTAGCCTTACCTTTAGTAGGCTTTTTAGACGGCGGAGGGGAGTTATCCTCGTCCTCTAAATCGTCTTTAGACCTCTTAGGCCTAAGGTAAGGGTATAGTACCTAGCACTTTTTAGCGTTATGTGTAACGCTTTAGCAGCGCTTACAAAAGACTCTAGTAGATTTCTTCTAAGCCTTTAATTTTTTAGACTTTTCTATCTTACCTCCTTAGTTAAGTAAGACCCCTTCTTTAGTAGTAAAGGCTTTATTACCGCCGTCTTCTTTCTTTCTAATAAAAAGGCGGCGATCTTCCTCTAAGATAGCTTAAAAAAGCGTATCTACGGTTAAATAACCTTCCTCCTTTTAAAGGTTTTAAAAGGTAGTAAAGATAAAGTTATTAAACTTAGATCCTAGCTTATAAAGGATTATCCTTAAAAGAAAGGAAGTAGGAAGCTTTTAATCTCTGCTTTTAAGCTCGTTTAACAAATTTTTTATCTTGTTAACGTAGTCCTAAGTAGACGCTAAATTTTTAACGTTTAGGTTAAGCATAGCCTTTTAAACTATAAAATTAAAGGTAAAGCCCTCCTTATTATAAAGGTTTTTTAGGGTCTTCTAAGCAACGAAGGCACTCTTTATAAAGGTTAACTACACTAAAGGCCTATTAGAGACGGCACTTTTAATATAGCTAAGAGCCTTTCTATTAACCTTCCTCCTTTTAAGGAGGTCCTTCTCCTCTTCCGTATACTTATCGTCTAACTCTATTAGAGTAGCTTAAGAGGAGGAGGGAGGGGCTTAACTACTAAAAGTAGTAGCCGTAGGTAGGTTGCTAGTAGCAGTAGCAAAGCCTATAATCTCTAAGATTACTACTAAAACCAGCGGTTAGATAAGCGGTTGCTTAGGCTTATAAGCCTAGAGGTAGTTATAGACTATAGCCTCTCCTACGTCGTTAATATTTAGGTAGGCTTAGCAACGCTAGGCCTAAAGGACGTAGTCCTCGGTACTAAAAAGCAGTTTATAACTAAACTTAGCTCCGCCCATTATTGCAGTAAATATAGGTGAATCTAGTAAAAAAATGGGTAAAAACAAGGTGTTTTTAAAGGTGTAGTAACTTATATCCGTTAAAGGGGCAACGAAAAGGTGGTTAACCTAAAGAAGTAGCTGCTTTTTAAAAAAAGTAAAGATTTTTTAAAAAGGTAGCTGTATATAGCTAAATTTTCTAAAAAGTAGAGATTTTTTAGAAAAGTAGAGAAGCCTAAATTCAGCGCTTTTCGATAAAGGTATTTTAGTAAAAATCTAATTAAAAACCGTCGAAATATCGTTAAAATCGTTAAAATCGTTTAAAAAGTAGTAACAATTACTATCTTTTAAAGACTAAGACACCGTGTAACGTCGTTAAGCTAATAGGAGTAGGCGCAGCGTAGTACAGGGTAGGTTACAGGGTCGTAGGTAACGGTAACAGCGATTTTAGCGGTAGTAGCACGAAATTAGAGTTGCTACTATGTAAGAATCGTAGAATTGCTAGTACGCTAGTACGTATTCGGTAGGCGGTCTAGCGATAATAAAATATGTGCGGAATTAATAGATTTCGTACGTAGATCGATAGAGCATTTAAACTGTAAAGATTTAAGCGTGAAAACTATGTATTAAGATGGTTTCTCTATCTGTAATTAAAAGGTGGGAAAATCCCCTACTTATTACACTGTAGGAGGAGGGGTAGGTAACGTAACCATAGTGTTAGTAACGCACCGCATTTAAAAGTACGCTATACCGAAATAGGACTAGCGGACCTTGCCCGTAGGCTTAGCCGTAGGTCCTATAGGTTTAGCTATTAACTAAGCGCTAGAGGGCGCTGTAGTCTAGGCAGTAAACTAATGCACTGTAGGTCCTGCTATGCGCTGTAGCTTAGCGGTCCGAAGCGCTGTAAGGCCTATAAGGCCCTACCTAAATAGTATTAGCTATAACAGGTCGCCTACTAAGCGTATCGGTATAAACCGTATATCGCTGTAGAGCGCTAAGCCTGCGCTATCTAACGGTACTGGTTATACTCTTATAGGCATAAAACTTAGCTAAGTAAATCCAGAAACCGACACAATAAGTAGGGGATTTTCCCACCTTTTAATTGCAGATAGAGTAGCCATCTGAATACATGGTTTTTACGCTTAAATCTTTATAGTTTGAATGCTCTATCGATCTACGCACGAAATCTATTAATTCCGCACATATTTCATCATCGCTAGACCGCCTACCGAATACGTACTAGCGTACTAGCAATTCTACGATTCTCACAGTATATATAAATTATACTAAATAGTAGTAAAAAGTTTATAATAGCCGTTAACGGTTATAAGTAGCGACTTTATTAAATAATAGCGTACTAGCTTACTAAGTAGGTAGCGGCTACTATAGCGAATAATAAGGCGGTTATAAGGAGGTCGTAGCTAATTAAGTTCTTAGCCTACCTACCGCTTATAGCGCTTAGTAAGCGCTTAGTACGTATACCCTTAGCGAAGATAGCTAAGCCTAAGTAAGCGCGTAAGGCTTTAGTTAGCTTAAGCTAAGCCGTAGTAGTACGCATACTTAGCTAAGCTCCCTTAGTAAAGACCGCTATACTTAAGGTAAAGAGCGAGGACGAAGTAAATAAGGAGGACGAGGAGGTTAAGACGACGATTATATTAATTAAGGTAAAGGAGGCCGCTTAGTAAGTAGTAAATAAGTAAGTACTAATAAGTAATATAATAAAGAGATAAATTAAAAAAGCGTAGTTAAGCTCTTATAAAAAGGTTAATAGTTAGTAGCTAACCGTTAAACGCGTTTAAGTAGTAAATAGTATTTATAAATAAATTTATTTTAACTAACTATAGTAACCTATTTTAGCCTTTTAGTAAACGGTTACTTAGTAGTTATCTTATTTATAGTACTTCTTCGCTATACCCTTCTTATAAGCTTATAACTAGCGTAAGGCGTATACTAAATACTTTTTTAATTCTTATATATTATACTTTACTAGCTATTCCTTTTATTTTACTAAGAAGTAGGTTACTAGCCCTTTACTAAAGTACGCTACTATGTTTTTAACCTTATATTCCTCTTAATTATTACTAAGCTTAAGGTAAGGTAGCTTTTTACCTTTTTAAACTATTAAGGTTTAAGGTTTTAGTTTTAATACGTAAAAAACGTTATGCTTTTAAGCGTACTATAATAGTAAAGCGACGTAGTAAGTAACTAAGCTAAGTTTTTTTAAGATATAAATTTAAATAAACGTAAGGTTTAGCTTTTAAACGCTAGCTAAGTTAAAGTACTTTATTAATAGCTTAATAAACTCGCCTTTAGTAAAGTCTTTAAGGAGGTACTACTTATTATACCCTTCTTACTAGCTTTAAATAGCTCGTTTTTATAAGGTTTTTAAGCGCTTCCTTACGCTAAGTAGGTAACTAGCTTGCTTATATACGCTTTTTACTTTTACGTTATTAAATAAAAAGTCGTCTACTATATAAAGGTAGTACGTATATAGCGCGTAAAATAAAAAGGTGCTTATAGTATTATAGTAAGCGTTATTATAGGTAAACTTTATAGTATTTAAGACTTAGGTTTACTAGTTCTACTTTTACTTATAAAACGTTTATAAATACTTTTTTAACGTTTAGTTAAGGACTTTAGTTCCGCTATTTATTTAAGGGTAGTAAGCGGTTAACATTATAAGTTATACGCTATAAAGCTATATTAGCTCTTACTAAAAGGTACTAGTAAAGAGAGAATTATAATTACTTATAATTATATTAAAGAGTCTAAACTTAGTTTTTACTTAGTTATAAACAGGGTTAGGAAATTAATTCGTTAATTTTAGTATTAATTAAAATTAAAATTAATTTTTAGTATTAATTTACCCTTAAACTAAATTAACGAAAAAAACTTAATTTTAATTTGCTTTAAAATTAAATTAATTAATACTAAATTAATTAAAAATTTAAAATTAATTTAAAATATTAATTGTATTTTTTTTTACTTTTTTAGCTAAAATTAATAATTTAAAAAGCTAATAGAATTTAATAAAAGCTTCTAAAAGGTACTAAAAGTTATTAGTAATAATTAGTAATAGTTAGTAATTATTACTAATAAAAGGTACTAGAAGCTAATAGAAGGTACTAGAAGGTTATAAAAGGTTATAGAATTTAATAGAAGGTACTAGAAGTTATTAGTAATAATTAGTAATAATTAGTAATAGCTAGTAATTATTACTAATAAAAGGTATTAGAAGGTTATAAAAGGTATTAGAAGGTTATAGAAGGTACTAGAAGCTAATAGAAGGTACTAGAAGGTTATAGAAGGTTATAAATTTAATAAAAGGTACTAGAAGTTATTAGTAATAATTAGTAATAATTAGTAATAGCTAGTAATTATTACTAATAAAAGGTATTAGAAGGTTATAGAAGGTATTAGAAGCTAATAAAAGGTACTAAAAGCTAATAAAAGGTACTAAAAGGTTATAGAATCTTATAGAAGGTACTAGAAGGTTATACGTTATAATTAGTTATAGAATCTACTAAAAGCCTAAGTATTAGTATATATATCTACGTCTTCTCTTCCCTTTTTTAACCTATAACGCTACTAATCTCTACACTTATCCTACTCTACACCTTTCCTATTATTTATTACCTTTTATCTATTTTAATAGATTTTAACAACCTTAACTTTAACTATAATTCTAATATTACTTCTATTATTACTATTAGTAGTAATAATAAAGTAACTACGTAAAAGAAGGGTAAAGAAAAAGCTATTAACTATAATAGCCCTAATTATATATTAAATAATTCGGATTTATCTATATATTGTTATACGCAGGATAGCTACGTAAAGAGGACCGCCTAAATAGTGCTTTATAAAGGCTACCCTCTGTAGACAGTTACCCTTTTCGGTTAGGTTGCGTAGTACGCAAGTATTGTAATATTCGTAAATAGCCTTAATACGCAGGCAGTACGTAAAGTCCCCGAATAAGGGAGATAGCCTCTAACTAAGCGGTACGTATAGTAAGCAAAGATAATAGTAGATATTTAAAAGGTAGGTGTAAGTTAGTTACTTCCTCTAACTATAGTTAAGCCCTTATACGGTAATATACAAGATCTAGGATTACGTACTTCCTGTCTCCGGCTAATTACCTAATTTCTAGGTTACGTAGACACTTACGTATTCTTAGAATCCTAAGAAATTAGGATTCTCGAAAAGCGGGTCGATACGTAATTGTAAGAATAGCGGGGCACTTAGATTCTAAGTACGTAGTTGTTTAAAAATGTTTATACGCTAAGACCTACTTTATATAATTTTAAATTTTGTAATTTCGGCTATAATAGTACGTAGTAAGTACTAAGGGTCTTTTATAAGATCTTACGTCTTTATAAGGTTGCGTATTATAGCGTTAGTAAACCTTATATTCCTTTACTTCTTTTACTAACTAAGAGACCCTTTTTTCTCTTTTTTATTATTATAAGAAAAGGTAGTAAAGGGACATTTTAAATTTTAAGAAGCGTACGCTAACTAGCTTTTAATTTTACGTAAACTTTATAGTAGTTAGTATACTAATACTAACGTTTATTTATCTTTCTTATTTTAAATAGCGCGCGTTTTAGTAGTTACTATAAGTAGTAATAATAAAAAAGCTATAATTAGTAAAAATAAGTTTATATTTAAAAAAAGCAAAGAGAAGTAGTAGCGTATTTATTTAAAATAGTAAGAAAATAAATAGTTTAAAAATAAAGTATTATTAATATAAAAAAGGACTAATAAAGGAAAATTAAAATAATAAAAGAATTTTAAAATATAATAAAGGAAAAATAAAATAAATAAATAAATAAATAAAATAAAAAATAAAAAATTCCTTTTCTTTATTTTATACTTTAAAATTTTATATTACTTAAATAAATAAGAAGTTTACTTTAGTTATATAAATCCTATATTAAGCTTATCCTAACTATTGTTGTAGTCTTCGTCCTTATCGTCGTCTTTTTACGTTTTTATAACTAAGGTTATATTACTATTTAATATCTTAAGACCTAGCCTTATACAACTACTCGCTACTACCTTTCCTTTAGCGCGGAAAGACGGTGTTATAAGAGTCTTTACTACGTAAGCGCTTAGCGTTAGCGTTGCTTATTGCTTAAGTAGGCTTAAGGTGTTTAATTTTATAAAAACTATAATAAGAGCCTTTAAGGGCTTAGCGCGCGGTCTTTACGCTACTCCTCTTAGTATACTATAAATAGCCGTCTTAGCTAAATTTTTAAAAACTACCTTTTTATTAATTACGTTTAGGCGTTGCTTAGTCTTAATAAAACGCTTTTAAATTTACTCTTAGTATTTTTTAGTTTCTTAAGTAGTCTCGTAGTTATACACTGTTTAAGCTTATAAGTTGCTTATTATAAACTATATTTTAGTAACATTGTCCTTAAGCTTTTAGTACTATTCTAAGCTTGCTTTAATAAGCTTTCTTTATTTTACGTTTTCGCCTTTAAGGTTTTTAGTCTTACCTTAAATCTCTTTAAGGTTATACTTAACATTAATCTTAGCTTCTTAAAGTTCCTTAATAACGGCATAGTGTCTCTTATATACTTAGGTAGCGCTATAAACATTCTTTAAAGAGTTAAGATAGTTAATACGCTAAGTTATAATAAGCTCTTAGTCTTAAGTAAGGGTTTTATAAATATTATTAATTTTAGCTTTAAGCTTCTTTTAAGTGTCCTTTATTTTAATTTTTATAGCTTCTTAAGCCTTATATAGCGTATTAATGTTATTAATAGCGTTTTATACTACTTTTTATATTATTAAAAAGTTATTATAAGTCGGCGTACGTAAGTTCTCTTTAGCTAGTATTTTTAAAACAAACTAAATCTTTAATACTTTATTAGTCTTAGTTACTACTAGGTAAATAGGTTCTTTAAGCGTAAGATCTTTATTGTTATCTTTATTTAAGAAAAAGGCCTTATATTTCTTTAAGATTTCTTTAATAATGTTTTAAAAGGACGGCTAAACTTTTTTAGTAATAATTTAAAACGCAAAAACTTTATAGTAGCTAAAGATCCTTTTTCGCTACTTTTTATTATCCTAAGCGTACGCTATAAGGAGGTTCTTTATATTCTCCTTTTATTAATAAAACTTACTAATTTAAAAACAAGGTTTCGTCTTAGCTATTTAAAAAATTAAGTATAAAAGGATTTTAATCTCTTAGTATAGCCGTTTGTTCTTATAACTTTAGGTTTCCTTATTAAAATAGCTATTAAGTTTAGTAATAGCTAAGTTATACTATAGGTTTTCTTTATTATTATTAGAATTAAGGATGCTTATAATACTTTAAGTTCTTAGGGTTTTAGGAACCTTTGCCCTTTTTAGTATTTTAACATGTTTTTTAAGCGACGTTCTTAGTTTTTAAGGGGTTTTACTAAACTTACTAGCTTTTAAAGGTATAATAAACGGCTTAACGCGTATAATATACTAAAGGGGTTTTCTTAAAAGCTTAAAAACTAAGTAAATAGTTGTTTAAGGGCTTAAGAAACATAAACTAGTAATAGAGTTTTAAGAGTTATTAAATAAGTATAAACGTTTTAAAAATTTAAAAAATAAAAATAAGGATATTTAAAAATTTATTTATACGTAGGGTTTAGTTTAATTTTTTATTTAAGTAACTTATATACCTAGCTACGAAATATATTCTCGTCTTTATTTTTAAAATTATAGTTAAACTAGTTTTAGTATAGTTTTATAGTTTCTATATTTAAGGTTAATTTTATAAATACGTTAAGTTAGGTATTAGTAGGTTATATAGTAAAAATTTATTTATAGTAAAAGAAAATAAATAAAGCGAGTAGTAGTTTAAATGTTTTAAGAAGGAGCGGTTAGCCTTATTCCTTTATTTTAAAGGAAAGTAAAACATTTTAAAGTTTTTAGTGCTTTACCGTTATTACCGCTAAATTTATAAAAGTATTATAATTTTAGGAAAGTAGGTAAGGAAAAAGTTTAATTTAAATAAAGGTTTATAAAAAAGGAAGTTTATAATTATTATTTAGTTATATAGCTAACTAAGAACGTTATTATAGTACTTTACTTTTACTTCCTTTAAAAGCGACTAGTATAAGCAAGTTCTTTTAGTATTTTAAGATATTCTTTTTCGTAGTTAGTTATAAACTCTTTAACGCTTTTAACGAGTTACGCTTTAACAATTTAAGTATCCTTAGCTACTAAGTACCTAGTTTATTTAACGAGAAACTTAAGTCTTAAGGCGCTATAAGTTTTCTAAATATAGTATTTTATAATCCGTTTAATTTTAAAGTAATCCGCTATTACGCTACCTTTTACCTTAATTAGTAGTAGCGGATTAATTTGTTTATTAAACTTATCTTTCCTTTATAATACTTAATATAATTAGCTTACTAATATAACTAAGTATACTTTTTAGCCTTTTAAGAAATTAAGCTTATACGTAAGAGCGCCGATACGCCGTTTTACTATAAAAGGTTTAGCTTTTTATAGTAACTATTTCCTTAAAGGGTCGCTAAGTAAATAGTATCCCTTATAAAGGCGTAAGTATACGGTGTCGCTAACTATAAAGTAAATAAGAGTATGCTTATCGTTATATTAAAGCTTTACTATAACTTTAGCAATATTAATAAGTTCCTTTACCTTTTAAAATTAGTGCTTTTATAGTTTTTTCTATAATAAAAGATTAGTTTCTAACGCTAGTTTAGCTATTATAAGGTTTATAATTAATTATAGCTTAATCTTAAAAAGTAGTTTATTTAGCAAAGTGTTTATAGCTTTACTATACGCATTATTTAAGTTATACTAAAGTATAGGAAGTAAGTCTGTTTATTTTTCCTTAGGGTTAGTATATACAAAGTATTAAATTATAATTTCTATAGTTTAGTTTTTCCTTTTAAATAGCCCGTTTATTTAAGAGTAGTAAGCTATAAAGATAAGGAGGCTAGTTTTAAGTAACTAAAACATAGCTTACTATATATTTAATATAAATTTAAGATCTTAGTCGCTAATAATTCGTTTAAGTAATCCTTAGTTTATAAGGAAGAGTACTTATAAGAATACAAAGGCCTAGTCTTTAGTAGTGTATTTTACGTTTTTAAGAATAAGTAGCGACTTTTTTAAAAATTTATTAGTACTAGTTATAAAGGTATTATACTTAGTAAATCCTAAAATTTACTAAAGCGTATTAGCGGACAGAATAAGAGGTAGTTTAATAATAAAATTTATTAATATTATATAAAATAGCGTTACTATTATCTTAATTAGCTTTATTTCTTTTAATTTTAGTTTCTTATCTATTTAGTTTACGTAGTATACTTTATAATAGCTAATATATTTCTAAATTATTTTTTATAAGCGTAGGATAAATACTAAATTTAGGTTATATTTTATTCGCCTTTCCTTAAAGTAATACTTTTTATTATATACTAGTTTAAGGAAAGTCTAAACTATTAGCCGCGGTATCGCGAGTTAAGGATTGTTTATTAGCTAATTATAGTATAAGAGCCCGTTAAATAGTTTCTACCCTTAAAGAGTAATTTCCTTAGTTTATAGTTTTTTCTTTATCCTCTTCTCCTTAGTTACTATTTTTAAATTCTTAGCTAACCTTTCTTAAATCTCCTTTTTTCGCGCTTTGTACTTACGCTTTAGATTAAGGTAAATAAGTCTTAACGTTTAGTTTACTAAGTATACCTCTTTAATTCGTTTTTATAGTTTATTACTTATTTATACTTTAACCTTTATAGTTATTTACTCTTAGTATTTATTGTTTTCTTCCTTAAGTACGAAGTAGTATTCCCGTCCCTTTAAAAGGCTTTATTTAATTTTATTCTATATTTTAGTTTTATTATATACTACGTCTTTAAAGGTGTTTACGTTGTTAGGAGTATACCTATTTACCTAACTAAGAAGTTATAATAAGGCGTTAAGGATAACGTTAGCGGTTTTTAGGATATAAAATATTTTAAAGTTAAACTAAGAGAGGTAAATCGCTATAAAAGCAAGCTTTAAATTTACCTTATTAAGGTCTATAGTCTTTAAGGAAGTATACGTAATAATTCTTTTTAGCGGTGTATAGTTAGCAGGGTTGGTATAAAATACTACTACTACTACTACTACTACTACTACTACTAGTACTAGTACTAGTACTCTAGTACTAGTACGAAGATTCGTAGTACTACTATAGTAGTAGTAGTAGTACTAGTATAGGTAAGTACTACTATAGTACTAAAGGAGTAGTACTAGTACTAGTACTACTAAATACTAGTACTAGTACTACTAGTACTACTAGTACTACTTATACTACTATTAGTATTAGTAATATTATATTTTATTATACTTTTAAAGCTATAAACTTAGCTAACCGCTATAATTTAGAGGACTACGCGCTATAAGGCTAATAAGGCCTTATTTAAACGGTAATTAACTTTATAAGTTAATTACTATACGTATTAGTATAAATTATATACTGCTATAAAGCGTTAACCCTACGGTATTTAGTACTACTAGTTTTACTATTATAAGTATAAAGCTTAGCTAAGTAAACACTAAAACTTAATAAATTTAAATAGTTAGTAATAGCTATAAATTTAATTTAAATAATTTAATTTATAACCCCTTTTATTAGTAATATACTATTAGTAATACATTATTCGTTATTTTTAAGGTTATTAGTCTTTAAACGTTAATAACAGCCTTTATTTTATAACTTTAACTATATAACTAGTACTACGTAATAAAGTAGCCTTTACGCTTTATAACCGGATTTAATTTATATTAATACATTTAGTTATAGGCTTGTTATAGTAAATAGTAAATTAACGTAGCCTTATAAGCCTTATAGCGCTTTATTTACTAAATTATAGGGTAGTTAGTAGTATTATTAATTTAATCTAACTTATCATAGTTAAAATTTAAGTTTTAGTAGTAGTACTACTAGTACTAGTACTAGTACTAGTACGAAGGTCGTAGTACTACTATAGTAGTAGTACTAGTAGTAGTATTAGTATTTCTAGTACTAGTACTAGTAGTACTAGTAGTAGTAGTAGTATAGGCAAATACTACTACTACTATACTACTTTGCTAACCCTAATAGTTAGTAATAATGTTTATTTCTTAACAGTTTAACTAAATAAGCTTTTAGAGTTTTATAACTACTTAAACGTAAGCGGCGATTTCGGCTTTTATTAAACTATATTCTTACTCTTACTTACTAGTTAATTAAGATATAAAGAGGATTAGCTTTATATATTTTTAGTAAATGTCTTTTCTTAGAATTAATACTTCGTTTTATAAGCTATTAAGCTAAAAAGCAACTAAACTAAATACCTTTTTATAAGCGTTAAGCTTTATAAATAGTAGGTTTTTAAGATTATAGTAAGTAGTAAAAGGTTATTTGTTTATAAAGGTGTTCTTATAGGATTTTAAATAACTCCTTTTCCTTATTATTTAGTTTAAACGTTAGTTTTATAAAGGCTTATTTCCTTTATCCCTTCTTCCTATTATTTACTAATATACTATCCTTCTTTCCTTACTTAGTAAGCTTAGTTTTCTAGTCTTATAGCGGTCTTAACTTTATATTATACTACGAGATCTCGTTACGTAGGTATTTAACTATTCTAAGGTATATTCCTAGTACGTTTAAATAGTTTAGGAACTTAATCTTTTTAAACGCTTTAATTTAATCGTTCGTTTAATAAATTCCTTCCTTATTAATAATGTATCTTAGTAAGCGTATTATAAGGTATTTAATAAAGGTCTTCTTCTTAGATATTTATAACTACGCCTTTTCTAAGATTTAAAACATAGTTTCTAAGTGTTTAGTATACTCCTTCTTTATTTTACTAAAGATAATAATATTGTTAATATAGGCGTAAACGAAGTATTCCTTTCCTTTAAAGAGATTGTTTATAAATCGCTAACTAAAAGTAGGTAAATTTTAAAAGCTTATAAGTACTACGTTTAACCGTTTTATACTTTGTTTACTAATAACGACTATTTAATCTTAATATTCCTTAAATACTAGTAGCTAATAGAAGAAGGTTATAGCGTTAAGGATTAAAAAATACTTACTTTTATAAATAGTTATAATAAGTTTTTATTAGTTTAGTAGTAGGTAGATATTAGGTACTATAATATAGTTAAGTAGCTATATATTAATAATAAGACGTTTGTTTTTAGCGATAGTACCGTCTACGTTCCTTTAGTATACTATAAATACTAGGTAAGTAATTAGGGTTTAGTTAAAAAACTATTTAAATTTCTTATTTTTATAAAGGCTATTAAACGTTTTGTTTACTACTTCTTAGTCCTTTAGTTTTAAGCTATATTTCTTAATAAATTTAATAATTATTTACTAATTATTTATAAGGTTAATACGCATTTTCTTATCCTTATTTATTAAGATAATACTATAATTAGTAAAGATAATATTATATTAGCAAATAATTTTTTTTAATTACGCGTAAAACCCGTCGTTAGCGCTATAAATAAATATACCCGCAGGTTTAAGTTTATATAAAATATTAAATAGCTTATTAACGCTATAGGATAAGAATCTTTTAACGAAGTTTAGGTTTTTAAAAGGGCTATTCTTGTCTAAGCTAAGGGCGGCCTTAGGATTACTTTATCCTATAATTATAGGTTTATTAAAAGTAAAGGCTTACTCTTAAGTACTCTCTTTTACTTTATAAATGTCCTACTTAATTATAGCGTACTAAAAAGCTTAATTAAACAGCACCCTTTATTAAAGCTAAACATTATTAAATGCTTAAATTTCTTTAATAACTTATTTAAGAATAACGCGTATTAGCGTTTTTTCTATGTTAATAACTAAGATAATACGCTTACTTTAAGCGTTTAATACGGCGTTTATAAAAGGCGCTAACCTTCTTATAAAAAGGTAATCGTCGATATAAAAACCGTAGTTATAGATTGTTATATTTTAAAAAGGTAGGAAATTTACCTTAATAAACATTATAGTTTTTAGTAAAATAACTACGTTTGTTTTACTTTATACGTTTACCTTTATAGTAGGTAGCTAGGCGTTGCCTTAAATAAAGAGACTACGTAAGCTACGTAGTATTATCGTTCCTTTAACAACGTTAATTTTTATACTTAGTTAATAAAGAGTTTTTATTTTAATTAATAAATTTAGCCTAAGTTTTAAGATTATATTTATAATAATAATAACGTACTTTATAGCGCGCTTTTTATAAATTTATTTTAAAATATAAATATTAAATCTTACTTATCTTATAATCTTAAGTTAACTTTTAACGCTATTAACTTACGTACTAGTTTTTAAGTACGTAATATTTACTTTATACTTATTAAGGAATTCTTAGCTAACGAGATTTACGCTTACGCTAGTATTTATATAAACGTAAGCGTTATCTCTTTAAGGCTAAAGGCGTATTTAAATATTAAGGTAGTTATACTAGCGCCCTTTTTATTTATACTTTTTAAGTACCTTACTTAGCTTAATAATTTTAAAAGGTCTTTCCTTATAAATTTCCTCTTAGTTAACGCTTTAAACCTATTCTCTTATAATATTTTACGTTTTAAAGTAAAACACGGTTTTACTTAGCGTTATAATTTTAGGTTCTTAAGACAAGGTTTACGTCGTTATTAGGTTTTTATAAGACTATGTTTTTTTAATAATAAGGCTCTTTGTTTTAAGGGGGGTGCTTATTTCGCTCCTTAGTTTATTATAAAATATAGTCTCCTTGTTTATTCTTATATTTAAGAAGGGGGCGCTAGTATTCTCTTATTCCTCGCTATATATATACACCTTATTTTAGTTTTTTAGTTTACGTATTTTTTTTAATACTTTTATAAACGTGTCTTTAAGTTTAATAATTTAGTTTTTTATAAGGTAGTAGCTATTGTTTTAAAGGTTAGCTATAGCTTATAATAAGTCCTTTATATTATTAAATAAGATAATAAGTTCCTTTTTATTACTAAGTTTGTTTAGTATAAAGAAAAATGCTTATTATTACTAAAAACAAGCTAGCTAGTTAAGGAGATATTCTTATTATCTTTTTAGTTATTACTTATTTTTTTTAGTTAGCCCTTTATTATTAGCTATACTTTTACTTTTATATCTTAACTACTAGCGCTATTACTCTCCTCTTTATCTTTATTTTTATAGTACTAAAACGTTACGTTCTTAGTATCCTTACCCTTATAAGCGTTTATTACGCTACTTATTTTTATAGTATAGTTATAAGTTACTTTAATTATTTTCGTAGCCTCTTTTAAATTTATTATTAAATTTATCTTATTACCTTAGCTAGTACCCTTAGTTGTTTTAGCCTTATTAAAAATCCTAGTTTTACTATAAATAGCCTTATTATAAGTAGCCTTACTACGGGTATCCTCCTTAGCGTAGTAGTTTAGGATAGTCGTTATACTAGTATTAGCGCTAGTTACAAGGTCGTCTATACCCGTCTTTACGTAAGTTTCTAAGGTACTTTCTTTAAGGTCTTAAGTTCTTATTTAAGTACTTATTTCCTTACCCGTTTTAGATTAGGTATAAGGGCTATAGCTACTAGTATCTTAAATTTAGTCTTATATACCCTAATTTATAAAGGGCGGATTCTTAGGTTCTTTTATATCCTCCTAACTTAGTAAAGTACGTACTAGCTTCCTTTTTTTAGCTTATCTTAAGAGGCCTTAGTATTTCTTTAAATATCTTAGCCTTATCTTTAATATACTTAAGATAATTCTTAATTATCTTATAAACGGTTAGCCGATTAAGAAAAGCTTAGAGTTTTAGGTAAATGCGTAAGTATACCTTTTTAAGTTTAAGTAGGTTTTTATAGTCTTTAGTAGCGCGCGTATACTATAAGACTTTTATAGTAAACGTATAAATATCTTTATTTATAATATATGTTTCCTTAGTATATTAGTAATCCTAAAGCTAAGTATTTACGTTTACGTTATATATAACAAAACGCTTTTAAAGAGCGTATTTTATAAAGTCTTAATCCTCTTTAAGCTTATTACGTTTACTATTACTTAGCTACTTCTTATACTAGTTAAGGGCATTTTTATAAAACTATTATTATAGGCTAAAATAAATAATCTTATATTAGTCTTCCTAGCTACTAAGATTATTATTAACTACCTTAATAAAGTTTTTAACGTCTTAATAGATTACGTACTTCCTTTAGTTAAAGATAGGTTGCTTTTTATAGTTACTTATAGTAGCGTTAAGATAGAAAAACCTAATGTTTATAATTTTTTATTAGTCTTCTTAACTTACGTAATTACTAAATCTAAACATTTATAACGTAGTTATTAAAGCTTTAAGCAAGATCGTTATTCCTTTAGTAAGGGCTAGTAAGTAGCTAAACTACTTATTTTAAAAAGGCTATTTATTATTTCTAAGTTTTTAGTTAAGTTATAAGTAATTAGCCTTTTTATTTTATAAGTACTTATTTTACTAATCTTTATAGGTTTATTTACTAAATCTCTCTTAATTTAAGTTATAGTTTAACCCTTGTTAATAATGTCGCTTATTTCCTCTCTCTTTACTATACCGGTTATCCGCTAAATACTAAAGCGCTTAAGATCCCTCTTTACTAAAGTATTCCTATTAATCTTAGTAGCGCTTTTATTATAAAAGCTTACGTAATTAAAAACCTAATCCTTAATACTAAGGTAGCTATAATCTTCTTTACTAGTTTAATTTATACCCTTTACTTAAAGGTTTAGTAGACTTAAAATAGCTATTTAAGTAAAGGAAGTCTTAGTTATTAAAGAGTTAAGAGGGTTTAGATTCTTATTAGTTTAAGTACTAGGCGTACGCGTTATATCCTTACTAATACTAAAACTATAAGTCTATGCTTAGCGTTTCTTTAATTAGTAAGCTGCTTAACGTCGTACTTAGGAAATTACTAGTACTAAGAAAGACTTATAAAGAGTAGAATTATCTTTTAGGTTTTAAAGGGATTCCGTCGTTAACGTTTATTTAGCTAAAAGGTTAGTACTTTGTTTCTTATTCCTTCCCCTTAGCTAATTACTAAAGGGTAAATAAAAGGCTAAGGTTATTAAGTAGAATAGCTTATTATAAATTTCTAAGGTTTTAGTACTTTACTAGTTTAAATTTAGTAAGCAATTCTCCTAAGGTTTTTTATAAAGTAGGATTATAACGTTAAATAGTCTTTAGTAATTTCTTATATTATTAAGGAACGTATAGCGGTATAATTTTAGTAAGCGCCGGAGCTTACGGTTTTTATAAAGGAGTAACTTAAGTACTTTACTTTAGTACTTTAAAAAGCTTAGCTTTTTTAAGGAGGAGGAATTTAGCCTTTTTATTAGGTTTATTAAATTTTAGTAAGACTTTAGTATAGTATAAATCTTAGGATCTCTTTATTAGTAATTCTTAAGGGTTAGTAAAGTTTTTAGTCTCTCGCTTACTTACGGTAAAGTATATTAATAAATTACTTATAATAAAAGCTAGTCGCTAAAAAAAGGGTAGGTATAAAGCAAAATGTACTAAGCCTTATTATAGTAATTTATTAAAAAGAGAGGTTATAGTTTATTAGTAATTTTTACGTTTACGCTAAAACGTAAGCAGCGTTATTTAAAAGTAAAGTCTTTTAATTATTATAAAAAAAGTTACTACTACTTATTACGCGTAAAATAGCTACGTAAAGAGGACCGCCTAAATAGTACTTTATAAAAGCTACCCTTTATAAATAATTACCCTTTTTAGTTAAGTTACGTAGTACGTAGGTATTATAATATTTATAAATAGCTTTAATACGTAAGTAGTACGTAAAGTCCTTAAATAAAGGAGATAGCCTCTAACTAAGTAGTACGTATAGTAAGTAAAGATAATAATAAATATTTAAAAGGTAGGTATAAGTTAGTTACTTCCTCTAACTATAGTTAAGCCCTTATACGGTAATATACAAGATCTAGGATTACGTACTTCCTGTCTCCGGCTAATTACCTAATTTCTAGGTTACGTAAACACTTACGTGTTCTTAGAATCCTAAGAAATTAGGATTCCCGAAAAGCGGGTCGACACGTAATTGTAGGAACAGCGGGGCACCTAGATTCTAGGCACGTGGTTGTTTAAAAATGTCCGTGCGCTAGGACCTACTTTACGTAATTTTAAATCCTGTAATTTTGGCTGTAATGGTGCGTAGTATATATATAATTAAGAAAGGCTTAGTTATAAGGACTTTACTACTTTACGTTAAAAACGAGCCTTAAAAAGCACTTATAAAGTATACTAGGTAAGTAAGCCTTTATAAGCTTTAGTAACTAAGCTACTAACTTTTAAAAGCTATAGTTATAAGCGTATTAATACGCTAAATAACTTTTAAAGCTTAAATTTCGTCTAATACTATAAAAAGCACTACCTAAGTATTGCTTATAACTAGTAATTAGAAGCCTCTTTAAGTATAAGTAAGTTATTAATAACGCTAGTTTACTAATTATTACTAACTTTTAAAAGAGGAAGCTATAGCTAGTAGCAGCCCTTTAAATTTTTTTAACTTATAGTTACGAAAACAGCCTTAAACAAATACAAATCTCGACCTTTTTAACGAAGAGGACGCTTATAATAAGATTTTAAATTTTATTATAGAAAACAACTTTTCCTTTAATATTATCGACTCTAATTCGTTTTAAAACTTATTAGCTTATTATAATAAGGAAGTAAAGCCTTCCTTTTTAACTAGCTACTAATTACTAACGTTTTAAAGGCTTTCTCCTATTATTAATAGGAAAAAGATTAAGGATATATTAAACAACGTTTATATCCTTAATTTAAGCAGTTTAAACGCTAAATTAGAGGAAAATATTAAAACGTTTAGAAGCTTTTCTATAACGTTTAATATATAGACTTCTAATTTATAAACTACTTATTTAAGCATTATAATTGCTTATATAAATAGCAACTTTAAGCTTATTTATAAGCTAGTTAGTAAGTAATAAGCTTATAACTTACTATTAGTTAACTAAACTTACTAACTTTTAAAGGCTTTAACGAATTAACTAACGTATATACCGGGCAATATATATATACTAAATTTATTAAGGCTTTAACGCCTTATCCCTCTTTAACCTTAAAAAACCTTTTAAGGTAAGTTATAACCTTTAGCCTTTAGCCTTTAGCTATTTAAAACGCTAATTACTAACTTTTAAAAGCGTTATAAGGGATAACGCGTCGAATAATAATACGTTTTTATCTGCCTTTAAAGACAGCTATAAAAACGTATTAAAAACGCCTTTTAATAACGATATAAAATGCGCTACCTATGTTATTAATCTAGTTACTAGAGATATTTTATTAAATTATATCTTTAGTAATACTAGTAATAGTAAGTATTAAGTCCCTTTTAAGCTTTTTAAGCTTTTTAAGCTTTTAAGCTTTTTAAGCTTTTTAAGCTTTTTAAGCCTTTAAACCTTTTTACTTAGATTCGACGGTTAATTACTTTATCGAAATATACGTAAGAAATTCGGGATTTGCTTTTAGAAGGGATCGACTTTTCTACTTAAAAAAGTAAATTACCGCCTAATTATAACGTTAAAGTTATACCGTTCGGTAAGTATAAACCCGTTTTAACTAAACAAGGCTATTATTAGTTACTAACTTTTTAAAAGATAACGCTACGCGGTAGAATTTAACCTATTATATGCTTAAAACGTTTTATACGTTAAAAAAGCCTTTAACTTTTATTAGTAATATAACTACTAATAACGAGTTTAAAGATATTTTTTTAACTTTAAAAGACTAGTTTGTTATTAAAAACCTAGTTTTAATTTTTAAAGTCTTTTTAAAGCATTTTATTAAACTATAAGGGCAGGTTTATACAACTTTACCTAAGGCTTTATTATATATATGTATTATATATAATAAGCTTACTAAGTTAATAAAAGGCTTTAATAAGCAAGCTTTAGAGGACGAATCTTTAGTAAGTTTTATTTTATTTTATTTTTTACTTTTTACTTATTACTAATAACTTATAGGCAATCTACTTTAATAGCTTTATAACGTCTATTAATTATAGCGTTATAAAGTTAGAAAAGTACTTTCCTAAACAGCTTACACCTATAAATATAACAAATTATAAGCCGTTTATTTTAAGCCTTATTTTCAGGGTTAGCATAAAATACTACTACTACTACTACTACTACTAGTACTAGTACTAGTACTCTAGTACTAGTACGAAGATTCGTAGTACTACTGTAGTAGTAGTAGTAGTACTAGTATAGGTAAGTACTACTATAGTACTAAAGGAGTAGTACTAGTACTAGTACTACTAAATACTAGTACTAGTACTACTAGTACTACTAGTACTACTTATACTACTATTAGTATTAGTAATATTATATTTTATTATACTTTTAAAGCTATAAACTTAGCTAAACGCTATAATTTAAAAGACTACGCGCTATAAGGCTAATAAAGCCTTATTTAAACAGTAATTAACTTTATAAGTTAATTACTATACGTATTAGTATAAATTATATACTGCTATAAAGCGTTAACCCTACGGTATTTAGTACTACTAGTTTTACTATTATAAGTATAAAGCTTAGCTAAGTAAATACTAAAACTTAATAAATTTAAATAGTTAGTAATAGCTATAAATTTAATTTAAATAATTTAATTTATAACCCCTTTTATTAGTAATATATTATTAGTAATATATTATTCGTTATTTTTAAGGTTATTAGTCTTTAAACGTTAATAACAGCCTTTATTTTATAACTTTAACTATATAACTAGTACTGCGTAATAAAGTAGCCTTTACGCTTTATAACCGTATTTAATTTATATTAATACATTTAGTTATAGGCTTGTTATAGTAAATAGTACATTAACGTAGCCTTATAAGCTTTATAGCGCTTTATTTACTAAATTATAAGGTAGTTAGTAGTATTATTAATTTAATCTAACTTATTATAGTTAAAATTTAAGTTTTAGTAGTAGTACTACTAGTACTACTACTACTACTACTACTACTACTAGTACTAGTAGTAGTACTAGTACTAAGGTCGTAGTACTACTGTAGTAGTAGTACTAGTAGTAGTAGTATTTCTAGTACTAGTACTAGTAGTACTAGTAGTAGTAGTAGTATAGGCAAATACTACTACTACTATACTACTTTGCCAACCCTGACTATAGCTAATAAGGTAGCTAACGCTACTAAATAGGCTAAGGCTAAAGTATTACGCTCCCTCCTTAGTAAAGACGTTAGCGTTGTTTTTAAGCTTAGTATAATATAATACTTTATATATAATACTTTTTAAACTATAAAACTAAGACTTTAGCCTACTATTATAAAACTTAAGGTAGTAATTTACTAAGTTTTAGCCTTTACCCTTTTTACTTTAAATTTACTTAACTATATTTAATATAACGTAGTTATTTTTAATATTTACTTTATAGCGTTATAAAGCGTAGCTATAAGTAGCTTTTACTTAATAGTTACTAACTAAGTAGCTTATAATAACCTTTAAACTAGCTATATTATTATTAACTTTATAAAATATATAGTTATCCTTTTTAAAAAACAACTTAGCCTTACCTTTTATAATAAGTATTAAGTTTAAAGCTATAGCTACTACTTACGCTACTATACATAGTATAGTAAAAACTATAATACTACTAAATATACTATAAAAGCTATTAAAAAGCGTTACTTAAACTATACTAAGGCTTACTACGTAGCCTTTTATAGTTATAAATTTTTCTTTTAAGCTTTATAAACCCTTTTTAAAAATACTTTTACTACTAAACGCGCTTATATAAGAGTAAAGCAAGCGTAGCTTTTTACTACTATATTTACGTTTTTTATAAAGGACGGCGTTAACGCTCTTTTTATAGTTATTACTACTACTTTAGCTATTAGTAGCGTTAATAGCTTATTAGCCTTTTTTAGCTTATTTTTACTTATTACTACTAACGCTACTTAGCTAAACTTAATATTATTATATATATAGTATTATAAAATATTAACTATACTCTTTTTATAGCTAAAAAAGCCTTAGCTATAATAAAGAAAGATAAAATTAACGTCTTTTTTATTTAAAAACTATAAACCTTTTTAACTAATAATATCTTTAAATTAAAACGCTATATACGCGTTTAGCTTAGCGCTAAACGCTTTGTAGCTTATATCTCTTAACGTATTTTAAATAGTACTTAGCGCTTAAAAAGTTAACTAAATATAGTTTATATTATATTTATAAATAGGTAAAACCTTTATATTTTTAGTATTTATAACCTATTTTAAGTAATAGCCTTTACCTTCTTTTTTTTATCCTTTCTTCCTTTATTTATAAACGCAAACTACGTTTTAATAAGCGACTTTAACCTATAATACTTTATATGAAACATATATAAGCATACCTCCTTTAGCGTTAACGTCTTTGTTAACTTAACGTAGTACTTATACCCTACTATAAATAACCTTAAACATAAGCGCTTTTACCTATTTATAATTAACCTTATATAAGTAACTTAAGCTATAAGCGTAGAATACTTTTACGTTTATAATAGCGGGTTAAACTACTATTTATAAAGCTATTATATTCTTTACGCTCGCCTTTTTATTACTTATTAAGGATTTAACTAAAAGAAAATAAACGTAAAGAGCGTAGCTATTAAGAGCGAGGTTAGGTAAGGCCTTACTTATAAAAACAACTAAACTAACAATAACAAACTACCTACTAACTACTTATAGTTGTGCTAAGGCCGTACATTATCGTTATAATAAGGTATAGCTAGGTAAAGCTACTAGTAAAAGGCTATTTTATTATTAGTATTAAGGGTATAATAAGCAGTTTGTTTAGGATTATAAACATAATTTCGAATAGACTTATTTTTCCTACTTTATACTATATACTTAATAACGTCTTCTTTATTATCTTCTCTATATTATTCTCTTATTGCCTCTTTAGCTAGCTCTACCTCCCTCCTTTTTTAAGAAAGGGGGTATTATTCTTAACTTATATAATTAAAAAGGGCGGTAGTAAGTAGTAGAAAATGTTTTACTATTTAAATTAGTTAGGTAAGTATTTATAATTAAGCGATTTTAAATAAGATTACTAATTACTAATAACTAAGGGGTAATTACTAGCTATAACTTACTCCTTCTTTATAATATTTTTTAGTACTTATTATATTAGTAAAGAGAAGGAGTTATAAATAAAAGAAAGGAAAGTAAACTTAGCGTTTTCTTTAGTTAGGATTACGTATTTTTATTACCTCTTTTAGTCTTTACTCTTAATTTTAGGTAGCCTACTTTACTACCTCCTTTACTAAGTGCTAGTTTATATTTATAACGGCTTACTCCTTATAGTTTATAGTAAAACGCTTTTATTTAGTTTAGCTAAGGAGCGCTATAAGGGCTACTAATATAAAGGTACTAGCGCTACTAGTAAAAAGAGGGCGTATTGTTTTAATATAGGCTATCTTAGCTATAATATCCTTAATTTACGTAAGAAGGTTAGCTAATTTCTTCTTCCGCTACTTCTTAAGGACAACTATACTTATCTCGTTATTATTGTTATTCTTAGTAAAGGACGAGTCGCTATTACTATTAAAGTTACTAGCTATCGGCTTTAATACTTACCTAGCGTTAAAAAACCTACTACTTACTTAGCTAACGGCTTAGCTAGCGAGGTAAGCTTACTTAAAGTAATTTTACGTAGTTTTAGTAGAACGCCTCTTAATTAGATTACTTAAGGCCTAAGCCTACTACTTAGCGTTTATAGTTACTTATTCTAAGGCTAGCTTAGTAATCCTTAAGGAGATACGTCTCCCTTTTAAAGCCTCTTAAATAGTAGTAGCCTTAGCTAGCTTAGCTAGCTTAGCTACTAAGGTTTTAGCTACTAAGGTTTTAGCTAGCTAAGGGGGCTTAAAGGCGTTTTTCTTAGGCTATAGTAAGGTAAAGGACTAGTATTTTAGTAAAACTATATTTTAAAGCTTACTACGGCGGAGCTTTAAGTAGTAGTATTTATTTATATACTAGTTAACTTACTTAGCTAGTTCTTTAGCGTTTACCTTAAGTATACCTTTAGTACGCTATTTTAAGCCTTCTTTTCTTAAAGTAACCTTTCTTAGCTTATCCTTTACTACCGCTTTTATTTAGCCTTTAGTTTTATTTAAGGCGAGGTTTAATTAATTTATTTATTTATTCCCTATTTACTACTAAGTGTGTTTATATACTACAAAATAGCTATACGCTAGTCACTAGCGATTAGGGTCGATAACGGGCAAAACCCTTATAGGGAAGAAACTACAGAGGAGGTAGGGGAGGGCAAGCTATCTATCTAGTGTGTAGCAGCGTAGTTAGTACGAAGGAGAGGGCCGGTGTGCTAGGGCAGCTAGTAAGGGTACGGTAGCTAGTCTTATAAGGCGGACTTATAAGGCGAGAGACCGCGAAGAGAGGACTAGTATACTAAGAGGTAGCTAGTAAGGGTACGGTAGCTAGTTAAGGGCTGCGAAGAGAGGAGGAGAAAGTACGGTAGCTAGTTTTAAAAGAGACTAACAAGGCGGGAGACTATAAGGAGAGGGCTAATATACTAAAAGGTAGCTAGTAAGGGTATAGTAGCTAGTTAAGGGCTATAAGGAAAAGAGGAGGGGGTATAGTAGCTAGTCTTATAAGAGACTTATAAAGCAGAAGACTACGAAGAGAGGGCTAGCGTACTAAGAGGTAGCTAAAGATAAAGGTAGGGTAGTTAGTCTTATAATAAGGCTACGTTTTATATAAGGGTAAGGCGTTGTTATAAAGATAAGGCTATAAAGAGAGGGTAGGTAGCTAAGGAGGCTATAAAGAAGGGTATACTATTTATTAGCTATTTTAAGCTAAGAAGAAAAAATAAAAAGGGTAAAGTAATAAGAAAGGAGTAAATTTAAAGACTAGCGTACGTAGCTTAGCTTTAAAAACCGCGGTAAGCGCGTATTTTAAGATTTATTTACTTTATAGTAGTTAGTAAATAATTAGCTAAGCTAAAGCGCTATTAGCTAACGCTATATTAAGCTTTATAGTAGTATATAGCTACTTAAGTAGCTACGTAAGTACGTATAAATATATAAGGATTATATATAAGGCTATTTTTAGCTTAAGTTTATATTAGTATATTAAAAACTTAGCGTAATTCCTTTAAAAAAGGTAATTAGTAAGGCTAATATAGCTTATATAAACTTAAATAAAAAGGGAGCTTTTAGCCTTTAAAAAGTAGTAGTAGCTATAGCAAACCGCCTTAGCGTTTTACTATAAGGAAGTAGCTACTAGTAAGCTACGCTTATTAGCGTACTAAGTAGTAGTTACTTACTAGCGCTACTTTTATTTTATAAAAGCTATATTTAAGGTTTACGTAGTAGTTATAGCTATAGTAGCAAAGGTAGTAGCTATAAAAGGGTATTTTTATAGTCTTAAGCTAGTAATAGTCGCTTTTAAGTAGTAATAAAGGCGGTAAAATTAAGAAATATAGTTTATATATTAAAAAAAGGTAGCTACTTATTTATTTATATAAAGGTTAAATAGTGTAAGGCTAGCTTTAAAAGTAAAGAGGTAAAAAAGAGTTAATTAGTATACGCTAATGTAAGGGATACGGCCTACAGGGCCCCTTACAGCGTAGGTTCGGCAAGCAGTCGCTAAACGACTAATAGATAGATAACGCTACGATAAGGCGCTCTAGCAAAGCCCTGTAGCGCAGCCTTGTAGCGCAGCCGCTAGGCTTTGCCCTTGCCCTAAGCGCGCGCAATAACTACACTAGCCCTATTAGGGCTAGTGCGCCCTCTCCTCCTAAAAACTTTCTTCATTATAAGATCCTCGAAAACTGCGAAAACGAAGCAACGCCGCGAGCACAAGCTTAAGCGCCGCCTCGAACTACCTCCGACTACCCCGATCCTACCCATTAACCGCACCACGCCCGACCCTACCTCCCCCGACCCTGCCAACCCCGAACCTCCCCCAGCGCCGCGCAAACGCGCCCGTCCCCCCTCGGTTACCGAGGACGGCGACAGCGACGACGAGCTTGCCGCCGGCCAACCCAACCTACCTACTACTACCGACTAGCACGATGCCCCCTACGACGTTATCGTCGTCGCTAACGGCGACGACAACGACGACGCTGCCCTCCCCGACCTCCCCGAGGTAACGCCCTTGCCGTCCTTCCTTTGCGAGACGCTTATTACCTCGGACCTCCTAGCTAACCTATCTATCCTATAAGCCTACGGAGAGGCCGCCTTTGCTATCCTTTGCACCGCTACTAATAGGTACGCCGTAGAAAAGCTCGACGGCCTCCTTTAAAGCCTTTTTTAAAGCTACCTTATTGTAACCCTTTAGCTTACGGCGCTTACCTATGCTACCGTAGTATAAGTAGCGTTAAGCGCGCCTAAGGGGCCCTCTTTTATAAGGAATAATAATAATAATAACAATAATAGCGAAATTATAAATAATAACGCCGCTTTACCCCCTTACCTTACTAAGGGTAGGTCGCGCCTTATTAGCCGACTAAAAATTATCCTTTATACTAGCTAAGCGACTAAAAGGCTAAGTAACGTAGTAATTATCGCTATAGCTAATAAGGCGGCTAATACTACTAAATAGGCTAGGGCTAAGGCACTATACTCCCTCCCTAGTAAGGACGTAAGCGTCGTCTTTAAGCCTAGCGTAACGCGATAGTTTGTACGTAACGCTTCTTAGACTATAAAACTAAGACTTCGGCCCGCTATTATAAGACCTAAGGCGGTAATCTACTAAGTCTTAGCCCTTACCTTCTTTGCCTTAGATCTACCTAACCGTATTTAATACAACGCGGCTATCCTTAATATTTACCTTATAGCGTCGTAAGGCGTAGCTATAAGCAGCCTTTGCTTAACGGTTGCTAACTAAGCGGCGTACAACGACCTTAGGGCCGGCCGTGTTGTTATCGACTTCGTAGAATACGTAGTCGTCCCCTTTAAGGAGCGACCCGGCCCTACCCTTTGTAATAAGTGCTAAGTCTAAGGCTACACAACTACTACCTACCGCTGCCTACGCCGCTACGCGCAATGTAGTAAAGACTATAACACCGCCGAATATACTATAGGAGCTACCGACAAGCGCTGCCTAAACTATACTAAGGCCTACTACGCAGCCTCCTATAGCTACAAATTTTTCCTTTAAGCATTACGGAACCCTCTTAAGAATACCCTCGCCGCTAAGCGCGCCCTTATAAGAGTAAAGCGAGCGCAGCCTCTTACTACTGCGTCTACGTCTTTTATAAAGGACGGCGCTAACGCTCCCCTTACGGCTACCGCTACTACCTTAGCTACTAGCAGCGCTAACAGCTTACTAGCCTCCTTTAGCCTATCCTTACCTACTACTACTAACGCCGCTTAGCTAGACTCTATGTTACTATGCGTATAGTGTTATAAAACATTAACTACACTCTCTTTATAGCTAAGGAGGCCTTAGCTATAGCGGAGGAAGACAATATTAACGTCCTCCTTATCTAAAAACTATAAACCTCCTTAGCTAACGACATCCCTAGATTAAGACGCTACGTACGCGTTTAGCTTAACGCTAGACGCTCCGTAGCCTATATCTTTTAACGCATTTTAGACAGCACTTAGCGCTTAAAGAGCCGACTAAACGCGGTTTATATTATATTTATAAGCGGCCGGGACCTTTACGTCTTCGGTATTTACAACCTACCCTAGGCAACCGCCTTTACCTCCCTCCTCCTATCCCTCCCTCCTTTATCCGCGGACGCAGACTACGTCCTTATAAGCGACTTTAACCTATAACACCTTACGTAAGATATATATAAGCGCACCTCCCTCGGCGTCGACGCCCTTATTAACGTTACGTTAGGCTAGGGCCTCGCCCTCTTTACCTCGCTATTTGTCCTAACGTAGCACCTGTACTATACTAAGGATAACCCTAGACGCAGGCTTCTCCGCCTATTTATAATCGACCTTACGTAGGCGACCTAGGCCGTAGGCGTAGAACACTTTTACGTCTACGGCGGCGGGTTAGACTACCGCTTATAAGGCTGCTATATCCCTTACGCCCGCCCCTTTACTACCTACTAAGGATTTAGCTAGGGGAAAATAGACGCGGAGGGCGTAGCCTCCCTTATAAAACGCGTCCTCCTCCTAATCCCCCCCTCCCCTACTATAACAGCCGAAATTAACCGCTAAGCGGCGGACCTTGTCTAATAGCTTACTAGCATTACGCATGCTACTACCCCGCCGAAAGGCCTAAGGCACGGTAAAAGGATGCTAGGCTAGGATAAGAGCTACTAAATAGTAGCTAAAGGCCGCCGCTACGCGGAGCGGGACGCTTAGGAGTCGCCCTCCGACCCTAACGTTTAAGAGGCGCTTTAGGCCGCCTAGAGATACGTACGCAAAGCTATTTACTAAGCTAAGACTCGCTACTAGCGGGGACTCCTTTACGCCGCCTTAAAAGAAAACGCTATAGTATAGCGCTTAAAAAAATAGGCGCGCTTACGAAGTAACGAACCTACCCCCCTTTTGCAACTTTTAGCGCTTTAACGCGTAGATAGGACGTTTATAACTATAATAGCGGAAAAGGAATAACTCCTTATAAACCGCTTCTTTCTTTAGCCGTACGCCTAACCCCTCCTACTAATTATAACGCTAGCGTTACTAATATTTATAGTTTAAACCGTTACCCTAAATAAGGTAGCGGCGGCTATTACGCGTACGTTACTACGGAAAGCGGTAAGACCGGACGAACTCTTAGGAGCCCTCTTTTAAGCCTGCCTTAGCCTCGTCTCTATTTAGCTAGCTGCGCTTATAACGGCTAGCTTTTAAGCAGGCTACTAGCCTACTTGCTTTAAATATTCCTACATAGTTGTTATCCTTAAACTTAGTAAGTTAAGCGTAGAAAAGCAGTAAGCGCGCGCTTAGCGCCCTATTACTCTACTTAGCGCCGTTAGTAAAACAATTAAGTCGATTCTTACCTAGCGACTTATAAAGGCGGCGGAAAATAACTACGTCCTCCCTAACGGCTAAATAGGCAACCGCCGCAACCGGTCTACTAGAATAGCGGCGCGCCTAGTTATAGACATTACTAAAGCAGCGTAAGAAGTAAGGGGCACCGCGTCCCTACTTTAACTCGACATTTAAGGAGCCTTTAACTCTGTCTACTATAGCTAGCTCGTCTAAACACTATACAATCTAAGCCTTCCTTAGTAGCTAGTAAACTAAACGGCTAACTACCTTTAAGACTAAACGACGGAACTTGTTATAAACGGGCTAAGCCGCCCTCCGCGCTTAGTAATCGCCGGCGTCTTATAAGGCTCCTTACTCTTACTAATCTTATTTATCCTCTATACTACCCCCCTTTTTTAGCGCCTTAAAAACGCTTATAGCGTTACCGCTATTAGCTACGCTAATAATATAAACCTACTCGCTACTAAGGCTACTATAGCCCTTTACTACAACCGCCTATTTATTACGTAAGACACCGTGTAATAATAGGCCGACTAGCGAAGCATCGTCTTTACCCCGGCTAAGAGCGAGCTCCTATACTTCTCCTAGTTACTCCGGACACCGCATCTACGCCTCTAGATCGCCTTAGGCGTGTTCTTATTACTAAAAACAGTAGCCCGGTTCCTTAGGATTTAGTTTAACTAAAAACTCCTCTTTACTAAATACGCGATTTATACTAAGTATAAGCTAGTAGCGTAGTCTTACGCGCTTACCCGCCTTATAGGCAAGACGTAGGGCGTATCCCTCTTATAGGCCTAAACAATTTATATTACAGCCCTACGTAGTATTACAACGTATAACGCAGAAGTATTCTATAAGCTTACGGTACCGAGCTATACAGCGTAAGGCGTCGCGCTTACCCTTGACGCCCTATATAACAACCTTATCCGCACTGTCCTTAGCGTATACTAATCTACTCCCCTCTACCTCCTAGCTTCCGAAGCCGGCCTTATACCGCTTAACCTCTACATAAACGGACGGGCAGCCGCCTTCCTCTAACGCATAGACTACATCTCCCGATCTTACCGCCTCTACCGCCGCTTAAGAGCGACTATTACTAGCCTAGGACTACGGAGACACCCCCCTACTACTACCGCCCTCGCCGCCGCAGCTACGGCCGCTACGTAGACCCTAGACATAGCCCTCGCAAAATAGAAGTAGCGCTAGTAAGCAACCGCCGCTTAGTACGCCGGCGGGCGCAGCTCGCTAGCAGCCGCCTCCCTACGGTAGAACGCTAAGGCGGTCCGCCGCGGCTACCGCTACCTTTTAAAAGCCGAGAGCTCCCTCCTTATCTAAGTCTGCATAGGCTACATTAGCCTTGCTAATTATCTCTTTTAAAGAAATCGCGCTAAGTCCCTAACGTACTAATGCGGACTTAAGCCGGAGATAGCCCTACACGTAATCCTTACGTACCTACGCGCACCTACGCGGCCGCCTAAGTAGCTACGCACTGCCGCGGAGCTCGGCACAGCGTTAGCTAACGGCGCTTTAGCCTAGCCGATTATCCGCTAGCTACTACGGAGCGGACGGATCTCGGAATACGCGCTTACCGCGGTTCTTAAGGCTAAGCTGCGCGCGCTAGTCCCTAGATTTACCCCTCCCCTATCCCCCTTACCCCCTTCGTCCCCTCCTCCCGGCCTAAAATAGCTAATAAACGGCACACCCTCCCCTACGGCCCCCTTAGCTACCCACCCTCTCCTTACAGCCCTACCTTTGCTACGTCGCCTTGCCCTTACACAGGACGCAGCCCCGTTATAAGACCGGCTACCCTACCCTCGTCTCCGGCTGCCTCCTAGTACGCCGGCCCTCTCTTCGCGGTCTCCCGCCCCGTAAGTCTCTTACGAGACTAGCTACTACACCCCCTCCTCCTCCTCCGGCTGCCTCTTAGCACGCCGGCCCTCTCTTCGCGGTCTCCCGCCCCGCAAGTCTCTTACGAGACTAGCTACCGCACCCCCTCCTCCTCCTCCGGCTGCCTCCTAGTACGCCGGCCCTCTCCTCGCGGTCTCCCGCCCCGCAAGTCTCTTGCGAGACTAGCTACCGCACCCCCTCCTCTTCTCCCCGCGGCCCTTGACTAGCTACCGTACCCTTACCGGCTGCCTCCTGGCACACCGGCCCTCTCCTTCGTACTAACTACGCTGCCACATACTAGACAGCCTGCCCTCCCCTACCTCCTCCGTAGTTTCTTCCCTATGAGGGTTCTGCCCGTTATCGACCCTAATCGCTAGTGACTAGCGTACAGCTATTTCGTAGTATATAAAAACACACTTAGTAGTAAATAGGGAATAAATTAATTAATTAAGCCCTATTAGGGCTGGCCCTTGTATATATCTCGACGAGCCTTCGCTGCCCTATCGGCGAATGCTCGCTAAGTTAAAGTCTAAATACTACCGTTACTTTTGCTCGCAATCGCCATCGTATTACACATCGCACCCAACCCCTTACAGCTAAGGACGGTATAAATAAGGTTATTATATAAGGCGTTAAAGGTAAGCGCGACGCTTTACGCTATATAGCTTAGTACTATAAGCTTATAAAATACTTTTACGCTATATATTATAATACTACGTAAGGCTATAATATAAATTGTTTAAGCTTAAAAAAGGGATACGCCCTACGTTTTACCCGCTAAGTAGGTAAGTACGTAAAACTACGCCGCTAGCTTATACTTAGTATAAATTACGTATTTAGTAAAGAGGAGTTTTTAGTTAAACTAAATCCTAAGGAACCGAGCTACTGTCTTTAGTAATAGGAATACGCTTAAGGCGATCTAAAGGCGTAAATCTAGTGTTTAGAGTAACTAGAAGAAGTATAAGAGCTCGCTCTTAGCTAAGGCAAAGACAATACCTTGCTAGTTAGCCTATTATTATATAGTCTCTTACGTAATAAATAAGCGGTTATAATAAAGGGCTATAGTAGCCTTAGTAGTAAGTAAGTTTATGTTATTAGCGTAGCTAATAGTAGTAACGCTATAGGCGGTTTTAAAGCGCTAAAAAAGAGGGTAGTATAAAGGATAAATAAGATTAGTAAGAGTAAGGAGCCTTACAGGACGCCGGCGGTTACTAAGCGTAGAGGACGGCTTAGCTTGTTTATTACTAGTTCCGTCGTTTAGTTTTAAAGGTAGTTAGCTGTCTAGTTTACTAGCTACTAGGGGAGGCTTAGATTATATAATGTCTAGACGAGCTAGCTATAGTAGACGGAGTTAAAGGCTCCTTAAATGTTAAGTTAAAGTAAGGACGCGGTGCCCTTTATTTAAGGCGAGGTAGTTTAAGATTATAAGCTTAAAGAATATATTTGCTAAGTAGTTTACTACTAGTATTTTAGGCTTATAAAGAGGGCTATAGTTACTATAGCTAAGTTTAAAGCGTATAAATATAATTTAAGTAAGGACTATAATCTTTACCTTTTATGTTAGGGTTATAGCTATACTAATACTAGGGTAAGGGTGCTTATAGTCCCTTAAGTCCTCTTATCCTTTAATTTAAAGCTCGCTATTCTTATCTTAACTAGTTTTATAAAAGAAAACTTACGTAGATTTTATAATATAAAGGCTATACTATTATTTATTAGTTTACTTTACTCTTAGCTTATATTTAACGGTTATTTAGCTTTTTACCTTAGCCTTAATACTAGTTTAAGAACTTAGTTATAAGTTCCTTAGTAATACTTTAGCGTTTAGCCTTAAGGCTATTAATTTAGTATAAGGTTTAAATAAGTTAGTTTATAATTACTAATATAAAATAGTTTTTATTAAAAACTAAAGCGATAAAAAAACGCTTATTATACTTAGCCTTTAGGTTAATTATAGTCTTTATTTAAGCTTACTATATTACTATTTTAAAAAGGCTAATAATAAGCTAAAGGTTTTATAAGATTATAATAAAGCTTATATAAAAGGCGCTATTAAGTATTTAGTCTCGCTATAGTAGTATACCTTTTAGGTTAAAAAGCCTTACTATATATAAGTATATCGTTATACTAAATAAGCCTAAGGTATAAGCGTAGCGAAGAGGGAGACTTAGGAACGTACGTTTTAAAGTAGTAGTATTAGCTAAAGTTACGTTCTTTAGGTCGTAGTAAGATAGGCGCTATAAGATTTTAAGCTAAGTAAATCCTAAGTTTAAAAAAATAGTATAGTAGTAGTATTTACTAAAGGATTTATTCTAAGGATTAATACTCTTTAGCTAGTCCTTTATAGTTTAAATAACGGTATAGGTAGTAGTAGCTACGCTTAACTTTATACTTTATACTATAAAAGAGAAGAGAAGGGGGGGGGTAAAAAAGAAAAGGGAGAGGGTATTATATTTAAAGGTAATTTTATCTAAAACTTTAGTAATAGCTAATTAAAAAGCTAATAACGCTATAAAAAAAGGGGATTAGCTATATTATTTACGTAGTAAGGTTAGTAGTTATAGTAAATACTTAAGAGAAAGAAAAAAGGTAAATTTTTAGTATATTAAAACGACTTTTTTATATATAAATAATTAGCTCTTCTTTTATTTATTTTTATAATAAAAAAAGTTTTTATAAGTACGTTTTACTTTAAAGCCTTTTTTTAATAAAAGAGAAGTAAAAAATTTATAAGAAATATATTAAAGTAGTATACTTATAAATAGTAAATATAAAGCTTTTTAAAGTAAATTTAAATAAAAGTTAAAAAGAAACGTCTTATATAAAATTTATTTGGTATAATCCTAAATAAAATATATTTTTAAAAGTAAAAAAGCCTTTTCTCTCCCTTTCTCTTTATATGTTACTATTAATACTTTACTTATATTTTACTATTAATAACTACTTTATTTAAACGTAAGGTCTTTAAGTAGTTTATAGCTAAGATTACTACTTCTCTTCCGTTATTAAAGGAAATAAAGGAGAAGAAAGACGATTTAGCCTTATATAATACGTATAAGGTTATAAATACTTAGGTTTTACTTATAAGCTACGGTATATAGCGCGTTTAAAGCAGAAAGATTGCTTATTAGCTTTTTATAGCGATTTTAGTACTAAGTAGCTTTTATATTATTCTTTATAGCTTACTTAAGCTTTTAAAGCTTATTAATATTCTTTAGCTTTAGGCCTTAAGGGTTAAATACTTAAGCTAAGCCTTACTTTTTTCCTTAAAAGGGGTTTATACCTTATCTTTTATTTTAAAGGTAAATAACGTTATATAAGTATATTTAAAGGCTAACGTCGGTACCTTACTATTTCGCTAGTACATTATATACGCTAAGGAGACCTTTAAAATTTTACTTAAGCTTATAATAGCCTAACTTATAAGTAATAAGCGGCGCGTACGTACTTTATTTATTTAAGTATATAGTATTTATAATAACGCGCCTTACCTTTATTATAAGAATTAAATATTTAAATAGTACTACTCCTTAGTTAATAAGAGCGGCGAGCTAGTAGCTTAGCGTTACGTTATACGCTTATTTTTTAAATGTATATTAATAAAGACCTTAAGCTACCTAGCTACTTACGCTAATTATCTTTTTTACGTTAAGGAGAACCTTTACTCCTTTTTAAAGCTTTATTAAGTAAAATATAACTTATTTTACTAGCTATTTACTTATTTTAAAATAGAAAAGGCTTTACTACTATAAGCGTTAAACTTAGTAGCGTACTTACTTAAGGACTAGTCCTTATTAGCGTTAATTAATATTACGGCTATAAAAGAGGACTAAAAGGTACGTAAAGTAGCTATATTAGCTATAGCTATAGTAGCTATAGCTACGGCGGCTAAACGACTTATGTTAAAGTAGTCGACCTAAGAGTAAAAAAAGAAGGCTATTACTTTATTTAGCTACTTAGCTATTAAGGTAAAGCGGTTTAATTAGTCTTTATTATAAGTATAAGGAGGTTTAGCTAAAATAATAATTTTAAAGTTAATACTAGTAAGGGTAGGTAGTATAAGGCTAATTAAGATAGTTAACTTAGTAAGCTATTTAAAAAAGGGCTTAAGAGATTATTTAAAAAAGGGTAGCTATATATAATAAATTTTAAGGGTAGTTAATAGCTTACTTTTAATATTATAGTCCGCTATTTTGTTTTTTATTTACTATATACCTTTTTTATCTTAAACAAACTTTTTTAATTAGTTAAAAAGGTAAGTTTTTTAAAAAGCTACTTTATTAGTTTATTAAAGTTTATAAACGTAGTTAGTACTAGTTTATAAATAATAAATAACCTATTTTATTAATATTAAAGCTTATCTTTAATAAACTTACTAATTTCTTATTTATTATCTTATAATAGTACTATATTACTTTCTTTTATTTTATCTTTTAGTCCTTTTATTTTATATATATACCTTTTTGTTTTAAAAGCGGCTAATTTTTTTTAAAAAGCGTAAACTAAATTAGTAGCCTTTTTAACATCTTCTTAGTACTAAGCTAGTATTTAGATTTAAGTTTATAAAAGCTCCTTTAAGGTTATTTCTATCTACTATTTTAAAACTTACTAAGTTAAGATTACTACTTTTATTAGTAAAACTACCTTTTTATTATATACTAAGTAAAAAGGGGTATACTTATATAACTTCCTTACTATAGTTTTATTAGCTAAAAGGACTTTAAGTAAGTACTTTATTTACTTTTACTTTATTTAGTTACTAAGTTTAGCTAAGGATCTTATAATAAAGAAGTATCTTACGTTTACTATGCTATTAGCTAGCGAGTTATAGGCTAAAATCGTAATATAAGCTTATATAACTTTGCCTTTAAATTCTAAGCCTTTATTTACTATTACTACGACTAAGAGGCTGTAGTTAGCGAAGAGGGTTCTTTTTAAGAATTTTTTTACTAATTAAGAATTAGCTTTTTATATAGCTAACGCTTTTATATACTTAGTAAAAGCGTAGTAAGCTTTAATTAAGAAGTACTTACCCTTACTAAGTAGTATATATTACGTATTTAAGTATATTTTTAAAAAATAAGTAAGCTAAAAAAGGTTAAGCTATACCTTCCTTTACTTACTTATTTACTTTTTACTTTATATATAAAACGTAATAAGTAACTACTTTTTAAGAGTTATTCTATATTTTTAACTATTAATATTAAGCTTTTATCGTTTAATAAGTATTTTATATACCTTAATAGCTAGCGTTAAGGTACGCTTATTAAAGTAAAGCTATTTAGGTTACTATATTATTAATAACCTAAATAAAGGCGTTATTAAGCGTAGTACTTTTTCTTTATAATAAATTTATATATACTATATATTTTTAGCTTTTTTATAATAAAGCCTTACGTTATAGTCTTAGCATTAACCTAAAAAGTATAAGGGTTAAAAGAAAATAAGTAATGCGTTTATACTTTCTAAATAGTTATAAGTAGTTAAAGAACTTAGTTATTTATTATTTTTTAAAGTTCCTTTTATAAAGTATAGTTACTTTCGTTAAAGATTATATTTATAATCTTAAATAAAAATCGCTATAGTTACTTAAATCCTTAATTAACTTTATAAAGGTATTACTTAGTACTCTTTATATATAAATTTACGTATTTATAAAGTTTTTTAAGTCTTTTTTTACTTCCTTTTCTCTTTTATTATTATTAGTTAAAGGTTTATAAAATAAGCCGTTTATAAAGGTATTTTAAAAGCTTTTAATATACTTAATTTTAAAGTTAAATTTTTTTATTTAAGTTATTTATTTTATAATAAAGGCTTTTAAAACGTTTAATAGTCCTTTATTTAGCTAGTCTTATAAGACTATAGCGTTTATTTTAATAATAAAGTAAATACTATATAAAAAGCTTTAAAGTTGCTTTAAAGTAAAAAGTAGTTTTTAATACTTTTTTTATAGCGTTATAAAAGGCTTTTACTATATTTTAAATTTTAAATTTATATTACGCTAGCTTCTTCGTCTTATTTATAACCTATATTAGTACTATACCTTAGCTAGTAAAACTTATATTAACTTAAAAAATAATTATTCTTACTTCTTTATTATAATAAATTATAATTAAAAGTAGTAAGTTTATTAAAACATCCTTTAATTTCTAAAAAGCTTCTTCTTAGCTAAGCCGTTACTTTTATTTTACGTTTTTTATAAAAGTTTAGTTAAAAGGAGTAATATTATTATATAATAGTTAATTTAATAGCGTAAAAATTAACTATACTATTAAATTCCTAAATATATTTAGTATAAGTAAGCGTAAGCTAGTTTTAAATCTTATTTACTTTAGCTATTTTAAAGAGATAGCCTTCTCCTTTATATATTATCCTAACTACTATAGCTACTCTTTTATACTACTAAGATTTAGTAATAGCTACTAAGAGTTTTACTAATTTAACGTTAACTAGCGTTTTATTAACATTTTAAATATATTTAATACTAAATTTATAAAGCTTTAGTACTATCTTTACCTCTTTATAAGTAGTTAGTAGCTTTTTTATAGTAATATTATTAAGAAAAGGCTAATAAACTTTTAAAATTAAGTTATAAAAGACTTAAACTATAACTCGTTAAAATTAAGCTACTAAATTAGTCCTTTTTTATAAAAAGGTTATTATCTTAAATAACTTAAGTAGTATTATAAAAGTTATTAAGTCTTAGCTTTATTTTACTAAAGGGACTTAATTATATTTAAAAAAAGGTTGTATAAAAAAAGTATTTTATATATACTATAATCTTTTAAGTACTCCTTTACTTTAAGAGGAATAAAGGCGTTTTATAGCGTAAACTTATTATAGTTAGTTACGTTATTTATTAGTTATAAGCTTATATCCTTCTTTTTTACTAAAAACTATAAATTTTAGTATACTACGTTGCTTTCTTTTAAAATGCCTTACTATTTATACTACTTTAATAATTTTATAACTTTTAAAAGTAGTAAACGTAGGATTAAGACGCTTTTAACTTAGTAAGCTTAATAAGGAATAGTTTTAATAACTTATAGCAGGGTAATAAAAAGATTAACGCTACTAACGTCTTAAAAGTCTTAAGTAAAAGCTTACTTTTAATTAAATAAGACGTATAATAGTAATTCTACCTCTTTATTTATTAACGTATTAAAGACTTAATTCTTTATTTCTATAATTTATTTAAGATTAAAGCGAGTCTTACGTAGCGTTATACTAAACTTTAAAGTAACTAAAGTATTAAATTCTAAATAAAAGGGTTAAAAGGTTTATTAAGCTTATGCTTAGCGTATCTTCTTTTATCTTACTAAGCTGTTTAGCGTTAAGCTATTAAATAGTATAAAATTTATAAGTACTACTTTTTTATCTTTTCTTTTATATAATGTATTTATTTTTTAACCCTTTTATAAGCCTTTTTATACTTAATAAGTTTACTTAAGATTAAAAATATATAGCGTAAGTAATAGTTAAGAAGACCGTTTAAGATTATAAATATAATCTTAAATAAGGCGCTAGCTCTCCTTAGTTATTTCTTACTACTAAATTTATAAGGTTAGTTTTAATAAGGAATATAACGCTAAAAGTTATAGTAAGGAGAAAGTATAAGTATAGTAAACCTTTTACTAGTAAATAATCTTAGTAGTTTACTAATATTTAGTTTAAAGACTAAGAAGCCTCTCC